>LPNX010343694.1:229207-289779 GCA_001517045.1 Pseudotsuga menziesii
TGCTATATATATTAGGATGATTCATAATATGAAGAAAAGGCTTTTTACTATACATTGATGGTTTATCATTTTTAATGCATGTATACTTTTAAAATCTTATATATTGCAGCAAAAATACAAATAAAACAAGCAAATGTTGTTAACACAAGAACCAGGCACAAAAATATATATAAAAAAGAGAAAATAAAAAAGTTGCTGCCACTCATGCATTTCAAAATCATGAAATGATCTACTGTTACATACCATCATCATGTAAAGCCTCATCTACAAGCCAAATTTTTAAAAAAAATCAATGCATAGTTGCATGAGGACATGCAAATAGTCAAGTTGGGGGGTATGTTGAGCTGCAAAAAGACCACATTTTATTCATCATTTCACATACTATTTATCACCTTATTCCATTATATCCTTCCATAAAACCATTAACATTCACCACTTTCATAATAAATATGGGTTTATATTACCATTTTCCAAATCATTTATTTTTGAGTATTTTGAGTGAATTTATGATTAATTATTGAGAAAAAAAACATATTTTCATTATAATTTAAAGTTGGGTGCATTTGGTGATGTTTACATGTGTATTTGAAGGCTTTAGCAAGCTCAAAAGTGACCACCTAGCCTCAGATTCGAATTTCATCTTCTAGATGTGAGCTAACTTCAAGGAGAAGATCCTGGAGGTGTGGAGAGAATATCTCATCCAATATTTGGTTGAGGATTTAAAGGGATGAGTTGTAGATTTGTTGAGGATTTGGGGGGATGAGTTGTCTATTTGTTGATAATTTTAAGGGATAGGTTGAGAGAATAATAGATCTGTAATTATGATCAGTTATCTTGGATTTATGTATACATAGGAGTGCTCTCTCCTCATTTTGGTTAAAGGCCTCTCTAGTGTTTTGAAGTAGAGAATAGTTCAAAGTTACTCATAGAATAGGTGTTGAGTGACATGTAATGTAGATGATGCTTAATGAACCTCCTTTGATTCTTTTTTATTAATATAGATTTTGAGTAGTTTCTTTCTTATGAGTTGTTAATATATATTTCAAGTATTTCTTTCTTATGAATTGTTAATGTATATGTTCAATTATTTCTTTCTTATGCATTTTCAGTATTGATTTTATGTGAGCTCGCCAATTAATGTTGATTTTCTTTATACCAGTTTATGTTTATGCAATTTTATGTTTTCACAAATTAGATTTATATTCTGAAATTTCTTGTTGTTCTAGATTAGATTCATGTTCATGTTATTTCTGCTTTTGCAAGTTTAATTTAATTTTAGTTGCAAGTTTAATTCAATCTCAGTCGTGTATTTTTAATTTTAGTTATATATTAAGTTCAGTGACACTCTGCCCCTGCATATATTTTGTTTGTGCCTCACAAGTTTACGCTCTCTCCGGGTTGACAATTAAATCATTTAAATTCTATTATTTGATCAATGTTTTTACCCAATAAAAGCTATCTTGCTATATACGAAGCTTCCAAGTTGGATTGCTTGCGCTCCGTAAGCACTTTTAAGAAGTATTGAATCCAAACATATACAGTTATATATGTCACTTACTTTTTGTATCTTATTGGATGACCTTGTTACATGTTTGCATTGTAGTGCTATATATTCATGTGACAACCTCCTAGTTTATGTAAGATTCTGTGATGGTGCAGTTGGAGTATTTGATGCAGAAGGACTGAGGCCATACTATCACATTGCATCTTCTACATATTTACCATGGTGAATGAACAGGTAAATGGGATATTTCGTTGAAGGTTGACTACAATTTAGTATTTGCACTTTTCTATCTTAATCTACACTTTCAAACCCCATGACTACAATTTTTGGTCTTATATATGCAACAAACCATATCTTTGTTATGGACAAACATACCTTCAAAGATGAAGCATATATTGTTATTATACTTAAACATAAGATAACTATGTAAATAATATATTATTTTTGTATTTAAATTGAGTGGCTTATGTTGCTTTTAATTCGCAGAGCATCTATGTATTATGATAACATTGAAAGAGGTCAAACTATCCATATCCTTAGAATGGAATATAGGAGTATTCTAGACTTTATTTCATATAGAAAGCATTCATTTTCTATCATATACATTGAGATCTTTCCCACGAAAGGATTATGTTCTCAAAATTAGATTTGTTTTTGCAGAAACTATTGATAAAATCTATCGTTGGGGTTTTTTTGATGGATCGGTAGCCGAGGATTCGTCAGTTTGTGGAGCTGGAGATATACTTTATTTTTCTGATAAATTTTCCTTCTCCTTTAAAGCTGGTTTAGGGGCTGGTACTAACAACATTGCTGAACTCTGTGCTTTAAAGCTTCTACTCACTTTGGCTAGGATGAAGGATTATGCAAAAATCCAGATTTTTTGCGACTCACAGTTAGTTATTAACTAGACCAAGGGTAAATTTAGAATGCACAATTTATAATTATCTTTAATTCTTTAGGAAGTTCATAGACTTTCTGACAGTTTTGAGATGGTGCAGTTTCAGCATATCTACCATGAAAGGAACAATTTAGCTGACTCTTTGTCAAAGGATGGAGCAAGGATTTGTGAGGGTCATTGGCTTATCAAAAAACAGAGAGAGGATACTTTTTATGAGACTTACCAGATTTTCTGATTTGATCATGATGATAATGAGTTTTCTGGTTTTTATAGGATTGATGATGGTGAACTGTTGATGTTGCTGCATCCTTTTTCAAATACTTCTATTTTGAATCTTGATGGTTGAACATCTTTTGCTGGATGTGACTGAGATATATCAGTTTTTTTTGAGATCCTATGATACTTTATGAATCTTTTTGAATTAAAGATACATTATGACAATACATTATGACACTAAATGTGTTTTTATAATTGTGAAGTTGCTTTTAGCAAATCATTGTAGACAAGATTTGTTGCATGATCTTATGATCCTTTTGTAAATATTTTGATCCAGATTTAGATTTTTCGATGACAATGGACTTTGATCTATCTGAGGAATGTAAAGGAATTTAGAATTTTTTTTCAATGAAAAAAAATACATTTAGAATTTTAAAATAATTAAAAATTAGGAAAATCTACTAAATTATAATTTTTTTTTTTAATGAAAATGATATTTAAAAAAAACTCTTTCATTAAATTTCAGAAATTTATGAAGATAACTTGCTACATAAGGAAATGACGCATGCCTACTTTATATTAGGAGGAGAAAATGTTGAAGATAATACCAAATATAAAGTTTACATGGTAGTCCAATCCAACTTTGCAAAGTAAAACAAGCTACACGATAATAGGGTTGCATATAATTTTGATAAATAAATGAAACTTAAAAAATAATAATTTAAACAAATAAACAAAATTACAAATACAATTTTAACTTAAATCAATAAATTTAAATAAAACAATCAAACTTTAAAATATAACAATAACAAAAACAATAAAATAAGAAGACATTAATATAATATTAAAATATTAAAACAAATTGTATTAATTTTTATTTTTTTTATAGTTTTACACAAATCCAATTAACCGATAAATTTTAGGTTACACATCAAATAATGTTATTAATAAAATTAATATGCTTCTTTGAAAGCGAAGGTAGCTGCTGTCGTAGCTACGCCTTTTTTTTAACTTTTATTCTTGCACAGTGGGACTTGACACATCTTAAGTTGCGGAGGGAAGGGGGTTATCCGCATAGTCATTGAAAATGCTAAACTTATCATAAAAATCATTTATTTGGCATGCTCATCTCTAATCCAGATTATTAAGATAGTTTTCTTTTAGAGGGGTCGACCACTGAAAGGGTCGACCCTCTCTCCCTATTGCGCAATCATTACATAAAGACACACTTATCTTAAAAAGTACTAGTTAATAAATAAAATCATAAAATTTTAAATTTTAAAAAAACTTAGAATTTTCTCAAAATTTTATGATTGTTGCGCTAACTTCTTTGCTCAAGTCACTCAGAAATAGGTTTTGGACAAGAAGCATTGCTACTTTTAGGTATAAGAGCATTTTTATTTATTCACTTTAACTTTTTTATTAAAGCATATATTTTCCTATATTTTTAATGCTCTCACAAGTTTGTTGCAGGAAAATGCTAATCTTTTGCATATTTAAAGATGAACGTATGGCGTGCAGAAATAATTTCCAGAATCACAGAAGATTTTTAAAAAAGTGTTCCATTGAAAGCTTGAAGAGGATGAGCTTCCACTATGTATGTCATGACATTTACTGCCACGAAGAAGCCTTTTAGATACCAGTTATATCATGTCACGACTACTTACCCTTTTTTCCTTCCAAGCTATCCATCATCCATGTCAGAATCTACCTTTTCACTGCCTTATACATCATGATTTCCCGCATGTCTACCTTTCTGAGTCGCACACATTTTCCTCATTTCCAGTTTATCTTTTTCCTTATAAATAAAACCATTCAACTTACTTTCTATGACTACATTGTTTTATTATCCCTGCCATAAAAACTGTTTGACCCTCATATATTTTCATCTATAGTCCTACCACTCATTATGTACAACTCGTGTTGATTGATGTGGGATTCCTTAAGGACCATCTTTCAACAAGTCTTTCCCCATTGACCTCAATACCTTATTTGGGATAGAGACTAGAGTTCATTTTTAGTACCTTGAGGCTTGCATGCCTTAATGGCAAGTTCTCTTGCTAACAATCATGGGAATACATCAATGTCCCTTGATCGTTAGATATTGCAAGTGGCTCAACATTAGTTCATTTATTCGGACTTTGCATGATGTACTTAGGTACCTTGGCACTCATTGACATCAATCGTGAGATTGCCTTGCATTGGTTAATGACATTCATCAATGGTCGGTAATCCAATGAATTCATCCCATGTTAGACATCGACACATTTATTCGCATGGTAATAATTGTACCATCGGGTTTTGCCGCAGGTGAAGACTATATACTTTTCATGACATCATCAACAGTTTTATAGCAGCATACTTCCAGCCATATGAGACTACAATAGTTCTGTTTTCAGCTCTCATTTTCTCCTTCATCCAACCAAGCAGCAGTTCAGATCCTTCACTTCACATTCTATTATTCAGCAGTAGCAACCACATTCCTATTGCATCAATTCATCAACTTTTTGGGTAAGTGGAGGTATGTTGTTTTCTAATTTTTAACCATGTAATTCCTTAAATGCTAGAAAATGACTGAATTTGGAAAATTCCCTCACCACATTTCCTTTCTCCTTTTCACAAAGCCTAATCTATTTTAAGTTCGGGGGGGGGGGTCTATTCATTACCATTTTACATATTCATCATCTCATTCACCCTTGGACAACATGTCTTTCCCAAACTATGCTATATATATTGGCATGATTCATAATATGAAGAAAAGGCTTTTTACTATACATTGATGGTTTATCATTTTTAATGCATGTATACTTTTAAAATATTATATATTGCAGCAAAAATACAAATAAAACAAGCAAATGTTGTTAACACAAGAACCAGGCACAAAAATATATATAAAAAAGAGAAAAGAAAAAAGTTGCTACCACTCATGCATTTCAAAATCATGAAATGATCTATTGTTACATACCATCATCATGTAAAACCTCATCTACAAGCCAAAATTTTTAAAGGAATCAATGCATAGTTGCATGAGGACATGCAAATAGTCAAGTTGGGGGGTATGTTGAGCTGCAAAAAGACCACATTTTATTCATCATTTCACATACTATTTATCACCTTATTCCATTATATCCTTCCATAAAACCATTAGAATTCACCACTTTCATAATAAATATGGGTTTATATTACCATTTTCCAAATGATTTATTTTTGAGTATTTTGAGTGAATTTATGATTAATTATTGAGAAAAAAAACATATTTTCATTATAATTTAAAGTTGGATGAGTTTGGTGATGTTTACATGTGTATTTGAATACTTTAGCAAGCTCAAAAGTGACCACCTAGCCTCAGATTCGAATATCATCTTCTAGATGTGAGCTAACTTCAAGGAGAAGATCCTGGAGGTGTGGAGAGAATATCTCATCCAATATTTGGTTGAGGATTTAAAGGGATGAGTTGTAGATTTGTTAAGGATTTGGGGGGATGAGTTGTCTATTTGTTGAGAATTTTAGGGGATAGGTTGAGAGAATAATAGATTTGTAATTATGATCAGTTATCTTGGATTTATGTATAAATAGGAGCGCTCTCTCCTCATTTTGGTTAGAGGCCTCTCTAGTGGTTTGAAGTAGAGAATAGTTCAAAGTTACTCATAGAATAGGTGTTGAGTGACATGTAATGCAGATGATGCTTAATGAACCTCCTTTGATTCTTTTTTATTAATATAGATTTTGAGTAGTTTCTTTCTTATGAGTTGTTAATATATATTTTAAGTATTTCTTTCTTATGAATGATTAATGTAGATGTTCAATTATTTCTTTCTTATGCATTTTCAGTATTGATTTTATGTGAGCTCACGAATTAATGTTGATTTTCTTTATACCAGTTTATGTTTATGCAATTTTATGTTTTCACAAATTAGATTTATATTTTGAAATTTCTTGTTGTTCTAGATTAGATTCATGTTCATGTTATTTCTGCTTTTACAAGTTTAATTTAATTTCAGTTGCAAGTTTAATTTAATTTCAGTCATGTATTTTTAATTTTAGTTATAGATTAAGTTCAGCGACACTCTGCCCCTGCATATATTTTTTTTGTGCCTCACAAGTTTACGCTCTCTTAGGGTTGACAATTAAATCATTTAAATTCTATTATTTGATCAATGTTTCTACCCAATAAGAGCTATATTGCTATATACAAAGCTTCCAAGTTGGATCGCTTGCGCTCCGTAAGCACTTTTAAGCAGTATTGAATCCAAACATATACAGTTATATATGTCACTTACTTTTTGTATCTTATTGGATGACCTTGTTACATTTTTGCATTGTAGTGCTATATATTCATGTGACAACCTCCTAGTTTATGTAAGATTCCGTGATGGTGCAGTTGGAGTATTTGATGCAGAAGGCTTGAGGCCATACTATCACATTGCATCTTCTACATATTTACCATGGTGAATGAACAGGTAAATGGGATATTTTGTTGAAGGTTGATATATCTATTCTTTAGATTTGGATTTTTAGAGGTCATATTATGGTTTAATTTGTTATTTGGTTATTTAAGTAGCAACAATGCCTATCCTCTAATCATTGCATCACATCCATCCGAATCGAATCAATTTGGCTTCAAATGACAGATGGAAGAGTTCATTTTATTGAGCCTTCATAGTGAGAAGGGAAATGGGGTGTTGGACCTCCCCCATATAATGGAATTGTTAGATCACACCCAACATTAAGTAACCAATGATCGGAACCACCCTCAAGGTAGTTCAATTGCATTATAAGAACAATATGAAGTACATTGTACTACTTTTTGTCTACCAACTGTTTGTGTACAAGAATACCATGATATTGGTAGAGTCTTGGCAGTAAAATTTTTCACTTGTGTTCCATTTTTTTGAGGCATTCTATCAAGATTGTAATTTTCATTTGATATTGTTCAACGGTGTAGATGGAGGTAAAGCAACTATAAATGATATGTAAATGAGTATCTAGGTGCAATCCTGGTCATTATATTTTTTCTTGGTGGTGCAAAAATAAAAAGTCTTCAATTGGAGCATAATTCATGAATGTTCTTTATGTGGGTTTATCCATATAGTTTTTTGAAACCCTACTATGTACCTCATACTCTCGCCAATTCAACAGGTATTTAAACCACATACTATTATTGACTAATCAATTTCAGCAACGTAAAACCTGTTCACAACCTAATAACAGTAACTCTGTCGATGCTATCTAAGCATGATTCCATTCCATTCCAGTAAAATGGTTTGGAAGCCTTTAACCCTCTTAACAATCCAAACTAGATAAATTATTGTCAACCAATCAGAGGTACTTTAACCTCATTCTTCTAGAAAGAATTAATTTCAATGTTCATAACTTTGGAATGCATTTTAACCGTTGATTTTTATATTTTAATATTTTTTCCTTTTATATAATGAATATTAAATGGATGATAATAAAATATTAAAAATAAAAGGTTTGGGAAAAAATCTAATTAAACAACACAAAAGAGTGAAAAATCATTTGAGCCTAAAGAATCGAAGTATATATAGATGACATTTCTTAAAATTTCTTATAACACCCAAATAACAAATAAATCAAATTCAACTCAAAGTGCTTATTTGCAAACCTACATATTTTTCACATCTAAGATCACAAAATATCACAATACAACCAATCAATTTTACAATAAGGAAGAGTCACAAGCTTGTCACTAACATGATCCACATGTGTTAATGTCATGCCAATTATGAAAAAAAATGTAAATACAAATTTTAGGCAAGAAATTTTGTTAGAGCTGCTGGCACTGCCTCTCGTGTGGGGAGAGTAGGGATTGCACCCCTCTCAGTAATGGTAATTGTACCATGGGAATTTGCAAACTTGAGTTCCTCCATCAAACCCTTTTCTTCCTGCACAAAGTAAAACAAATGTCAGGCATTTGGAACTCAAATACATTGAAGAAGATTCACAATCATTATCTCAAAAGGAAGAAAAATTCTCAATGCTTGTGATCATGCTTGCAGATAATTTGAATAAGATTCACAATCATTATAAAGGAAGAAAAATTATGAATGCTTTTGATCTTGCTTCGAGAGAAACGTTGCACATGGTGCAATTACTATTTATGATTAAACCAAACCTGTAATAGTGTGAAATCATTGGCTAATTGGCTAAGAATCACACTGACAAATGCATCAATGGCAATTGTTGTGTCTATAGCTAGCACTGCCAAGCAAGTCACTCTCCCACCAAAATATTAATAGACATTAATCACCATATATATATCATTATTTCAATTACCTTGAGTACTATGGTAAAGCTGTCAATCCTTGTCATCCCTAACCACACATTCAAAGGAATAAAATGGGAAATATTTGTCATCAAATATATAGGATTTTTAAGATTCATGTAAGTAAAGTTCTTTTGTTGCAAACCAGAAAAGAAAATAAAGTTACATATTAATCTTTTCTTTCAAATTTCAATGTTCACAAGCAATTTGTTTTCATATTGTTTTTGGAAATGTACTGTTCTTCCATAATAAAATTAGTCCCCACCAATTCCAAAAATTAAAATTTTAATTTCCAAAAAAAAACTTTCAAATATAACATAAAAAAAAACATATATAAAACACCATGAACTCCAATTTTTTTATAACAAATTGTCTCTTTAAAAGAAGCACTACATATAACAGTCTACAATATTGTTTTTTGGAAGTAAATTGCAGTCTGCAGTGCATATAAAAGTCTACAATAATTTTTTTGAATGTAGTTACATATAACCACCCATAATGTTGTTTTTATAGATCAATATAGAAAAATCACTGAAAGCATTGCATATAACAACTTGCAAATTTAGTTATTAGAAGAACCACTAGAAGTGATAACAACCCACATTATCATTTTTTAAAGAAAATATTGCATGTAAAAGCATGAACATTTATACCTTTTACATTGAGAAGGAATAATGCATGGAATTCACAATTTCAAACCATTATATTAATGAGGACAATAAAAGAAACCAATTTTTGTTATTTTCTTTAAAAATACTATTTTCATGTGTAATTATTCTATTAAGAATTGAAACAAAGGTTAATTAAAATAGAGGTTAGCTTCCTATTACAGTTCTAAACAGAAAAAATTGCAGTATAGTGATTAAAAAGCAAACAATAATAAACAAAAAATCTTCACACGCAGGACCCGAATCTATGTTTTTCTATGAAATTCCTCCTCTTAAGTTTAGACACTACAAGTAAATCTAGGATGTGATCTTCGCCATCAAAGATTTAACTTATCATCGACATTCATGTTACTATGTTTCCTTAGGGGTTCCAAGAACTTATTAGTCAAAGAGATGTAGAGGTAGGCAATAGGTTAGGCGCTAGGACCTTAGCATGATTTTAGTTCATTTTACATGCTAGAGGCCATAAACATGGAGAGGATCAATTATTCAGATAGTTCAAATCAGGTAAGTCAAGACAAGTTAGGCCTCATAGAAAAGAGGATTAGGTAAAGCCATCCTTTCGCTCACCTGTAAAGTTAGGTGAGTCATGATTTATTATAGGGAGACAACATCTTGTCTTGCTTGGTGGTTGGGGACATTTCAAGGGATATTCAATTCAACTCATCCTTATTTTGCATTTATTCATGCACATATATCACATACTCTTTCAATATTTACCGGAGTACTTACGAAATCCTTAAGTGCCTCTAGATTTGGCATTTTGTTGCTCAAAATTTGGGAGTATGCATTTTTTGAAAATTCTATTCAGAAATTAACTAATATTAAAGGTGATAAATTTGATATTATTTGGTTGAAATAACTTATGCTACTAGATATTAGCACCAAAATCTCATGTTGAAATGTCAAGAATCTAAATTATACCTTAAGATATAAGCCATTCCATTGCAAAATAGTTCAAACCTTCATTGTGCTAGGATGGATAAGCTAGATTAGTATAATTATGAATAAATGTATAGTTGGCCATGGATATGATAGATTAACACATATAACCAAATCCATTGAGAAATCAACTTGGATTAGGCATATACAACAAATATTCCAGAATGCCATATGCAAGATCAATCAAGTTGGATTAGACATATACAAAAAATATTTCAGAATGACATGTGCAAATAATAATATCATAGATGGATGATGAATGGATGTGAAAAATGAGTACAACATATTTATAAATACACATTTAATGTATTACATCGTGGGAAAAACATTGTTCTTTATTGAAAACTCCACACCATGAGTGAAACCAAAACAATTACAACGAACAAACATACACATATCGGAGATGTGTAACAATGTGCAACAAGTATAATTTTAGGGGAGAAATTTATCCCATGGGATATTTTTCCATTTCTTTTCCAAAAAACAATTCACCAATTTGCAATATTTGAAGCCCTATTTTGCCCAATTTCGATGGGGTAAAATGTTTTCACTCTAAAAATCGCCAAATTATTATATAAAGGATATAAAATCCTAAGAAATTTAAATATTTTTAGAAAAATAATGTCAAATATTTTATAGTTGACATTTTAGGAATTGGTAGATTCACCAACATTTATACACTTTTAAATAATTATGGTTCCTTATTATATAAAGGATATAAAATCCTAAGAAATTTAAATATTTTTAGAAAAATAATGTCAAATATTTTATAGTTGACATTTTAGGAATTGGTAGATTCACCAACATTTATACACTTTTAAATAATTATGGCTCCTTAAAATTATCCGTGATGTGCAAGAACAACCCCCCCTTGGAATTGACATTTCCCCAACTAGTAGATCAAATCACATCCTATTAATATATGAATGGTGGTTGCTCGTAAAAAAATGAAATTCGACAACAATGGTTCTTGCTTCTACATGAAGCGGTTTTAAATTGCCTTTTCTA
Source organism: Pseudotsuga menziesii (assembly GCA_001517045.1). Lineage (NCBI taxonomy): Eukaryota > Viridiplantae > Streptophyta > Pinopsida > Pinales > Pinaceae > Pseudotsuga > Pseudotsuga menziesii. The sequence continues at coordinate 240,730 of LPNX010343694.1, forward strand.
ACTTGGTAGATTCCTTTCATTTGGCTACATAGAAGTTCACAAGGTGTATACAAATATTCCATTGGCTCTGTACATTTTGGTTTTTTTTATCCCTTCTATAAGGGAAATGTAGTAAGCCTCGTTTCTCGTAGTTGTTCCACCTATCTCTCTTTTTCATGTGGATAACCTCATTCAAAACATTGTTGCACAGGACAAATTCAATCGTTTCCTATCCGGGGTTAGGATAACATTTCACTTGAATGCACAATTTCCATTCTTGCACCATCTTGTTCTTTTGGATGTGCTACAAAAACAAGAAAAAAACAAAAAGAAATGTTTTTAATCAAGATAGATCATGAACCAGGAATTAAAAAGAAACATTATAGTTAAATATTGATATCAATGTGAGAGTACCAAATACAATGAAAACGATAGATTTGGATCTAGTGTATGATGGAGACAAATTAAATATACCAAAACCATGCACACAACTATCAAAATTTGTGCAACAGAATCAAACAAAATGTGAGGACCCTGCAGCAAATAATTAATCAAAATACACGATATAGCAGCAGAACTCAAAATCACTTTTATATTAATCGCAGGCCACTTCAAGGGGGCAACTTCCTTTGAGCAAGATCAATACAAAATAACTTCATGGTGCCTTCCTTGGCCTCAACACACACTAATATACTAAAAATAGGCACCAATACTATGGGTCAAAACCATGGGCCAATATAAACTATGGATCAACAAATACTACAGGCGGCTTACAAAGCATATGCGCCCAACAACAATAACACAAACTATGGATCAACAATTACTATGGGACGACTTACAAAGCATATGTGTCCAACAACAATATACTAACACGGTAAAGAGAAGGATTGACATGGGTTCCTAACATCCCCTCCCTTTTAGAAAAATCTTTGTCCTCAAAGCTTTAGATGTGGAAATTGTCGCTGAATCTGAAAGTGTTTCACCCTTATTGCGCTGGCAGGTATCACAATCAGCCACCATCTATTGAATTGTCCTTTTCATGCCCTGCCAAAAGAATTTGCACCATGCCCGTTCATACGTTTTGAGAAAACCAGAGTGCCCAGCTGATGGAGAAGCATGGAGTTCATAGAAGATAGCTTGTTGAAGAGCTATGTTCTGGGGAAGCACCATACGACCCTTGTGTCTCAGTGAAGCACCATCCCAAGAGTAATGTGGGACAGTAGAAGGGTTGTTGTCCAAGCGTTGGATGATTTGAGATAATCAAGAGTCATTGACATAACCCTGTTGAACCGATTGCAACCAATTTGGAACAGGCATAGAAATAGCGGAAAGAGAACCTTGGTCATCAAATGTGCGAGAAAGGGCATCCGCCACAATATTGTCCTTACCCTTCTTATAAGTGATCTCATAGTCATAACCCATGAGTTTGCTAACCCATTTCTATTGTGCTGGGGAGGATACACGATGTTCTAGGAAATATTTGAGACTCTGGTGATCAGTCTTGATGCAGAAATGATTCCCTAAGAGGTAGGGTCGCCACTTTTGTACTGCATGCAAAATAGCCATCATTTCCTTCTCATATGTAGAGGCAGCTAAATTCTTACTGGAAAGGGCTTTGCTGGTGGACGCAATGGGGTGTTCATCTTGAAGGAGAACAGCACCAAGTCCATTGCTGCAAGCATCACTCTCAATAGTGAAGGGCTTGGAAAAATTGGGCATAGCTAGAACAGGTGTAGTACACATAGCTTGTTTCAGCTTGTCAAATGCACACTTAGTAACATGTGTCCATGTAAAAGCATCCCTTTTCAACAGAGCAGTTAATGGAGCTGCAATCTTCCCATAATCCTTGAAAAACTTGTGGTAGTAGCCGGTCAACCCCAAAAAACCACGAAGGCTCTTGAGTGTCTTAGGAGGCGGCCAATTGTTCATGGCAACGATTTTGGCAGGATCGACACGAAGCCCTTGTGCTGAGATAATGTGCCCGAGATACTCAACTTCCTTTTGGCCAAAAACACATTTAGACTTTTTGGCATGGAGATGATGATCAGAGAAAAGTTGCATTACAAGAGCCAGATGCTGGAGATGTTCAGCCCATGTTTTACTGTAGATGAGGATATCATCAAAAAATACCAAAATGAATTTCCGCAAATAGGGTCGGAATATTTTATTCATCAAGGCCTGGAATGTGGAAGGAGCATTAGTGAGACCAAAGGGCATGACCAAAAACTCATAGTGGCCATCATGTGTGCGGAAAGCTATTTTAGGGATATCCTCCTCATGAACCCGAATTTGATGATACCCAGAGCAAAGATCCAACTTGGAGAAAAATTGAGCACCATGAAGCTCATCAAGAAGCTCATCAACAACAGGAATTGGAAACTTATCCTTGATGGTGAGGTGATTAAGTGCTCGAAATTCAATGCAGAGGCGCCATGACCCATCTTTTTTGTGGACAAGAAGAACTGGTGAAGAAAAGGGACTTGTGCTTGGGCGAATAATACCTTGCTTCAGTAAGTCCCTAACGAGGAGTTCAATCTCTATTTTTTGGTGAAATGGGTAGCGATAGGGCCTGATGTTGGGAGGAATGCTTCCAGGAAGGAGCTGAATACGATGGTCCTCTGGTCGTGAAGGTGGAAGTCCCACTGGTTCAACAAAAACACCTATATATCGATCTAGAAATTGTTGGAGATCCAAAGGAGTAGTGGGGGCCACTGATGGTTGCATTTGAATGGAATGGAGCTAAGCGATGACACCATGGGAACTCTTCTTAAGGATTTTTTCCATGCGATGTGAACTGATGATGCTGAGAGACCCTGGTTGTAATCCTTTCAATGTGTGTGTGTGTCCATCGGGGGAGAACTACATCCAAAGTTCAGCAAAATCCCATAATATGGGGCCAAGTGTGCGTAGCCATTGAGCGCCCAAAACCACATCACATCCACCTAAGGTCAAGGCAAACATGTCAGAGCGGAGGTTATAATCTCCCATAGAGATACACACATTACAACACTTCCCTTTGCAAGGTAAGGTGCCCCCATTGGAAACCATGACTTCAAAGTTGGAGCAAGGATGGATAAAACAATCAGCTTGTTTGGCGATCCGAGGGTCAATGAAATTATGAGTGCTGCCAGAATCAATTAGTATTGTAAGAGGAAGCTTCTTGAAGTAACCTTCTTACCCACATTGTTTGGGGGGCCGTGACTCCAGCTAAAGCATGGAGGGATATCTCGGGCTGGTCGTTCTGAGATGGAGGGTTAGTAGGAGGCTCCTGAATGTCAACCGGAGCATCCATTGTATCGGGAGCTTCTTCACCAATTTCAGAGGTAGGTGGAGAATCCACATCCAAGAGATAGAGGTTTTGTTGAACACATCGATGTCCCCGACTGAATTTCTCATCACAATTATAACAAATCCCTTTTTCTCTGCATGCCTGCATCTCTGTTTCAGACAAATGCTTGATTGGAGGTGAGCGAGGAGCTGGCGGAATGGGAGGTCGTTAAGAACCCATATTTCAGAAGGGAACAAAAGAGGATTTGGAGCGCTGTTGGGCTGCCATCTTATCTTCTGCCAACTTAGCCAACCCCAGGGCTTCCATCATTGTGTTGGGACTGAACATTTTGACCTCAGAGTGAGTTGCACCTTTTAGACCACTGATAAAACAACTCCGGTAGAAGTCATCAGGTAATCCTCTTAGTGTGATTAGCTAGTTTCTCAAATTCAGTTTGATACTCTTTCACAGTGCCAATTTGGTGAAGTTTAGTGAGAGCTCCTGTGAAGTCATCAAAAGCACTAGGACCAAATCATTGCAAAAGGAGTTAGCAAAAATCAGGCCATTTTGGCTCTTCATGAGCCTTGATGTACCAACGATACCATTGAAGAGCTTCCTCTTCCAAATGAAAGGAGAAAAGTGGAACTTTGTTGACATCAAAAGTATTATGAAGACTGAAATACTGTTCTGCACGATAGATCCATCTAGTCGGATCAGTACCATTGAAGCAAGGAAAATCTAGCTTCGAACCGCAAAAAATGCTGGAAAAAGAGAACCCATTGTTTGATGAAGATTCGGACTGTTGTCTGGTGTTCATAGCTGAATGCTCAAGATGGAGACTGAAAATTTTTTCATCCAATTCCTGGGGTTTGGCTTGGATGGCTGCAAGTGCTTCCTCCATGGTTTTTGCTCCTGTGTGGGTGACAACCATAACCAGGAGTATTTTTTTTTTTATAAGGGGGGGGGGAGTGGGTAGAAAAACAAAAACAGAAACTGTTTCAGTAGAGAAAAATCTGGATTTGAGAAAAAATCGGAAGGGTAATTTGGGTTTGAGTAAGTTTTGGACACTGTCGAAAGGACAGGGAAGCAAAAAATGGGGAGTTTAGGAGCGGGGTGAAAGAATGAGAAAATTTGGTAGAGAGGGACAAATAAGCAGTATGAGGAAATCAATACGGTGGCAAAATTTGAAGGAGTTTGGGTGAAAATCAAAGGCGTTATGGCAAACCCTAAAAATAGACAAATGTGGGATTTCGGGTCTTGGGAAGTCGAATTTGGGATAGGGGCTTCAGGAATGAAATATGCAGAATGGAATTGCAGAGGTGTAAGTGAAGTTTTAGGGAAAACAGAGTTGAAACCAAGGAGATATGGCCGAAAAATAGAATTTTATACCTTTTTTTTCTTTTTTTCTTTTTAGGGGGGAGGAGTGGGTAGAAAAAAAAAACAGAAACTGTTTCAGTAGAGGAAAATATGGATTTGAGAAAAAATCGGAAGGGTAATTTGGGTTTGAGTAAGTTTTGGACACTGTCGAAAGGACAAGGAAGCAAAAAATGGGGAGTTTAGGAGCGAGGTGAAGAATGAGAAAATTTGGTAGAGAGGGACAAATAAGCAGAGTGAGGAAATTAATACGGTGGCAAAATTTGAAGGCGTTTGGGTGAAAATCGAAGGAGTTATGGCAAACCCTAAAAATTGACAAATGTGGGATTTTGGGTCTTGGGAAGTGGAATTTGGGATAGGGTATTGAGGAATGAAATATGCAGAATGGAATTGCAGAGGTGTAAGTGAAGTTTCAGGGAAAATAGAGTTGAAACCAAGGAGATATGGCCGAAAAACAGAATTATATATATTTTTTTTTTCTTTTTAGAGGGGGGGAGTAGGTAGAAAAACAAAAACAAAACCAGAAACTGTTTCCGTAGAGGAAAATATGGATTTGAGAAAAAATCAGAAGGGTAATTTGGGTTTGAGTGAGTTTTGGACACTATCGAAAGGACAGGGAAGCAAAAAATGGGGAGTTTAGGAGCAGGGTGAAAGAATGAGAAAATTTGGTAGAGAGGGACAAATAAGCAGAATGAGGAAATGAATACGGTGGCAAAATTTGAAGGCGTTTGGGTGAAAATTGAAGGAGTTATGGAAAACCCTAAAAATAGACAAATGTGGGATTTCGGGTCTTGGGAAGTGGAATTTGGGATAGGGTCTTCAGGAATGAAATATGCAGAATGGAATTGTAGAGGTGTAAGTGAAGTTTCAAGGAAAACAGAGTTGAAACCAAGGAGATATGGCCGAAAAACATAATTTTATACCTTTTTTTTTTTCTTTTTTCTTTTTAGTGGGGGGGAGTGGGTAGAAAAACAAAAACAAAAACTATTTCAGTAGAGGAAAATCTGGATTTGATGAAAAATCGGAAGGGTAATTTGGGTTTGAGTAAGTTTTGGACACTGTCGAAAGGACAGGGAAGCAAAAAATGGGGAGTTTAGGAGCGGGGTGAAAGAATGAGAAAATTTGGTAGAGAGGGACAAATAAGCAGAATGAGGAAATGACTACGGTGGAAAAATTTGAAGGCGTTGGGGTGAAAATCGAAGGAGTTATGGCAAACCCTAAAAATAGACAAATGTGGGATTTCGGGTCTTAGGAAGTGGAATTTGGGATAGGGTCTTCAGGAATAAAATATGTAGAATGGAATTGCAAAGGTGTAAGTGAAGTTTCAGGGAAAACAGAGTTGAAACCAAGGAGATATGGCCGAAAAACATAATTTTATACCTTTTTTCTTTTTTTTTTCTTTTTAGAGGGGGGAGTGGGTAGAAAAACAAAAATAGAAATTGTTTCAGGAAGGGATCTGCAATGGCGTGAAAGTGATCGGAAACAGTGGAATCTGCAATTGTGTGGAAGTGATCGGCAACAAATGGATCTGCAACGGTGCGGAATTGACCGACAATAGTTTTGGACAAAGGAAATCTGCGATTGTGCAACTGAAAATAGATATGGACCCCAGGTATGTGCGGCTTCCTATCGGTTCAAGGGATTCACTCGGCCACCAATGATGTCTGATGGCTTGCGTATTGGGGCAGTACCCCTCACTCCACAGCTCAGGTAAAACTGATAACCTCTTGGCCACAAACGACAGCTCTTGGTTTACCTCACGGGTGGGAACTAGTCAATCAAGTAGGGGTCATTGCCCTTTTCGCTGGCAGGTCCTCTCAATGGGCCAGCTACTTCGGGGTTCCTATGGTACTCCTCACAATGAGTTTTAGGGCTTATGCCCAAGTACTTCCCACAATTAAGCGGATATAGATTATTCCCAGATCCGAACCTGCAACAGAAGCGAAAACAAAAAATTTGGGCAGAAATTTCACCCAACAATCCCAAGAAAGTGCTCTAATACCAGATGTGAGGACCTTGCAGCAAATAATTAATCAAAATACATGATATAGCAGCAGAACTCAAAATCACTTTTATATTAATCGTAGGCCACTTCGAGGGGGAAACCTCCTTTGAGCAAGCTCAATACAAAATAACTTCACGGTGCCTTCATTGGCCTCAACACACACTTATATACTAAAAATAGGCGCCAATACTATTGATCAAAACCATGGGCCAATATAAACTATGGATCAACAAATACTACAGGCGACTTACAAAGCATATGCGCCCAACAACAATAACACAAACTATGGATCAAGAATTACTATGGGATGACTTACAAAGCATATGCATCCAACAACAATATACTAACACGGTAAAGAGAAGGATTGACATGGGTTCCTAACACAAAATTATAGTCATAGGGGAGGTTGTATTGGTTGGTATCACCTATTATAGGAATTCCCAGCTTCTAGTTGCCAATCGTGCTTCCATTTCAGTTGTGCTTGTTAAACAATTTATGGAACCATCTAAGTAAAGGAGGTCAAAATGTATTAAACTAATGAAGTGTGCGTTAAAATTTTCAACCGTGCCCAATAGTAGAGTCGATATTTCAAATTCTAGTGATAACCATAAGTTTCCAAGATCTAGATAACCTTATGTGAAATACCATAAGTTGTTAAGGTCTAGATAACTTGACTACGAGTTTTGCATCTCTATTTAGGTAGAAATAAGTTACTTACTATAATTTATCTCATCAACAAGCTTTAATGTTGATGTGGAAGGATCTAGGTGTATGATTGATATTTCTACAGAATTGGTTGAATCAAAGAAATTGAAAACCCAGTGCAACGTCCATCAATGTTCATGTCCAATGTTTTAGACTTCTTATCCAATCATAAAGCATCTATTGCCAAGGAATCACATTGGAGGGATTTGGCTGGAAAAAATTAGGGATCCCATCCCCATGGAAGGACAATCCATTTCTCTCAAAACCATTATTTAAAACCAATAGTAAAATGGCTTATTATAATTTTCAATTGATTGTAAAATTCTCCCAGATATTTTTAATTTAATTTCAACCTATCAAGATAAAAGCTCTGATTGGATTTCTTAAAAATTAGCGTTGGGGACATCTATGTTGAATTTAAAGTAGAAAAGTGTAACAATATCACTGTAAATGTTATTTGAATGAAGGGTACTGAGATTGTTATTTGATACCCTCTATGAGCATGTCAAATCCTAGGGTTAACAACGATCTGCTTTAGTATAGATTTTTGTTGACCGTAAAAGTGCTTATTGACATGGTGATTTAGCTATTTACATGGATTATGTGTTGAAATATAGGTTCTTGGATAAGGCCACCATAGTGGATCTTACAATGAACGATCCTGGAAAGCAGATTCCATGGAAAATTTCCACTATAACCAGCGTAGAAGAAGTAAAAATGGTAGTGAAATTGTTTCCCATTTGGTCAACTTGCATCATGTTCTGGATAGTCTGCTCTCATATACTAACTTTCTCTATAGAAAAATCAAATACCATGGATTGGAGCGCAGGATCCTTCCAGATCCCATCTGCTTCTCTCCAAGTATTTTTGGTAGCAAACATCACTTTCTTCACAACATTCAATGAGAAGATACTGGTTCTTGACATGAGGTGCTAGATGGGGCGCCCACAGGACATCACAAGTCTCCAAAGAATATATGTAGGTTTTTTTCTATCCATGATTTCCATACTTCCAGTTGCTTTAGTAGAGAAGAAGCACCTGTATGTGGCTAGGAAACATTGGATTACAAATAAGGAAAAGGCCATTATTCCTCTTAGTGTATATTGGCTTGTTCCCCAGTGTTTTCTCGTGGGTGCAGGAGAGGATTTTTTCTATGTTGGGAAGCTTGAATTCTTCAAAAATTAGGCTCTTGTGAGAATGAAATCGATGATCATGGGCCTATTTATGAGCACTCTTTCATTTAGGTTTTTCTGTAGCAGTCTCATGATCACTTTAGTTAATGCCCTCACCAGCCACAGAAGTAGTTTTGGGTGGCTCCCAGATAAATTGAATAGAGGAAGGATGGATTACTTCTACTGGCTTCTCACAAACCTCATATTTATGAACATTTTGATGTTTTTTCTATTTTATTACTTATACAAGTACACAGAAGAATCAGCAAGTGGGAAGGAATCAAATTCACAAGCTTTAAAGGAGAACCAGAATAAGGAAGAGAAGCAGGCAGAATGACAAACTAGAAATTTACGGTGATGTCTAAAGGCTGTAATTTATTTAGCTATGATATGTTAACATTGAAATGAGTGTGGAAACATGTTCTTTGTACCAGTAATTCTTCACGATGTCCTTCCCTGGGAAGAAGGAACGTAGTCAATCCTCGAAGTAGACTTGAGTTTCTCCTTTTTTCTTTCTCGTAGTGTTTGGGAATAAATCCTCTATTTGGGAATCCAAATTTTGAAAGGGGAATGGAGCTAGTGCAATTTGAACCCACCAACCCAACTATGTTGCATTAACTACGCCATCCAATAGCTACGACCCAACGTCCAATGTGGATATGAAGAAGGAGTCAAGACTGGATTGATGGCGTGCCCAACTAGAGGATTGTCACTCGATGGAGTGTGCCGTCCCGACCCATGTTCGAGTGGACGATTTCAATGAAATCTCGTCATCCAAGGGAAATCAACGCTCTTGTATACAACTCCATTAGGAAGTATTCGTGTGTGACTTAGATTGCTTGGTTCATTTTTAATCAAGGCGATTTCTGGATCCAACTTAGTTTTATCTTAAAAGGGTGCAGGTTGTTTTTGAATATACCAATGGTATAGAAGCAGTGGCACTGGAACAAAAGTATATTTATTACTGTTAGTAGATTTTATCGTCTATATGGATAGCCTCTTTATCCAATTTATTATTAGATACTTTGGGAATTTTAAGTCATACTATATTTACTTGAAACGAAAATATAGAGCACCTATTGTTTTGGTACTTTATGAGATTTTCTTTTTCATCAAGAAAAACAACTTTTATATATTAGAAATTTTTTATCAAAATTACATCAGATCCAATGATATTTCCTGTCTTTTAGAACCAAAATTAACTAAATACATATATAGACTTACAGACACATCATCCAGAATTTACATCTGCATACATTCAAAAAACTACCATACCATATTTTAAGTGAGCTTCTTCCTCCAAAACAGGTTTCATCACTGTACAATATAACATTGATTCCTATATATTAGAGTACCTATATGAACATAACCAACCTTCTATAGGTACAAATGGTTCCAGAAGAGAAGAGATTAAACTGTATTCTTCCATCCATATTTCCTAAGTCCCCTTTTGAAAGGGTATGAGCTTCCACATTCAACTCCCTATAAATATGCTGGAAAGATAAAAAAAAAGAAAAATATTTCATCATACACTTAATATTGTCTAGCCAGTGATAAATATATAAATACTTCACCTGAGCCTCCCCTTTCGCCCAATTAATAATAACTTGAGAATCTCCCAAGATGTGCAAAGATCGAACACCCAAGAACTTTGCAAATAAAAGTAAACTCCATAATCCCACCACTTCAACAGGCATGTTTGAGCCTTTCTCATCCCTCATCCATCCTTTATAGACAAACAAATTTCCATTCTTAATAACTAGACCTGCTCCACATTCACCATTCAAGGTAGCCCCATTAAAGAAACCTACAGGATGCTTCTGCATGAGAGAAAGAAAGGAGAAGATGTTTCTCAATTTCCAGGTAGACTCTTTTTTTTCCATTCTGAAAAGGAGGATAAAATCTTCAAATATACAACTTCATCCCTTTGACTAAACTTGGAAAAGATAGAAACATTCCTAGCTTTCTAGGTTTCACACACTATAAATACTGGGAGATAATTGTACTGAGTTTTCCTTTTGAGCCACTTTAGCAGATTATCCTTCAGAGAAGCACCATCCTAATTGTGATCTGTTAAACAAAAGTTCATTAGTAAATCCCAAATATCTTGGAATAAAATGCAATCACCAAAAAGATGGTTGATTGTTTCATCCTTATGAAAACACATAGAACATCTTCCAGGATCAATAAAGATGCTACTATGTAGGACATCCCAAGTCATAATCTTCCAAGCATAACAAGAAAAATAACTTGTTTTTTAGAGGAGGAGACCCCCTCCAAATCCATTTCATCCATGATTAAGATCCATAGAAGCTTCTGTTTAAAACAATAGAATGGTAAGCCAAACTAGCAGTAACCAGACCCTCCCTAGCATTTACAGACAAAACCACCTTATCTGGATTTTCATTCAATGTGATGTTCCCTTGAAAAAGTTCGATTATAAACAAATCCCATTCTTTTGCAAAGTGACCAGCTAGCCCCATATCAAAAGATTCATCCCACCTGTTGATCAGAGGGCCCAGATGAATTTGATTTAATACAAGAAGGCTTTTATGACGTAGTTCCATAACTATCTCCTAGCAAAGCTTATAATCATCACCATTTCCATAGATGGCATCAAGCCCCATATAAATTTGAATACCTTTTCCCACCTACCAACTCAAATTTTTAATGATAAAAGGAAGACTATTAGCCAAGCTACTCCAAACAATCGAAAAAGAGGATTTTTTCATAGATAACTCCCTAATCAAAAGGACAGGATCCAATCACTTTAAATATTTATCCTTTATGAGTTTTCCCCAAAAACTGATGTTAAACATGCACCTCCATAAGTTTTTTGCACATAAGGAAATATTGAAGTGAGCAATATTCTCAATCCCCTAACCTTCCAGGTCTTGAGGAGCAGATAAACTTTCCCAAGAGGTTAAATGAATCTTTCCAATCTCCTACCTACCTAACCACATAAAATGAAATATTTTAGCTCTTATCTTTGATAAAATAGAAGCATGGATAGAAAATAAGGAAAACCAATATACAGGGATGCCTTGTAGAACATATGAGACCAAAGTGATCCTTCCACCCAGAGAAAGCCATCGGAAGGACCAACTATTAATTTTGTGGATGATTCTATTGAAAATCCAATCCCAATCCTTTGGACAATAACCATTGGGTTTTAAGAGAAAACCTAGATACCTGAATCCATCTTCAAAACTCTCATTTTTAAAAGGAAAAAGACAGATCAAACAAGCTTTCAATAACTCATATTTATAGGAAAATATGAGTGAGGATTTTTAACCACTTACCTCCAAGCCCGAGGCTTCACAATATATCTTTAATACAACATCATCAACAAACAAGAGGTTGGAAATAAGAATCCCCCTAGAAACCAAGAGGCTTGAAAAATTCTTTTGATATTTTTCCTAACTAATAAAGAGGATAAAGCCTTCAACAAATAAAGTAAATAGATAAGGGGATAGAGGACACCCTTGTCAAATTCCCCTATTTCCTTTGAAAAAGCAGAGGGAACACCGTTAATGAGCACATCCAATCTAGTTGAGGAGACACAACTCATAATCAACTCAACTAAATTGGGAGATAAACCAGTTTGAACCATAATTAACCTTCTTGAAAACTTCTTTTGATATTTTTCCTGACTAATAAAGAGGATAAAGCCTTCAACAACTAAAGTAAATAGATAAGGGGATAGAGGACACCCTTGTCGAATTCCCCTATTTCCTTTGAAAAAGCAGAGGGAACACTGTTAATGAGCACATCCAATCTAGTTGAGGAGACACAACTCATAATCAACTCAACTAAATTGGGAGATAAACCAGTTTGAACCATAATTAACCTTATAAAGGACCAATCCACTCTGTCATATGCTTTAAGAACATCCAATTTAAGGAAAAAAACATTATTTTTTTTATATTTAACTTAGTGTAAATTTTCTTGAACTAACCCAATTGCATCAGTAATTTTTCTATCTGGTAAGAAGGAAAACTGCTCTTCAAATATTTCCTTTCCCAAAAATGGCTTCAATCTTTCAGCAATAACCTTTGAAACAATTTTGTAAAGAAGATTACAAAGATAAATAGGGAGAAAATCATTAAAATATTTAGGCCAATATTTTTAATGAATAAGAGTCAGATAGGTAGAGTCCAGAACCTCATTAATATTTCTTTGAACACAAGTTTCTTCCATAGCATCAGAAATATCTTGACCGAAAAGATTAAAAAAAGTGGCAAAAAAATTCCACTGTCCAACCATCAGGCCCTTGAATTTTTTCCTTGGAAAATAACTTCAAAGTACTTTTTACTTCTGTCATAGAAACTGGCTTATCTATAGATAAACATTCATTCTTCTCGAACTATCAAGGGAAATTACGAAGATTTTTCATCCGACTCTCCAAATTGAATCCCTGGATTTGTGTGAAAAGAGATTTAAAATGATCAACAACACCACTTCTAATAGATTTATGGTCATAGCATATATCCCCATTCTCAGTACTTATTTCCCACATAGCATCCGTCAGTCTTCTTTGATTGGAAAACTTATGGAAAAAATTTGAGTTATTATCTCTAGCCTTGAGTGAGCCGTCCCTAATTTTTTGTCTTAAAGTTTCTTCATTTTTCCTTAATAAATTACCCCACTTTGTTTCCAAATCCAAAAGCCTCTCTTTTCTATCAAAAGTGAAGACAAGTTCATGTACCACATTTGATAAAGATTGAATTTCAACATTAATCACTTCAAGCTCCTTTATAGCATCTTCCTTTTTAAACTTCTCCTAAGCCTGTACTTCCATCCTGAGTATTTTTAACTTTGTAACCAAACCAAACATCACATAGGAATAGGAGACTATGAACAATTTTTTCCACTGTTCGTTGACGAAATCACGGAAGAGGGGATCTTCAAGCCAAATCAGGTTGAATTTAAAAGTATATTTAACCAAACTTTTCTCAAAATCAATCTGCAACAGAACAACCTTGTGATCCAAAAAACCCACTGAATGAGTCCAATATATGTACTTACTAAGATCCTCACACAAGTCCTCATCCATAAAAAATATATCCAACCTTTAATCGATACCACCATCCCCACAACATCCATTAGACCAAGTATGGGTTAGACCATTCGGAACAATATCTATCAGCTTCATTTCCTCAAATTTGGTCTTAAAATAGTTTGAGAGGGGATCTTGAGATTTTTCAGAACCCCAAACTTCTTCCATTGACACCCTCAAATTTAAATCTTTTGCAGCTATCACAGACCTATCCTCCAATAAACTAGACTGAAATAAACGATCCCACAACTCCAATATCCTACTATAATGGGCATAAATGTTTAAAATCCTTACCACCTTCATATAGCCAATGATGTGACCTTCAACCCTAATACTTGCAGTCGTAATGAAACCCTTAAGGTCTTCCATCTACAGATTCCAAGCCACCAAAGTCCTACCCAATAGTACATTAGAATCCCACAATGAAACACACCATCATGGTTTAATTTTTAGAAAATAATAACATGCATATCCCGCATTGGACATAGTCTCTTGAACTAGTATCACATAGGGTTTCATTTTCTCCAAAAATTCCTTCAAAGTAGCTCTTTTGGGGCCACTGCCTAGCCCTCTTATGTTGAAAGAGACAAAAATCATTTCTGAACCATATAAAGGGCCGCTGATTCTCTAAGATCTCGATTAGGAACAACAACAAAAGAAGACTGTAAAACTCTAGTGTTAAGACACATAGACACCTTATCCTCTCTTTCTACTAAAAACTCATCTTTCAATTTTGCACTTCCCTTCTTTTGGGATTTTCTTATCGACCCATTTGGTCTCTTGATAAAGGAAATAGACAAAATATCTGGATCCTCAGGAACTACCGAAAATGTATCCATAGGTTTTATCCCATCCTTCGACCCTAAAAACTGAGGGAAAGCATAATATTCAATAGGTGAAGAGGAAGTATGAAAGGGAGGGGGATCGCTATTAATCCGAGACAATGAAGGAAAGTTTGAAAGACTAAATAGAGGTCCTCCAAGGAGGGGGAACTATTCGAAACCACATGCATACAAGCAGTGGATTTATCCTAGAGATCCTAACAGTTTTCTACCTCAATCATATGCTTAGTAGAGGTAACAAAAAACCCTAGAAAAATCACAAAATCCTTAGACAAACTAGTTTTATCAGCAACCGAAAGTAAACCCAAAATCTCATCAATAGAATAGGAACATAATTCGCAAACTTACTGACAAAAGAGGAAGTCGATGAATGATCAAGCAAGAGAGGGAAATTGATATCATCTGTAGGTTCTAGATCGATAACCCTAGACTTTAAATCCTCATATCCCCTTTTTCGGTATGAGCTGCAAAACTCTTTAGAATGTCCCGTACCTCGACACCTATGGCATCCAAAGGGTACACACTAGTAGTCAAGTTTCTGCAAAAAAGAGCCACCCTCCCACCCCACTTTTAACTCTTCAAGAATCCCAAATTCCATATCCATTTCGACCAGTAATTGTGGTGCCATTTATCTTCAGAACCCAATAAATTTTCATCATCTATATGGATAAACCGTCCAATGGAGTTCACCATATCTCTGAAGCTCTTGATATTCCAACAGAAAATGGGGAAACTATGTAAAACTACCTAGATATGTCTCTTCAACAATTTTTCCTTCCTAGGATCAAAGTCCACACTCCATCTGAATATAACCAAGGAACCCTTGCCATAAACCCAGATCTTCTCCTACACTACCATTTTGTCCTCTCTGAAAATAAAATGAAGGACAAACCATTCATTAACGAGGCAAGAACCCTACGAATATTTTGGATATAAGGCTTCCACTTCTCACATATACATTCCAATAAGTTAGCTCTGGTGATCTTTGCGAACTCCATTTTACCCACTATATATTTCATGGATAAATCCGACACCAAATCCATGGTAATATCACGACCTAAGACACATATAGGTTTTCCTTTCTGGACCTTCTCAAACTTAAGTTGTTTTGGATTCTGGTCATTCTTTCTCCCATTTGTGGTAAAAATCAAATCCTTTGCATCCTTGACACAAAAACCAAAAACCTTTTCATTGTCTGATTGATAACAAAGTTTTCCTTCACTACTAGATACATGTCCTCTATGGGTGCACCCAGGGAGGTGGGTTACAATTTTTGGCAAAGGAAAAAAAATGCACCTCGATCGAGCTTTTCTTAAACCCTCGATCGAGGTTTTAACACCTCAATCGAGGGTTTATAAAACGCTCAAACGAGGTCTTTTTAAACCCTTGATCGAGCTTTGGATAAACCCTCGATCAAGGGTTCAGGAACTCGATTGAGGGTTAAGACAAAAGCTTGATCGAGCATTTATAATATTTATAACTATAAATAGGTAACAAACTCATGATTAAATTCACTACGTTTGTTGGATAGAAAAGGGTCATTTATATTCATTTGTAGATATGGGTTGTTGAGTAATTGGAGTCATATATGTGAGAGTTATAGATATGATTGATCACATCTATGACTCCAATTACTCCATGACTAATAGCTAGACATAAAATCTAGAGGAAGTGGCAGTAGTAAAACCTTTTACTTGTTTCTTCTTCAAGGTATGTACTATTAGCCACAAGTATCATTCTTCTAGTTGAAATTATGTTTTATTAAATTTTATTATCATATAATTCTATGTTTGGTTTTAATTGAATTCGAATACCTTGTTCCCATGAACAATACAGGATTTTAAAAACTTTGATTAAAGAAAATTTTGGGTCTCCATATTCGTGTGCACACACGAATATGGGCACTCGAATATTTTTTTAGTTAAAGTTTTGAAAAGCTCAATTAAGCTGCTAGCTCGTTTGGGCTTTTCTCTAACCACACATAAACATTCACTAAAGGTATTTAAAAACACATGTAAAAGCTCGATCGATTGTTTTAGAGACCTTGATCGAACTCATAGCTTGGTTTCATGTTTAATTTCCATAATTTTTGTTTTTCGGATCCCACAGTCACCATAACACCTTTTATTTTATTTATTTTCCTCCACTCTTAACATTATGAAACAGCAAAACAATTAGTCACGTGTTATTGATGTAAATTCTAATGCCATTCAATAATTTACTAGCAAGATTAACTGCAAATGTGTGGCACAATAACAATTTTGAAGAGTAAAAAATAGAGATTGATATAACCCAAGGAAATGAGGTCATTTTTTTTCATGCTCACATTTTCATCTCTCTAAAGCTATTAAAAATAATTTTCTCCTTCATATATAATTTTTAATTTTAAAAAACTACAATTATGTGATATGAATATGAATTTAACACTAATTTTTATCTTAATTGTCCTGTTCTATTCCACCCTGGGCTCTAGCATTTAAATATCTAACCTGATGATCTATATCGTAGGCAGATCGTAGTCCTGAGAATCCATATTGAGTGGACACAACTCACCTAAGTTCAGCTCATTAACTGAATTGCATGCATCATTTCTCTCCTTGGTTCAATGCAAAAGGAATACTATGGAAATGATGGATGCAATTCAGTTGATGAGATGAACTTAGGCGAGTTGTGTCCACTTGACCTGGATTCTCAGGACTATGATCTACCTATGATATAGATCCTCAAGCCATATATTTAAATCCCATATCCTAGGGTAGAATAGAACACGACGATTAAGATAAATATTAGTCTTTTCAAAGTCTTATCACATAATTATAGTTTTTTAGAAAAAAAATTATATATATATATGAAGGAGAAAAGTAATTTTAGTATTTAAAACCTTTCACTACATTTATGTAACTCTAATTATGATCCTGAATTCCTGCCCCCATTGCTGCTCCATTCCAACCCTATTTTGTGTTATGAAGAAGTAGTTTAATGAACATAAAAAATATTTTAACGATCCATTTCTCAAACTATTGTCCCCATGGCGGTTTGTACTAGGAACTTTGGTTTCCAGGTAAAATTTCAAAAGGTTTATTGGTAGAATAAGCTGGCAATGTCATTACTATTTTTTTGTTTAAATATCTAAGAGATTTATTATTTGCAGAGTTTGTCGAGGAAAAGTTGTTGGAAAATTGTGCTGGAGATAGCTGTATCTATGGAATGGGTAGAATTGGAAAGAAAACATGTAAGTATCTCTACTTCCAATCTCCGCATTTTTCCTCTACATATTTAGTTTGAAGTCAGTGAATGGATGTCGTAGTTTTAAATTTTGTAGTATTTGATACTCCTGAAATTGTATTACTAGCAAGAAAATAGTTTCCCTTCTAATGCTATGCCAACCCCTTTGTTAAAGCAATGTCATATTAAGAAGCGTCTGTAGAGCTAGGCATTAATTATACAAGCTTGTTATGCTTCTATATGAATCAACTACTCTTAATATCTGGTTCTACATGCAAATTTAAGCATCAACATAATCATTTTTGTTCTTATGAAAATGCATACTAGATGTCCTTTCAAAAGAGAATATTCATCTTATCAGAACTACACGATAGTTTTCAGCTCAAAGAGATGCATCTTCTGTTATCTAATAACTACACTAGAGATGATCTATGCCCACACTTGTCACTAATAGCTCGAAAGAAGTGTTCAGATGAGGTATTCCTTAACCAATAAAAGGATTTATCTGAATCTGAATTTAGGTGCAGGAAAACATTAGGTTCAAGAAATTGTATACACATTGGATATATTGATGATAGGAATCAAATGATGTTGAAATTCCTTCCCAAACATTGATGACATAAACAAGTTAGATGTTGAATTCTAATGAAAACACACCATGATACCACTTGAATATAAGCATAAAAAAAATTAAATGCATGTAGTTCACGGTCCCTAAAATTATATTGTTAAAATCCCAAAATGAATCCTTGGCTTCACCATCAAGGTTTCACAACTATTGGTTAAAGTTTTTAGTTATCATGCTAGGATTCATTGAAGGGTTTACTGTATCGACGTCATGGTAATTTTGATACAAACAATTTTTTGTCCACTTGGTCACTGCACACAATATTCATAATCAATGCCATCTATAGTGTTGTTTAAAGCCATCTCTTTTCAACATAGAGTTCAATGTTTTTATTAATATCTATGGTCCATAAAAAATTTAAACTTCATCAAATTTAGTTATAAGGAGGGTCACAAGGTTGCACATATGGGGCACAACATATTGTTATCACTATGAAATTTTTTTTTTTATGAGTGGAGCAAGTTGCCATGTCATGTTTCTTTCATGAGTCTTATCCATTTGCTACATTCTTAATGTACTCATGTCTAGAGGAAACATATTGGTAATAGGTTATAATTGCCAATTATGTTTATGCACACATTTATCTACAATGAGAGAGTTCTAATTACATGCTAGGTGAACTATGGAAATATTTTTCAAGTTCCCTAAACTTTGATGCCCCTTTAATAGTTTCAAAAAACTCAATATAAAAAGAAAAGGATCCCTTCCCTTGTTACTAGTATATTTCACTATGGTTATGAGTATTATATTATTGCTCCTTCAATTCTTATCATTTATTATATTATGCATTTATATTCTTATCATTTATTCGGATATGAAAAATAAAAAAATTTAAATTCTTTATATTTATTACAATGTTGAGAATACGTATCCTTCTTCTTATTCTTTTTTATTTTATATTTCATTATTTTTTTTATTCTTTTACTTATGTTTATTTTTAATTTTTACATTTACCATCTTGAAAAATTTATAATTTTCCATTTCCCCTTTATTCTTGTGTAATTTTTATTTTCATTTTTTATTCAAAATGTGTGAAAACAATTACTTAATGAACACTTATGCTTATTACTAGTTTTTTTTTCCTAATGAGGTAGAGGTCTTTATTCCTATCTAATTTTTCTTTTAAATTCTCTTAGTTGGGTCCTTTGAAGCCTATTTCTAAAATGTCCTACAAGGGCATAATGTTCTAGATAGGGATTATAGTAGTTAGTGTCCACAAGATATTAAGAGCCAGGGGGCTAGAATTTACCTCCTCAATTTTTTGTACTAAATATAAACGTGGTGAGCATGCATATAATACCTTGGTAGTCATGTACAAAGCTTTTTTTTAGTGTTTAATAGTAGCTCGATCGAGGGTTTGTTAGACCATAGATTGAGGGTTTAATAAAACCTCGATCAAGATTCTGTTAAAAACTCAATTGAGGGATTTGAATACCTTGATCGAGCTTTAGACATCGATCAAGGGCCTAAAAAACAGAGAATTATCCCTCTTAGAGGAAAATCAATGTTTCCATGTGTCTTCTAGGGGTGTAAACCCTGCCATTCATGGCACACAACTGAGCAAAGTTCATACCGATAGATTCATCACTGAATCCTCTATCCATTAAGGTATCATGCATGCATTTTGGCATTCATATGGGTTTCTTTTTAATTAGTTCTAAAACTTACACTTAGAAAACCTGACAACAACTTCGAAGTAGCTCAAAGAAAAATATGCAGGGTAAAAAATACACAATCCAAAAATTTCTTAAAAATGCACATCCCACACATCGACGTGTCCTCTTCAAAAGGGTATCTTTGGTTTTTTAATTTTTGAAAACCGTGAAAAAAAACTGGTATGGACACACATGTGTATAAAATGATGTTGAAATCAGATGTGGTCACTTTCGAAAAAAATAAATAATTGTATATTGAGAAATAAATTAACAAAAACATATGTAGACCACAATACATTTTGTGTAGATCATGCTCATATATATATTATTTTAAAATTATTAATGTAAGATTGAATTATTGGGGTTGGACACGAGCCACTTATTAACTTCTTCAAATTTTTAAGGTCACACAGTTGATTAAATGCAAAATTTCACACATTAAATGACATCAGAATATTTTTAAAAAAAATAATTGGGAAGCCACATAATATTCTACAATTTCTTTTTTTACTACAAGTCGAAATTCACATGGCATATATGCATTTCGTGGGCTTATATCTAGCACATAAGTAAAGAATCAGGTTTTCATCGCCAAATTTGGCCAAAAAGTATTACCCACCTTCATGCAATCACCCCTATCAAGAGTTATGGCATCACATGACGATTTTAGTGCAGTACTGCCAACCCCACCTACTTATGAACAAGGACAAGGAGTTGATAAGACAGGTGGGAGACCAGTAACTAGTACATCATATTGAGACCGAGATGATCATTTCCACCTCACCAAGGAAGCCATAGAAACCAAAAACCAGACTAAAAAAAAACTAGCTATGGAGTTTTGGATAAAATATTCCCACTTTGGTGACCTGGTTGGTACTAGAATGAGGAGAGATCAGTTTGACTACAGGACCATAGCTAGGGGTGTAGAAATTGACCAAAAGAGCAGACAAAACAAGACAGAAGAAACCAGAAACCCTACCAAAACCCTAAACCTCATCATCGCTCCCCCAACCTCCCCTTAATCGATCAATTGGTTTCCAATCAAACTACTTCCATATTTTATTCAATTGGTTTAAATTTCTTTATCTAAATAACTTTTATTTCATTATTTGGTGGCATTATATTTATGTTTATTAAAATTTATAAATTAATTTTTATTTTTACTAATTTATAGGCATATATATCTTAGAATTTTGGAGTGTACTAACATCTATGCCTTTTCATCTATAAACAAGAATGAGACAAGTGTACTGTCCAGATTGATTCTATGGGAATCTTACAAAATTTATAATTAAGAATTTCAAAAAAATAAAAAATAGCCTAGTTAACATTTCATAATTAGTGTTCATGATAGTTGGAAAAATTAAACTTCAATTTCAACTATTTGAGTATTAGATACAAGTATTTGATTATTGCATCGAGAGGCATGCTACATCCCAGTATGAGGGAGATATTGTAACGTTATCTGGAAGATCGCGTAACGTTTGTTCATATTATGTTGTAACGTTTGTTACTAACAAAATAATAATTATTTTTTTTTAATTATCCGCCAAAATAGATGTTGGCCACAAAAAAAACCTAATATGGGGGAGATGTTGTAATGCTCCTAGCTAACGAAACAATACAAAATAAAATAATTTAATTATCCACCAAAAAAATGTTAGTAAAAAAACAACACAAAAATTGAATTATGGGCAAAAACAAATGTTGGCCTTGTCCTAAACAACCCATGGTTTACTGTACATGGTTTAGGAGGGCCTTGCAAATGGTTTTAAGACCATGTGTAAGGCCTCCTAATAACCCATGGTTTTAGGACGACCTTGCACATGGTTTTAGGACAGCCTTGCACATGGTTTTAAAGCCATGTATGGGGAGATGTTGTGACGTTCGTTCCTAACAAAATAAAAAATAAAATAAAAATATTATATGTTGGCCATAAATAATATTAAATATTAATAATAAAAATATTTTATGTTGATAGAGCCTACTATTTGGACCTATGTTGGTTAGATACAACTATGAGCTTTACTCCATTAATGATATAACTATTAGATTAATTTTAACTCCAATAATGACTTTTACTTGAAGTGCACTTCCCAATATTTTAATTTTTAAATTAACTCTAGATACTACTATTAGCTTAACTTCAACTCTAATCATGGTTATATTGGATAACTATTAGCTTAACTATTAGATACAACCATTACCTTAACTCCAATGACTCTGCAACGATTAGCTTAACTTCAAATCTAATTGATGTTATATTGGATACCTATTATATTAACTTTTAGATAACAATTAGGTTAACTCAAATAGTGATACAAGTATTAAATTAAATTTAGATGAATGTGGTAATTAAAACATGGTAATAAAAAACTAATAGATGAATCTGTAGTTGTACTCTAGACTCCATCTCTTAGCCTAAAAAGTTGAACTTCACTGTAATGAAACCATGCAGCCCCCAATAAGCTTTCCATTTGGAAATGCAACATCATGAGAACAATAGGATAGGTATTGTACTCCAAAGGTGATAGTCTCAATGCAATCTAAAACTATGTATTAATAATTTATTATAGGTCTCAATGTGTTAATTTTATACCTCTTAGCTTATTCTTAACATATAATATTTTTATGCCCATGGTCTATATATCTTAGAATTTTGGTGTGGACTATCATCTATGTTTTTTCATAAATGGATGAGAATGAGACAAGTGTACTCTCGAGATTGATTCTATGGGCGTCTCCAAAATTCATAATTTAACAATTTCAAAAAAATAACAAAAATAACTCAAGGTTAAAATCTGATAATTAGTTCATGATAGTTGGAATATTAAAGTTCAACTTTAACTAATCTAATAGATATAACTATGACCTTATACAAGTATGAGGTTAATTCCATTGATGATACAACTATTAGCTTAACTTCAAGTCCAATCATGACTTTTACTTTAAGTGGAGTTCCCAATATATTAATTTTTAAATTAATTATTACATACAACTATTAGCTTAACTCCAATGATTCTACAACTATTAACTTAACTTTAACTCTAATAGTGGTTATATTGGATAACTATTATATTAATTATTATGTTTCCAATAATAATACAACTATTAAATTAAATTTAGATGAATTTAAAAATTAAAACTTGGTAAAAGAAATCTATTAGATGAAGAGTGTAGTTGAGAAGTGTACGTGTGAAGTGGATGCATCACCCAATAAGCTTTCCATTTGGCAAGTAGTGTAACATCATGAGAACAATAGGTTAGGTAAGGCTTCTCCTAAGGTGATAGGCTCAATACAATATAAAAAATGTATTAATAATTTATTATAAATACCAATATGTCAAATACATATATCTCTATGTATTCCAAACATATTAATAAGAATTAATATGGTTGTTGATAGTGTATATTCATTGATAATGATAATAATTAGTTCACTTAAAACCATCTCTATGTATTCCAAACATATTAACAATAATTAATATGGTTGTTGATATTGTATATTCATTGATAATGATAATAATTAGTTCACTTAAAACAATTTTAGTAGAAATAATTGATTTTCTTTTGAAAAAAAGATTAAATAACATGTTTTCTCAACTAGTTGAATGTTTTACTTCTTTGTTTGTTTGGATAGGATGGGATTTGCTCATGGGTCAGAGTCGTTGAAGTTTTGATAGAAAATCAATTTATTTGTTTGAATGTTTGTTTGGGAGAGATTTGCTTATGGGTCAAAGTCGTTGAAGTTTTGATAGAAAAGCATTATGGTTGAAAACCATGTTCTCTGCAAACTTTGCTTAAGAAATAATGGCAGCAAAGTACTGGGTAGCTGTCAATGGATTAGAATCTTGCTACTGAACATATCAAATTTGGGATTTTATTTGATTTTAATTCACATCTACCTTGTTCCCTCTCATATGAGCCGGTCGAGTATTGGAGTTTTATG
The DNA here is from genome assembly GCA_001517045.1 of Pseudotsuga menziesii. Lineage (NCBI taxonomy): Eukaryota > Viridiplantae > Streptophyta > Pinopsida > Pinales > Pinaceae > Pseudotsuga > Pseudotsuga menziesii. Next base: position 264,591 of record LPNX010343694.1, read on the forward strand.
AGCCTTTAATTGGTATCTACCTTATTATATCTACAACATATTCTTTTCTACTGGTGAAATCAAATCAAGACTGTTTCTGTCTATTAAATTGAAATTTCACAACAAATCTTTTGACACTTACAACTTCTGTGAATGGACCATCCATTTCACAGTTGCTTCAAAGTTCAAACAGCTATTTACAATATATTATTGTCCAGTAATAGATGAATAAATGTCACTTGATTCCATGTGAAGATGTCATCAATTTCCATGTGCGTCGTACCCTTTGTTAATGTATGCTACTTTCTGGCTATGAAATTCAAGACATTTAAAAGTAACAATTAGCTTACCTTGTTCCCTTGGAAACAAACGCTGCATGCTTTTCTCGTGCTGCCTGGTTGGCCCACTACTACGCTAAAAAGATTAGGGATTCTGCCACACATTGGTTCTTGTGTTCTTGTTTTATTAGCTAGCTAGCGTTATAGGAATACATATTCCACCCGCGGCTGTTAGAGCCATTAGATATCTCTAAATGTCCCCCCGTTACTATGCCTCGATTTGATGTATCAGAGCAATGCCTGAATTTAACGTACCATAGGTGCAACAAAAGAAAATAAATATGTGAAGTCTAATCTCAATAATGGAAAAGCTAAATTCCCTGACATCTCTCTCGGCCTGGCCTGGACTGGACTAGTGCTCCATGCTTAGAAAGGCCGAACAGAATTGCACAAATAATATCCACGCGTTCGCGTCTGCACGACTGTCATCCGACAATTTTATCTACCTCTAAAAAAATCACTTCGGCATTGAATACATTACTAAGGCCAATTCAATGATGTTCGATATTGAAAATAATTCCAATTTTATCCGTACTTTATAAACTTGTTCACACTTGTTTGGGATCTACAGTGAACTTTGAGATTGATTGGCAGACTAGATATTACTCTATATAATTTTGGGTATAAATCAAAGTGGTATGTATAACTAGATTGTTAAACAAATGTTAAAATATATAAATTTATATCCATTATTCATATCATATCCTTAGAGTTAATATAAGGATAAAACAAATACTATTTAATAAACAAAAAACACAAAGTAATATGAAAAGACAAAAACAAATTGTTACCTCTTTCTTTAACTATTTTAAGCTTATTTAAATCTTAATCAAGATGAATTTAAGCATGCCTACCATAAAATGAATCTCTATTATGCACTTGTTACACTAGGGTTAATCTTGTTAATCCGCTCAACCAAGTTCAAAATATGAATTGAGGAATAATATTTTTGTAAGAAAAAATAACTATATTTTAATTTATTATTTTTTAAGGTTTTGTGTATTTATTTTATTGATGGCACACTTAAAATTTAACCAATTGTATAAAGTATCTTATAAGTAAAGGTGAGTTACACACTATATTAAACAAGTTGTATAGAGTATTTTATAAGGGTGAGTTACATTGTCTATTAAACAAGTTGCATAGAATAATTTATAAATAAGAGTGAGTTACATTGTATATTGAAATCAAACAAAATGAATTGAAATGCACATCTAAATCTAAGAAATACAATGGAAAAGAAATTAAGATAATAACATGTAAATAAGATGAGTATGATTCGAATAAGAATAAAATGATACAATTTTTTTTTCTAAAATAATTAAAAATAATTTGTGAACAAAATTAATGTTTATAGAATGGACATTTATTGTTATAGGTAGATCCATTAAATAGCAAACTTTTCTTCATATTTTTGCACTTTAAAAAAAGCTTTACACATGGACTTGTTCCCACTTAAATACATTGTAAATCGAAAGTTAAGTGGGTTTACTAAGACATATTAGTTTATTCCATCTCTCATTAATGTTATATATATAATACACTTATTTGTGATTGGATTTATATTAATGTCTTGTATATCCAATTCTATTTGTCCAAAATTATTTTTATCAAATTATAAAGTAAATAATACCAATCAAATTACACTTATTTACACTTATTTGTGATTGGATTTATATTAATATCTTGTATATCTAATTCTATTTCTCCAAAATTATTTTTACCAAATTATAAAGTAAATAATACCAATCATCAAATTTTGCATTAATTTGAATGGTTAAAAAATTTTGAATTCTTAAAACATTTAAACTATAAATATAGAAAAATAATACCATATAAAAAAATTAAAACAATTTCAATAAAATACATAAATAGCATGTTTGTTAATTATTTTCTATAATCTTACCATATCATCATGAAACTATAAAGTATGCAATACTGAACAAGTTAATATAAAAGCACGTTAATTGGAAATGCTCTCATTAAATAGGCATTTCTTCACACAACAAGGACAATCATTTTCACAAGAAATAAGAATGCCTTAACAAAAATAAAAAATGTAAATCTATTTTTTTGGAAAGAACATAAATATCAGTATTGAAAATATAAAAAACAAAAATATTAATTTTGAAAATATAGTTATTAATTTTTATGTTGTTACAATCAATGTTTTTGAAAATGAATAAGTTTTTTAATATTTAATAAACATGTTCAAACTATTTAAATGTAATAAAGTCACACGTAAACTTTCAAAAACCTCAATATAAAGTACTAAATGGAAGTGTAGGTAAAGAATATGTTTAGTTTTTCAGTATAGAAAAATAAAATGCAACATTTTATCATTAAAAAAAATAATTTAATAAATCTTAAATTAAGATAAACCTTTTAAAATAATTATGTTTAAACAATGATCCTCAAAATTATAAAAATGCCTTTAAATATGTCACATAAACATTTCTAATTCTAGCTGCTACCGCCGTCTTAATATTGCAATCTACTATTTTGGACCGTACCGCTTCTCTAAGAGCACTATCGTGGACCCGTGCTGCAGGCTATATACATCGCGTTATAGCCGTTAGAATGGATTAGACTTCACATTATTAAAGTATCTCTTTTATGGCATATATCCGATAAAACATTTCCCTGTATATCGCGACGTTTAATATCATTTTCAGCCCCCATAAATTGAGAGCACATTTTAAACGTAAATTACCAAGAATCAACCAGAGATACTAGTACGTAAGGGAACGCATCTATTTTTTCTTCATTCCGACTCTAAAGAAAGTAGCTTTAACTTTACATATACACGACTATGGCCAAACTTCACTCGAATCGGATTAAAAATTGTTTGAATTCTTTTTTATATAATATTTAAATGGTATAACTTTTGGAGTAATATTTAAATTTCTTTTTAATAAAGTGTTACCTAATACTTGTAATTAAAAAACTAGATGAATAATCCAAACTCGATATGTCAATGTGTTCACATGGCTAAGTAATTCATCTTAAACACACGCTGGTTACCTTGGGAATTATTTGATAACTTAGTTAGGATAGATGTTATATTTTAGAATTTAAAATATTAATTTTAGAGCTTAATAAAGAAATATGTGTAAGTTTTTCTATGCTTATCGTTAAGATGACAGGTGTCTTTTATAAAAAATAAAAAATTATTATAAAAGAAATATGCAAGCTTATATTAGATTTAAAATGTTTAGAATAACATATATATAACTACACAAATTAGATAAATTAAAACAATAAGAATCACATTACAGACTTCCTCAACATTTCCACTATCAAAAGGGGATTGTATCTTGAACAATTTGATCCTTTTCCTTGCTTGGTAGATCGTCTTTAAAATTGGATTTATAATGGTAGTTTTAATTTCCCATTATTTCTCAATTTTCACATCTTTATTTTTAAGTACACATTTCTATTTTTTGTTTATAGTTGATGCTTACTCAATGGTTTTTTTATCGTTCTAGAGCTAACAAATTTATATCTTCTTTTTAATTGATTTTTTAAGAGATTTAAAATCAAGATAGATTTATTTTAATAGTATAGAGTTATGGTTTGTTTATGTGAACTATTTTTTCATATCATAACAATAAAATTTATTCTACTTTTGTTTGAATTGATTAGGGTTTATTAGTGTTAATTTCAACATCTCACTATAAAAGAAGTGTAATTCCAAATATAAATTGAAAAAAATATTAATAACAAAAAATTTACATTTCAATGTCCAATATTCAATACATGTTAATGCCAACTTTACATTAAATAGTTAAAAACAAATTTAACTATGAGCGAACAAATTTATATCTTCTTTTTAATTGAATTTTTAAGAGATTTAAAATCAAGATAGATTTATTTTAATAGTATAGAGTTATGGTTTGTTTATGTGAACTATTTTTCCATATCATAACAATAAAATTTATTATACTTTTGTTTGAATTGATTAGGGTTTATTAGTGTGTCAATAAGTAATTTCAACATTTCACTATAAAAGAAGTGTAATTCCAAATATAAATTGAAAAAAATATTAATAACAAAAAATATATATTTCAATGTCCAATATTGAATACATTTTAATGCCAACTTTACATTAAATAGTTAAAAACAAATCCTTATTGTTAAACACATTTTTTTGTTTTTTAAAGGGGATGTGTAATTCCTAACCTATAATCGCTCTTTATGTGTGGAATTAAAATCTATTCACATACAATTAAGCTTTCTTTAGTTTAATTAGTGTCTTATTATACAATTATAACTAGTTCAAGGTTTATTTAAGTTTATTAAGATAAATAAGGTTCAATATATGATTTGTTTAAGTGATTTATGTTTTTCTTTAATATATTATTGAGTTTAATTATGGTTTATTAGAAATAATGGTTAATTTAAGTTAAAGTAGCCAAATGCCGACCACTTTAGCAACATTGGATCGAGAGTAAATTTATTCAATAGCTAAGCTTAAATATTTGGAAAATTTTCCTCTTATTTAAAAAAGCATAAAAAAGCATTGTTTATAACATCAAACTTTACCAATAGAGTTTGATCCATTAAAGATAAACACACATATATAATTTTATTAATATATATTTTTTATAAACATTACAATAATGTCCTTAAAAACTTATGCCAACAAAATTTTTATTTGTGTTAAGAATTTTACTTTCCAATAAAAAGACAACTTTTAGAGAGTTCGGTTAGCTTTCTATTCATTTCGTATAAAATGAAAGGACTAATAAATAGTCTTTTTTTGAGAAATCATTATTAAAATTGAGTTTCTTAAAAATAAAATATGTTACAAGAATCTACACATAATTTATCAGGGCATGGCTCTAATTTCGTAGCCAATGTATCTATATACTAATTATTATTATTATTTTTTTATTGGATCAATGAAAAAATCTTGTTGAATTTAGACATGTTTGTTTATTTTGAGAGGGCATTTCTCTCAATTTACTCTAAATCTAAAAAATCTAAGAATTCCTTTTTGAAGTAAACACACCAATGAAGGTTACCATATATTTTTAGAATTTTTTAATGTGTATTTTTAAAGATACGGATTTTTCATTTCACTACATTTTGAAAGTGATGAAACAAAAATAGTATGATAACTAAAAAAAATTATCATCTCGCCTAAATACAACAAAACCTATACGTATGGTGATTAAAGTCAATGTCGATGGTTTATGTGCTAGCCAGGAACAATATATTTTGAGACATCATGTAAGATTGCAAATTAATAAAAATACCATGTAACTAGCTATGCGCCACAACTTTATATAGAGATGAGGGCATGATCTCACAAGGAATAGGGAGGAAAAATGTTCAAACCCTTGAGCCATTGGGGAAAGCCAAATGTCTAAGGGAAAACCCTTAAAGATGCCAACTACCCATCTTGTCTTTTTCCTCAATCATTTATTTCTACGAGAAATTGGTTGAGGAATTTATTTCCGTGGGATGGGAATGGTATGGGAGTCAAATTCGAATTGGGAAGACCACCCATTTTAGAAAAACGTGTGTTTTTCCTTGTGGGCCAACTAAATGTTGGGAAAGGAATGATCAAGCCATTATTCACCCATGTATTGCATTCCTCGCCTATTCTCTCGTTCATGTTCAGCTCTCTCACACAGTTGAAGGTGGCTGATCTCTCTCCATGTTTTCCTACATTTTTCTTGATTCTTCAGTGGTTGGGAACCTGTTTTGTGTTGCTAAGTGAATGAGAGAAGAGATCCATGATTTTGGGGCTTTAAGAGGATGTTTTTCCTTTCCTCACGCAACTAATCTTGCTGGGTGTTTTTCCCTCACAATTTATGTTGTTTCCTCACTCCTTCATGCCCAAAAATATCTTTTTGTTATTGATGAGCAAATGGCCAGAAGAGATTCACGATTTGTTGGTTTAGGGAGGTTGTTTTTCTCCCGTAATTCCCATAGACGTTTTGCTAAATTTGAATCCACGAATTGGGGGTTTGTAGAGGTCGTTTTTACCTCTGTGAAGCTGTTAAGCATTTCCTAAAATTATTTGCTCACATGGGTCTTTTTCCCCAATAATTTACCATTCTTGATTTTGGTTCCCAGGACGTTTTTGTCTATACCTAGAACTTGTATTTGGATGTGAAGTGCATCCTTGTGTTTCCTTAGCTGAATAAGTCCAAGAAACCCATCTGTTAGATGGTATGATGGTGTTTGGGTGTGATGGTTTACTTGGATGAGTAAGTCCAAGGAACTCATATGTTACTGGATTGTTTCCTTAGCACTCTGTGAAACCCAACTGTGTGTTGGCTTGACTGTGGATGTATGGTATTACTGTGTGTGAGTATGTTGTTTCCTTATTCCTTGTGGGAATCATGCCCAGCTCGAGGGTGGCAGTGGTGCTGAGAGATTGATGAGCACACTGGTCTATGGTTGGGTGGAATGTTGCATTGACATAGCTAGTTGCAGGGAAGCTTATTCTCAAGATAGGTATTTTCTTGTGTATTTAATCTCTGCAACTGTATTTGCTTGTTTTATGAATTATGATCACGATGAATGTGTTGAATGAATGAGTTTTGCTTTCGCTGTATTTTAAAGAATTATACATTTGCATATGTATGTTATGTTCGATGAATTTTATATAATGTTCATGGGGCTAGATAGCCCAGTTTGACAGCAACAATAGTGCATTTGCATCCTCTCCATCATCGAGATGAGGGGAGGGGATGTGACAAAATGTTTTTAGAAGGGGATTCTTTAAGGATTTTTTTTACCTATTTAAGAAGATTTTTTTCTTAAATGCTCAATGACAATTTTCTTTAGTGTTATGTCAAAGGATTTAAGAGACTTTTTCAAGGTGATTGTTTTCTAATTCTTTTTTTAGGTCAAAATTTCAAAGACAATTTTTCTTGAACTTTTTTTTCAGCGCTCTAATACTATATACGATTTTTTTTAAGATGATATTTCTCTCACCATTTTTCTTTCTGACATGTTTTTTTTGAATGACTTCTTTTTTAGGTGAATGGATCAAAGACACTGTATCTAAAAGGGTTTTCTCAAAGGTTGTAAGAATCTAAGGAACATCTTGAAAGGTGAAATTATTTTCATTTTTTTTTAATGTCAAATTCTCTTGAAAACAATTTCTTCGAAAAATGTTTTTGCTAAGCTCAAAGACTCTAACGAGCCTTTTTAGGGTGTTTTTTGTCAAAACTATTTTTTAGGTGAAGATCTCAAAGATAATCTGTTTTAAGTTGTTTTGCCAAAGACTAAAGAACTCTTAAGAGATTTTTTTAAGGTGTTTTTTTCTGTAATTTTTTTTTGGTAAAATTGTCGAAGAAAATTTCTCTTTATGTGTTTTATAAATGATTGAAAGAATAAAAAAAATGGTTTTTTAATCTTAATTTTTAAATTTTTTTTTACCATAAAGTGTTGATTCTTTAATTTAACCTCTACATATAAAACAATTGTGGGAAATTTCAAAACCTTCCAAAGTAATAGCTCTCATAAAGGGGATGATGAGGCTTATAGGGAAAATGAAAGACTCAGATATCATCCGAAAAAAGAAAGGGTTCCATAGACAAAGAGACAGTTGTTGAAGATGTAAATAGAGATTTACATCATAATGTTGATGAAATGGATATTGAAAATTGAGTACAAGAATAACGAATTGAAGCTAAAGAGACCATTGTTGAAGATGTACAAATAGAAGTAAATATTGAAGATCAAGTTCAAGAACAAGAAATTGGACCTAGTATGTACATATTATATATTTTCCAAAACTATTTTTTAATGAATTGTAATTTTTGATATATGTTAACTTAAATAAATCAAATGAAATGTATAGATTCTTTCACCATTGATGATGAAATTTTGAAAAACATTGATTGAGACAAATATGGGGAAAAAATAGCCATACACATTGCACGATATCAAGTTATGCAAATTTATAATGATATTCTCCAACATTATTTTATAGCAGGACAAGCACATATTTTGAGATGTTTATTAGTGTCTAAGAAGTTAAGAGATGATACATCATTATTGGGTATTCACAAGGTGACAAAAAGGCCTAAGGTGAGAGATAATGTGGTAGAAAGCATAATCTATGCAAAAAAATGGAAAATCTAGGAAGGAAGATACCAAAGCTACACATACAACAATTCAAGCAACAATTAATTCATCTAGTACTAGACAAAAACATTTGACGACACAGCTGGAAAAAAAATACGAACCTCAAGAAAAACATTGTACAAACATAACAAACTTAGATTGCAAATAGATGAAAATTAATGAGCTTGCTTGTTGGGAAAATATTTGTAGACAACCTTACAAAGATAGAATGAGAGAAGGTGTTAAAGATATTCTACATAAATATTGGTTAACGCATGCTCCATTTTCACCAAATTCAATGGATGTCATACGACAAAAAGTAAGACGAAATGAATGTGAAATCCCTGCAAAACATATAATGGAAACGACACACGTACAATTGTATAACAAGCCTAGATCCAAATCCTAGGCTCTATTAAGAGGGATCAAATATCTCGAGGTGTAAACCTCTCCTTGAATAGCTCCTTTCCTGCAACACCTGAGAAGACGTTTGCACCTTGGGAGATTTGATCCCTCTCGACGCTTGATAGAGCCTAAGATTTGGATCTAGGCTAGTTTAGTAAAAACCATCATTTGCATTATGATTTATTCAATAATGATTTATAATTATATTTTAATTTTATTTTAAATTAAAATATATATTTAATATATATTTCAAAGTGTTAAATCTCGTCATTTTATTTAAGATTTAGTGACTACCAAGTAGCCACAACCTCCTCTGGCTTTGGTTGTTTCTTGTAACCAAAGTTTGATTGATAACAGTGTCGTAGAGTTTCAAAACATTACTATATCATGGATTTTGGCCCTTAGCAGTGGTGGCGGGAGGCGCTTTTTGGGTTTCCTTTTTGGGATCAGCTCATCCTTCAAACACGCAGCCAACCCAAGGAAGCCCTAAAAGTAACGAATCTTTTCCCAACTATAACGCTTCTGTCACAAATTTAGAGACTCCATCATGTAGCACGGTTAAAATTTCCAATAACTACCATCGGGTAGATGGCCAAAACAGTGGGAATTTCATTACAGTGCGATCTTCCATTCGATTTTAACTATTTTTTTTCTCAGTCATTTTTTAGGGTTTAGATGGTATTTAAATTATATCCGTGCGTTCATGTTTATGTTTTCAGGAGAGACCTTGAACGAAAATGCAGTGTGTGCTGAGAGGGGAATTATCTCTGGGTATCTCTTTGGAGAGAAATAATTAAAGAAGAGTGCTTATGTTACTATGCATTACTCCTATAATATAAGCTTGCCGCGTAGACATAATCTCTGTTGGTAGGGTTTCTCAGTAGCTAGAATAACTACTACAGTTATTAACTACTATATCAACGTAGAAAAATGCGTTTATCCGGATCTACCTAAACCATTATATTTATAAAATGTTATTTATGGAATCCACAATCCACCCTGGGATTTGTAAGAAGTGAAGGTTGATTAATAGATTCCCGCCATCCCATCATGATGCCCGCCATCTCCATAATGCTTGGCTGCCATTATGAACATGAAATGCCGATCTGAAATATCATGCCTAACAACATTGTTAAAATTGGTTGTAAATATGACATTAATTTCAATGTTTATGCAGTATAAGTTGTGAAAACAAATGTGTAGAAATCCACATTGGTCTACAAATATTTTTCCTTGTGGATTTAATGGTTGGAAACCATCAATAAAGTCACTACAAAAATGATAGAATGCAGATCAAAATTTTGCATACACCCTTTCGGAAGCATTTTTTTTTAAAGAGCGTCATCTCTATATAGAACAACATCTCTTTATAGAACAAGATCTCTTTATTTTAAGGTAGGATTTAGGCTAATTTTTAAGTTATATTTACAAAAATACAGTTGTTATATTAACATTAAAAGAATTCACATATATTAATATCAAGTCATTGAAATTAATAGGGGATCCTATTTTTTGAGTAAAGATAAATCTATTGTTTATATATTACTATTATTGGTTTATAGGTAGAGAATAAAATACATTTATAGATGAAGGGTGATATATTTGAGTTAGACCTTCGTTTTAAAACACAGTCAACAATTACAACTGAGATGAGTCACTCTCCTCATAGAGACGCCCATGTTGACATTCAACATTTTAATTTTAAAACGATCAATAACTATAATTTGGGGATGGGTCGTTCTCCTCATCAACTCGCCCAGGGTATTTCAAAATTAATTAACGATGTTTCTCATTCTAACCGGTATACTTCCTCGAAATATACAGCCACTGTTGCGATTTGTGGAAATGTGATCAACATCTCCTTGCGCTGGTTGCAATACATAATGAAATAAATGTTCAGATAAATGCATCTTGTGTGCTCTCAATCACAATTTCCTTCCATGCATATCAAGAAGTTGGAAGGGTATCCTATGGGTAAAGGATGGGATTTATGGGTGATCTCTATATCTGGGTATTAACTTTCAAAACAGTAAGATATTAAAATCTTCCTTAACTCAGTTGTTAATCAACATCTCTTTCTAATCTTGACATATTTTGTATTTGTCATCATTTCTCAGGTGTTGTTTCCATTTGTGGAAATGTGGTTGACATCTCCTTGCGCTGGTTGCAATATATACTGATATATTCGAGTTAGACCTTGATTTTAAAACACATTCAATAATTACAACTAGGGATGAGTCACTCTCCTCATGGAGACATCGGGGTTGGCATCAACATTTTAATTTTAAAACATAGTCAATAATTACAATTTGGGGATGGGTTGTTCTCCAGCTGGAATGTTAATTGAGATTTGGGTTCTGATGACTAAGAGAAAGGTGTTTTGGGCTTGGAAAGGTTCTCCGAAAGGTGAGGATGGACTATCCTCTGGTCGTGGCTGTACTATCCAATGTTCTATAGGATAACTGCCTTCAATTGTTTTGTTCGCGAACCACCATGGATCCCTAGCTTTTTTTTATGTTATTGTGTCTAATCTAATTTATATATTGTTGTTAAGGGTTTATTTTAGCTGATAATTAATTTTTTTATTTATTACTTTTTACTTAATGGCTGACAAAACCAATAAATGGATTATTTTTTATTTTTATTTTTTAGAAGTAAAAAGTAACATTACAACATGTACATAATAGGCAAGTAAAAAGTAACTTTACAACATCTCCATCATAATGGGAAATATGTTACATAAGGTTACAACATCTACCTCATAATGGAGAATATTATTTATAGCTGACATAACGTTACATAATGTTAAAAGATCTCCGCCATACTGGGATGTAGAGCGCCTCTCGGTGCAATAAATTAAAGGAGGATCATTGTGGAATTAGTATGTCAATCACTACATTTGTGTAACGAAACCCATGGTATGTTAGACCTATTACTATCTGTTAAACGTGTTGTTGTTATTATCATATAAAATTTGAACTATATTATGACAATTTTCTTGAATTTGGTAAAACATTTTGGCCAAATTGACTAACTCGTCCCACAATAAGTGAATTTATATCTCAAATTCTATGTGAGAGAGATCACAATGAGATTTTTTATAACAAGAAATGTGACAATGGAAAAAAAACTGCTCATTGTGGAAATCTAGCTTTATTGCACAATAAATATCCTATTAATAATGATCAGTATGTAACCATTGATTGGAGAAGATGCGAATACATCAATTATGATACAAGTTCTAGTGACACAATTTCTAGACGAATTGATTTGTGAGAAGATAAACAATGTGTGACATATTTTCTAAAGATATTTGAAAATTAAATTTATAAATACACCGAGCATTCACATAGAGCATGATGGAAAGACCTTCAATTCAAACAATCTCATGATTTTTTTCCACCTGGAACAATTTTGTCCATGGTTTATTTTGTAGAAAAATACACATTTACTACACAAAAGGATATATAAAGTGAATACTATCATTTTGACCAAGTTTTGATATTTGTCAATGTTCTATATAGACATTCTTAGCACAATGTTGATGGAATTGGAAGCATGTGTGACAATCGAGGTGTGATTAAAGAATATAAGTTTTATATTAGTGGTTATTGTACAAACGATACAAATTTTGTACAACATTTTATTGAAAATATTTTCTTTGAATAATTAAAAACATGTGAAGTTAAATTCAATGAATATTGGATATGGTTGGATGGATGTGCGGGACAATTTAAATCTTCAAATTATATTTTTTGGTTATGTCAGCTTCATAAAACATCAACCATTACACATTGTTGGAATTTCTTTGAAACTAGACATGGACAAGGTGAACATGATGGTATATGAGCCTCTGTAAAAATAGCCATTTGAAGATGGAAAATGAACAATTATTCCATGCGATTTCATTTAGTTGTAGAATTTTTCCAATGGTTTCAATCAGATCTAATCCATGACTATAATCAACATTTGATCGGAGCGCCTAGGTGCATGACGGGGACAACAATTCGATTGAGTGAATAGAGTACTATTATGGAGGAACCATATTAAGAAAGAGAAAAGCAATAAATACACTACACACACAGACAAAATACAAGAATTCAAACCAATCTGTGCTATTTCATTACTTGATTATTATGCTCAATACTCTTCTTGTATATTGAAATAGTATACATGTTTATATGGAGTGCTGAGAATGCTTGCATTGTGTTCCCATTACGTTCAATTATAAAGTAGTTGGAACATTTCAGAATCTCACTTGTTATAGATGACTAGAAGATAGAGAGATAATATGCCGTATTTGTGTCGATCGTTGGTGTCGAAAGTGCATGTCGAGGTGCTGAACCTGCTAAGGTTGTGTCAAGATTCACACTTGTCGAAGTTGATGTTGAACCTGTCGGAGTCGAAAAACAATGCCAACTGTTGGGTGGATCATTACCCCTTCCTTAAGAAACATTGGTCCCCATTGTTTGCTCACACATGTGAGGAAACTTGGTGCTTTCAGTAGTAGAGTTTCACTTTCCTTATGCTGGGAGTTGTATGGATTTAGCCACCTAAAACAAAGGAATTGCGTTCATCCTTTTAAGGTGTATGCATTGTCCCATGATAGTTTCACAAGGAAGAGGCTCCTGAAAATCTGGATGGATTTCTTTGGGTTCTATTGTCTACAAGTTGTTATGTTCCAACAGTAGTGCATGGTATGGTCAAAGTAAATGCACAATAAATTCTGGATGTAGACCTAAGCATGGAGGAATGTCGAGCTAGAAATTTTTTTCTCCAATCTTCTTAAGTATACTGTACAGACCATATTGAAAAGGCTTCAAATTTTTGTATGGACCAGTGAACAAAGGGCCCATCAGGAGCGCCCAAAGAACGGCTCGAACCGAAATCCCTCCAAATTCATGCCCACCAAGTGAGTGATAGGAAAAGAAACAAGCTAGTGGGAGTTGAGGAGTTGGATTGGAATTTTGCTCAATTTGTAATTTTTTCCAAAATTTCCAAAAAGGCCCTGAAGCCATATTTTGATGATAAGAAAGTGTTCCTTCTTGAGATGCATTAAGACATGATCAACAATTTGAAATAAATGAGGAATACAATTCTTATCCTTTCAGGCCTTATCTTTATCGTTAGCTCATTGCAACATTTCCTATGCTTGTTTCTAAATGTTGTAGATTTGGTCTTGAAACTTCAATGCTTTTTCAACTTCTCATCAGTCAGAGTGAGTGTCAATCGAATATGTCGATGAACTAATCAAGTCGGTGCTGAGGGTTGAAATCCATAACAGACCTCGAATGGAATCTTACACGTAGACCTGCGCTGAGAATGATTGTAATTGTGTTGTATATATGGTAGACCTTCATCCCATCTCTGACGATGCTTTTGGTTGTTCACGTTGAGAAGTTGCACTACCAAGCGATTCACAACTTCCTCCTGTCCGTATATCTGAGGATGGAAAGTTATCGATAAAGAGAGTCTCATGGCGATTTGTTGCTATAGAGTCTTCCAAAATATGCTAACAAATATCACATCTCTTTCAGAAATGATGGTCTTCGGAAGGCTATAATGTTTACAAACATGTTCAAAGAAGATCTAGGCATTATGTTGTGATGTCATAGTATCCTTGGATGGAATGAGAATATCCAACTTAGAAAATTTGTCGGCTACTACTAAGATCGTGTCATGTTGATGTTTGGTAGTAGGATATCTTGTTAAGTAGTCCATAGAAATAGATTCCCATGGTCGACTACGAACTGGAAAAGGCGTGTATAGTCATTGTTGTCGATTTGACGGTTTATAAATGACACAAAACACACATGATCGAATGTATCTTTTGATGTCATATTTAAGTGAAGGCCAATAAAAATATTTTTGGAGGATGACAAGGGTCTTTGCTACTCCAAAGTGTCCTGCAGTCTTGTTGTAGTGCGTGTCCCAAATGAGCTTCTGTCGATGCTCACCTGTCGATACAAAAATTTGTCCAAGCTTGTATAGCAAGGTATATTTTAAGAATTAGTCGGTAGTAGAAGACAGACCTGTCGGTATAAATATTTTTTCAGGTGTTTCCCTTGTCAGTGAGATGACTAGTTCATATGGTCTTCCTAGAGTGTTGAGGATTAATCATGATTAATGTGAATTTCTGAGTAGGATTAATGATCTTCTATGTCTTCTTGGAAAGTACTATCACAACCGTTGGTGTATTTCATCACTCTTGTATGCCATAACATTGGTTCTGTACTTTAGAAATCACCTTCTGAAGCTGTGAATGATAAATTCCAGGTCGATCCCATAAGTAAGGTTTCCCAAATAGGGAGTCATCTATAGAAAGTGGTGCCACATCACACAGTACTTCATCTTCAAAAATATTAATGAAGTATGCGAGTCTGGATTGTTAGGTGATCCTTATTTCTTGTCCATCCTTCATCCAACTGATATTGTAAAGATGAGGATGTGGAGAGGTGGCAAGGACTAGTTTTCTTCAGGAGATATTCAGAAATGAAGTTATTATTGCTACCATTATCCATAATCAAATGCAATAGATTGTTTTGAACCCATATCTATGTATGGAATAGGTTCTCTCATTCCTCCTCATCAATGATAGTCAAGGCAGTCAGAGTGGTCTATGTTGATGTCAAAAGGACCTGTTGTAATCTCGCAGATCACATAAGGTTACCAATAATACATACTAAAACATACATAAATATAAAGCAGAGACAAGAGACAAGAATAAGTAAGATAAACAGATTATATTATTCCAATGAGTTCATACAAGGAAGAGAACTGAACTGAGTTCTTGTTTGGCTCAACAGCCTAATATATACAATTTACAAACAGTTACAAAATAACTACTTATTGGTTCGGTGAACCGACATGACTTTTAGTTAGCCGACCTAATCTTCTAGTTTAGTCGGCCGACCGAATTAGTCGGCTGATCGACTAAGTCGGCCCATCGACTTAGTCGGTTGATCGACTAAGCCAGTCCTCGTTCAAGTCGACTTGTTGACTTGCTCCTTCTACGTCTCCCCCACGGACAAAACGTTTCTTTGTCCCGAAGAAACAGGGAGGTACAAAAAGATGTGCGTCGGGCTCTTCAAAGTATTATTGTGGTGGACGGTGCAGATGGATGGTTGGTCTTTTCTGGACGTAGATCTCGACAATGGCTGGAGCTGTGATGGAAAGATGATGCTGAAAATCTGTCTAGCTCTGCAAATCTTTCTGGATGTCGATAGTTAATGTAGTTAAGCTTGACGAGACCAATATCTTCTCTGATAGGGGGACTTCCACGATCTTCTCCATGTTGGGGCCCAGGAATTGGTTCTGCTCTTCTGCTATATCGATGAGTCTTTTCATCTTTGGACAGATGATGTCGACTTTCTCTAGATTGGGAAGAGCTTGTTGTACCCACTGATGTGCTTCCCATTCCAGCTTCTACAGTTTGTTGGTTTCCAGCACTATCTGTTCTTCTATTGTCTTCCTAAGTGCTGCCTCTGTTATCTTCCTACTCTCCAAAGCCTGAATTCCCTGATGAGTCTGGTGTGTCTGCTGATAGACCTGCCCATAGTGAGTAGGCCAGTCCCTGAAGACTTCTTCGGTGACGACAGATTCCTCCATATGGTCCTGTAGCACTTTGTATGCCTCTGAGAAAGAAGTGTGCTGTGCCACTAGTAGTCAGGCGGTCTCTTCCTTCTGTTCTTCCTTAGTTTCCTGGAGATGTGCCTAGATGGTCGACACCATGCTCTCGAAGAGCTGATATGCTCTTTCCAACGGTCTATTTGTGTCGAATTCGATAGGGCCTAGTATGACGGACTGAGCTAATGTCCTGCATTTTTCGAGAAACTCGACCTGTTCTATATCTCTATTTGTTAGTTCCTTTGTTTTTATGTCAACCCTTGTCTTTGCTTCTTTGGCCAGGGTTCTAAGGAGTTGGCCGACCTCTGTGTTGGTCAAGGAGCTTGCATCCCTTAAGATGATCCATAGGTTGGAAGTTTTTGCATGATTCTCTTTCTTCTTCTTGTGATTTTTTGGCTCGGTCTCCTGGGTACCTGCAAAAGTTGAGGGGGGGCCTTTGGTTTGCGAGAGAGAGGTTGATGGGTTTTCTGTCTAGGGAGGTGGTATGACCACCTCTGGCTGTGTGGATGGATTTGGTTGTGATATGTCTGGGTGTGGGGATGTTGGGGGTGGTGGGGGTGGTGGGGATGTTGGTGGCAGTGGTGATGGAGTGGGGGAATGGTCGGTGGTAATGGGTTTGTCAGAAGTGCGTTGTGGACTTATGCCGGGAGTTATGTCTGTCTCCGATGGTGTAGTGGTGGGTGGGTCGTCCTGGGTTTCGGGGTCGATGTGTTCCATGGTAGACTGCGTTAGTCCAATCACGTCGCCCTCTTGGTAGGTTTGTCGTGTGAAGGTCGACGTCATGTGTCCAAAGACCGTGGGGTGGTTTCTGCTGCCTGTATAGAGAGGAGTCTTTGTGTGAATTTTCTGAGCCAACTGAAACAGCTCAGGCAGCATCTCGAAGAAAGCTTTGAGCTCGGTGTCCTTGTCGAACTTTTCTTTCACCAACTCCGGTATCGCTCTTTTGTATAAGTCGAGGGGGCTGACCGATTGTTGTGCCAGTGCTTGCTCCTCGACTACTAGTGTCAATGATGGAGGTGGAGGGGTCAACACAAGATCGACGACGTCTTCAGGCGTCGTCATTGTTTTGGCCTTCTTTGGTTGACCTTCAGGGGCTCCTTCTTCAAGAAACCATTGGAACTGAGTCTCCACTGGTACTTTGTTTGCAACTGCATCCTCTATTATGTCAAGGGCCGCAGTTACTAGCTCTTCTTCATCGTCAGATGACCCGGCAACGAAACCAATGTTGTAATATCATAGATCACATAAGGTTACCAATAATACATTCTAAAACATACATAAATATAAAGTAGAGACAAGAGACAAGAACATGTAAGATAAACAGATTATATTATTCCAATGAGTTCATACAAGGAAGAGAACTGAACTGAGTTCTTGTTTGGCTCAATAGCCTAATATATACAATTTACAAATAGTTACAAAATAACTACCTGCCGGTTCGGTGAACCAACACAACTTTTAGTTAGCCGACCTAATCTTCTAGTTTAGTTGGCCGATCGACTTAGTCGGCCAATCGACTAAGTCGGCCCATGGACTTAGTCGGTTGATCGACTAAGCCGGTCCTCGTTCAATTCGACTTGTCAACTTACTCCTTCTACAGGATCAATGCTTTTGGGTTAAATTCTACTAGAGTTTTATTGGACAAGTCGAAGGTCGAAAATATTACCAAAAATTTCTTATGAGCCTTGCATTCAGACTTATCATGCCATGATGAATTGTGGTAATCATATCATTTACTGGTAGGAGGTTGTTTTGTACATTCCCTATTGTTTTTATAAGAGTTCCTTTTTCCATGATCTAGATTTGGTGGGATCGAATGAGAAGGGTGTATTGACTTGTTGGAGTCGGTTGGTGACTTTTTGTCGTATGTTCAATTTGTCGACTTGGTCGCGAAGCACAATTTTCCTTTTTTCTTAGCTTCAATCTTACTAGCGTAGTGGAATGAATGTGTATGCATACTAACACTAAAAACCTCCATCTCTTTCTTCAATGTATGGGGATAATCCACTGATGTACTTCAGAACAAGCAATTTCTCTTCTTCTTAGATGCCAATTCTTCCCATGAATCAATAGAACTCATCTGTGTAACTTTGCATGGACTGGTCTTTCCATGTCCTTAGTTTCTACCACTTCTTATAATGTTGTTCAATTTAATTAAGTGGGTAGAATTCCTTCCAGACGTATTCAAAAAAATTATCCCATGTGTATATGGGGTGTCCTTCTTTCTCCATCTTTGTCAATAGATTCTCCCACTAGTAGTGAACATAGGTTGAAATATTTAAAGGTGCAATGGTCATATTTTCATCCCATAAGAGTTGATTCACAGAGTAATAGGATTCTAGTTGTTGTACCCAATTATCTATGGTCAATATTTCCTTCAAGATTCAGTATGTCCAAATTCATTTGCATTTTCAATGGAATTTTTTTGGGGGTTAGATCTCATCAAGGATCCTCTTGAGGTCAAGGTGAATCACATGAGAATATAATTGAAATGGGTGAACATTTTGGTTCACTATTGAGTTAGTGCGTTCTCTATAAGTTTCTCTGTTTCATCGGTTGCATGGCTATTGTCTGTTTCTTCAGCCATCTTTGATCTAGTGGTGTGAGTAGATAAATAATCTAAATTCAAAGGTTATGTCTACTTGGATTACTGATCTTACAAGTGTGTTTGAAAAATAATAAGTCAGGTAACCCCGATAGAAGTGTCTATGCATGAACAAGCTTTTAATCTTGTTTGATACCAATGATCCATGTTCCCAGGTGCATGATGAGGAAAAACATTCGATTGAATGAATCGAGTATTATTATGGAGGATTCATATTAAGAATGAGAAAACTAGGAAATACACTACACACACAAACAAAATGCAAGAATTTGAACCAATCACTGTTATTTCATTACTATAGTATAATGATAAATACTCTGTTTATATATTAGAATAGTATACATGCTTATATATAGTGCTTCTAAAGACCCTCCAAGGGTTCTGACAAATGCAACTAAGGTCATGCATATTTTCCAGTGAACAGATCAAATCGAAGCTACGTTTAACATAGATTGACGATTATATTAATTCAACATTTTAATATCTCATAAATAACTAATTTAATTTCATCATTGCACATGGATAAAAACATTAAGATATTCCTCGATCGTACAACTAGTTTTAATACTTCTAATTTATCAAATAAAATTAATTTTAACAATAGTAGAATACCTATTTATATTGATAGTTGTTTTAATTTGAGGACGAGGTGGAAGTTTGTTTTGTCATCACTCCACTGCATTTTTTTTCGTCGTATTTCCAATGATGTAGGATCAACCAATTTCCTCCCTACCATACCCTTATGGTGACTCTCCTACCCTCGGGACCTCCGAGCTTGACGGGGCTGAAAATACCTTGCTAGAAATGGAAGTATGATTCCAGGATGTTGCTGGGAGGATCCCAACATTACTCAGATCATATAAAACCACACTAATATACCATGAAACAGAAATTCTCCATCCAAGTAAGAACTCCAACATGTTGTTACACAAAATGACACCATGGATTGAAGTGACCCTAACCCTATAGATGGATGAGCTCCTTGATACATCCTTGCTCCTTCAACATTACCCCTTTATACAGTTTTAGTCAAATTCTAATGTTTATTTATTTTTACCTAGATTTATAAGTTATGGATGATTTTGCAGCATATTTCCTTAGCATATAGGTTAGGATTTGGTCCCCTTTTGCATCTTTCATTTATACCTTATCCCCTTATAAACCTTAGGATATCCTTTTTTATCCATGGACTATGACCTGTAACCGATTTTTACCCTTCAAACATCATTGTTCTTCCATGGTTAGATCCTACCTCACATGGGTTACCCTCAATAGAACACTTCTTGTCGATTCTGGTAGCCATGCCGCATTTTGATAGGTTACAAGAGCCTTCGTAGTTGTTTTTCACACAAAATGAACCTCATTTTGTACAGTTTACTAAACTAATGTTGGTTATAACTTATAAGGATCCATCCATATGGAGTTATCTTCAATCCCTGGTATGACTCCTTAAACATGACTAGATAGCCGACTTACTTGTTCTTTCAAACTTGTTAAAGGAATTGAAATATCATGCATAACGGTATAATTTTAACCTATGTATTAATTACTAAAACATACTACACTTGGAATCTATCAATGTATCCTACATGACTGATAAGTCTAGTTGTTCCAATGAAATGTTAAGCTTCCTTAGATCATCTCAGTGTCGTTCTCACTGTTCAAGGATCTTTAGCTTCTGTATGTTCATCTTGGTCCCTATCACTTTCGTCTCTGAGATCATCCTATGTACATATTCCCTTATCTAGTCTACCAGTTACTCATGTGACATGTTGAAGGATTAATTTCCTTCCTCTTCACAAAATGGCTTCCGAATAGTACCTCCTACAGAAGAAGACCTAGAGTTTCAAAGATGGTACCTTAGGATCCACTGCTCATATTAGTGGTTTCCTATGCATTAGTTTTCAGTATAAATTTATAACTGGCACTTCGATGGTATCCTTCCATGTTAGACTTCAACTCATGTATTCAATGGTAGGATTCATACTGGTTTCTATGGATTTGGAAGAAGACCTTGGTTTACATATTATATAACCTAAGTTGCGCAAGATTCTGCCAAGACTCGTGACACTATTTCTAGTTATTAAATATCTATCGATGTACTTATGTGACTTTGATCCACATTTGTAAAACATACATGGCCTTGTTTCCCGTACTATATGATGTAAATGTATTATGTAAAGGAGTTAGTGTTCCACATTATTGAACATGGCATCCTTAGTGATGATTTTGTAAATGACCTATGTTTGTCTATTTCTGGCACTTTTCTGCGACCTTGATTCTGATTCCTCCGAGTTAAATGATTGTAAAGTATTTCAACCATCATTACCCTCTGAACTCCCACATTACGAGGCATATCTTATACCATGAAATTCCACTTCTCCATCTGAGTAATGACTCCATAATTTCATTACAGAAAAGGACACTATGGATTGAAGTGACCTTAATGTTATCGATGGATGAGATCCTTGACACATACTCTCTCCTTCAGCATTACCCCTTTGTTATGGATGATATTTCCTTGCACTTGTGATTCCTCTTATATTGAATCACGTGTCACTCGTGGGTAATCCCATATGCAACTTGCATGTTATCTCTAATATTTTGTAATCATGAATTCCCTTCATGAAAGTCATGAGTCACTCGCAGGATGCCTCACATGAACCCACGAATTTCATTAAGATAAGTAGAAAAATAAAAAAAGCATGATTATGTACGAGTAGTTAGGATAGTTTTGGTAACTTCTCAAACTTCCCCAACCATCCTATGCCTCGAATTCCTTATCCCCATACAATATTTCTTAAAAATGAAGAAAGACTCGAGTTTACTTTCTTCGACTCGTTAATTAATAGGAAAGGAAGGAAGGAAACACACTCTTTTATAAATTGTTGGAAACAAGTCATCCTTAAACAAACACTAGTTTGAGTCTCTGGATACTCATGTCTCAATTTTTCACTTCTTAGTTCAACTAACACTTTGAGTCACTACTCTTCTACTTGTCCTAATACACTTGGAATCTATCAATGTCTCCTACATGGAATATAGATCTAGTTGTTCCATTGAAGGTTTAAAGATTCCTTGGGTCATCTCTGTGTTGTGATCATTGTTCAAGTATCTTTACCCTTTGTCTCTTCATCCTAATCCCTATCACTTTTATCTCTAATATTATCCTACGTACATCTTCCCTTATCTAGTCTACTAGTTACTCATGTGACCCATTGAAGGATTCATTGTCTTCCTCTTTGCAAAATGGATTTTGATCAGTACCTCTTGTAGAAGAATACCTTGAGTTTCAAATATAGTACCTTAGGATCCACTCCTCATATTAGTGGATTCCTCTGCATTGGTTTCCAGTAACCCTATTTAACTGGTATCCCGATGGTATCCTTCCATGTTCGACTTCAACTCATGTATTCACATGGTTGGATTCGTACTTGTTTCTATGGATTTGGAAGAAGACCTTGGGTTACAGCCTATATAAGCTAAGTTATGCAATATTATGGAATTCATTGTGACACTATTTCCATGTACTGAATATCTATTGTTTTACTTATGTGGATTTTATCCACCTTTGTAAAAAATTGGTGGCCTTGTTCCCCGTACTATATGATGTAAATGTATCTTGTAAAGGAGATAGCGTTCCACATTATTGTGTTGATGTATATGTAACTTCAGAATGTATTCTTCTGTGTATCTTATATATTGTAACCCGATGTCTATTCTGGGATGTTTCTATTATGTATTTGAGTCATGTTGTCATGCCCCGATGTTCCGATCAGGAGGATTAATAATGTAAACAAGTCTTATCAAGTCATTTTTAAAGTCCCCACAGTTTCAGGGCACTAGGGTTATTATACACTCATTGAGATGTAGGCTCTAGTAAGTAATTGTTAAGTTGGGTCGACATGATTGAGTGCACTTTAAGTGAATGGAAGAATATAAATAGAGAGTGAGAGTCTCTCTATTTATCACTTGCAACACTTACACTCACTCAAGTGTGGCGCATAAGTGAGGAAGGAAATACACTGGGACTAGACAAGAAGAAGACTACTGCTGTCAGGAGTGCATCTTACTGTTTTCTGGTATTACCATTTTGTGTTGATTCTATCTCTGAGAAAGTTGTGGGGTTTTCTCCTTTATGGTTTCCCCGAGGAAAACTCTTTGTGTCTCTTGTCTCTTGTGATGTGCTTATGTTTTATTGTTGTGCTTGTTATTCTCTCAGTGAAAAGATCCTAAGATCATAATGCTAGCTTATATGATGAAAAACTAACATGGTATAAGAGCTAGCCTGAGAAGAAGACATTGTGCAGTTGCAAAACCTAGGGATTATTAATTTTTGGGTCTCTCTCCACAATCCATCAGCAAAAGTATGCTAGGATGACTCTCCATTGAAGGGCGCATCTTTCTGTCGAAGCGGAATTCGATTCCGGGCATTTTCAGTTTTATTAGGGATTTCTACAGAAGAGGAATTTTTGAGTGAGACCAGCATAGGATTTTTATCCTCATAAAAACCGAAGTTTAGAGACCTGTATCAAGAAATTTGGTTGGGTGAAACTCCGAGAAAGTCAAACCCTAGTTTGACCCCGAGCTAGGAAAAACCCTAAATACTAAAACTGCTAAGTTTTGGTACATTTGCTATAATCCGAGGTTGGAAAAGTCTCAGAAGCTGAAAATTGGAGGCACCAAAGATAAAATATGGATTTACATTGTAGCCAAAATTCAGTATCATATTCGCTATATTCTGGGAGATATGATCCCTCCAAGTTAGGGTTTCATCCTCTTCCATAAATCATCCCTAAACAGGACACCTCGAGAGAATTGAAATATATTGGGATACAGAGGTCCAAATGGAATTCTGGAAGATGTTACAGAAATTGCATGAACTGTACCTTCGGTGGTATAAATATCAGACTCAGAAGATGAACCAATGACACGTGGCATGCCATACAACTTCGCTGTTCTGAACAGTTCTGTAACAGGTCACATTGGGAAAAGGATCATAAATCCCAAATGGTGAAACCAAGTATACTAAAACATATGGTGTTAGATCAGGGACATGCGAGGTTACCTCAGTACGAAATTTCAGACACAGAGGAGCAGAAATTTTGGAGATATCATAGAAACAGTAACAGGCATTTCTGCAGAAGAAATTGGAAAATTAGGGCTTCCTGTTCCAGGAGTTTCCCTCCACTGTTTTTAGAAAAGGAGTACATTGGACAACTCCATTTGAAGAGATCTATCTGTATATCCAATCATATCAGAAAGATTCCAAGTTTTGAAAATTAGGGTTTCTATGACAAATCCTAGATCAGCCAGCTCCAGAACCAGGACGGACACCTCAAATGGGTAAGATCTAATCCTTTGCTATTTTCATTTGAGGTTCTCATTTAAAAGTGATCTATCACATCAGTTTGATGATAAGCTTGGTGAAGTGGACAAATTCCAAGCATGGAAGTATATGATCTCTTTGAAGAAAATGAATGGGACACCTACATGAGTAGAGAGGTTCCAATTTCAGAGGGAGATGAGGCTAGAATCCTTATACAAGAAGAACTTGGTCAAGGCCAAGAAGATCATGGTTGATTCAGTCACAGATCAACTTGTACCACAAGTTTCTTCTCTAAAGACACCGATGAGGTTTGATTCCTTGACCAAGCTATTTGAAGGAAAGAACATAGATCAGAATATTACCTGAAGAAACCAGTTGAAGAATGTGAAGATCCAGAATGCAAAGACCATGCAATCATAAGAGTCTCTCAAATCAATAACAACTTGATGCGGTAAAAGAAGAAGTTAAGAAGGCATAAGTGGCGATGACCACCTTGAATGGCCTCCCAGGATCATGGGATTCATTCATTCGAGGAAGTGTGCCAGAAGGAAGTGATTACTTTCAGTAGACTTTGGGAAGAAGAAGAAGCTTGAATCATAAGAAGAGAAGAGAAGATGGGAGCAATTGAAGATCAAGATCTCTCATCATCCAAAGAAGATCCCTCAAGCAATGAGGAATACAAAGGTCTCAAATATTGAAGAACCTCTTATCCATACTAGCATTTGGATAAGAAACGATGCTATCATGAATGAAGAAGACGATGAAGCTGAAGGCTCAAGAAGCAGTCTACCCACGAAACAAATAAAGATAAGTATT
>LPNX010343694.1:290211-356130 GCA_001517045.1 Pseudotsuga menziesii
AGGCGCAATATTGAGACCTGAAGAGAAGTTCATAGTTTCATCATGTAGTAGATGGAAACATTGTGGGATACAAAGCAATATTCGTAGCACGAGGCTTCTCATGAAAATAAGGCCTAGACTACGAAGAGACATTTGCAGCCAGTAAGAGTTTAAACACATACATGATGAGCCTGATGAAGATCTTAACCTTTGCTACAAGGTTGAAGATGTAAGTCTATACATTAGATGGTCACATAGAATATTAGTAGCATAGGAAGCTACTTGTCACTCTAGTACATAATGTTTTCAGTGCATAGAGCACATAAGACAGAGGTAGTATGATGCTCCGCTTCAGAGGGAGTGACTACAGAATATATTAAGGTTCGACATGGTATGACAAGATGGGTATATTACTGATGACTCTAGGCTTTACTGAGAGTAAAGAGGATTCCAACCTTTGCTTCAAGGTTGAAGACGGAAGACCAGTGATGCTCCTGTTATGTGTCGATGCACTATTGTTCTAGGTATGGAGGTGTGGCAGAGTGTGGATGGAATCTTCCTTGGACAAGGGAAGTATGCAGTAGAGATCCTGAAGAGGTTTGGGATGATGTACTGCAATACTATGGCCACACCTATGGCGTCGAACCTGAAGCTATTGAGTGATGCTTCATCAAAGTCGGTTGATGCTACAATGTATCATCAGATGATTGGGTCATTGATGTACCTGAGGAACACGAGACCAGAAATTTGCTTTGCCGTGAACACCTTGAGCCAGTACTTGACAGATCTGAGAAGTGTTCACTTGACAGCTGCAAAGCATATTCTGAGGTACCTGAAGGGTACAATTGATTATGGGCTCAAGTATGATGCGAATCAGAAGATTAACCTGGAGGGTTATGTTGATTCAGATTGGGCAGGCAGTGCCATCGACAGGAAAAGTACTTCAGGATGTTACTTCAATATGGGATCTGGTGTGATCTCTTGGTTTAGTAGGAAGCAATCATGTGTGGCACTGAGTACAGCTGAAGCAGAGTCGTAGCTTGTTCAGCTAGTTGTGAGACAGTATGGTTGCAGAAGCTACTGTCCGATATATTTGATCTCTAGTTGGATGCTACTTGTATACATTGTGACAACCAGAGTTGCATGAAGTTGTCAGAGAATATAGTGTTCCATGACAAGTCGAAGCATATCGAGATCAAGTATCACTATATCAGGGATATGGTGCAGAGAGGAGCAGTGAAGCTCCACTATGTTGCAACGAAGGAACATATAGCTGATGTATTGATGAAGCCATTGGCTAGGCTAAAGTTCGAGTACTTCAGAGAGAGACTTGGTGTTCTCCAGATCAAGGCTTCGTCCACGAGAAAGTGATGATATCCAAAGCTATTCTGACGAGTAGGTCAGATATAAGGGCTGAGCCATTTTGTCATGGTGAGAGGATTTGGTTCCTTCCATGTCAGATATGAGTGCTGACTACCATTCTAGGAATGGAGGCACCTGGTCAGTTACCAGGAACACTCAGTCTGAGACTGACATTAGAGGAAATTTCAACTCAAAATGGGCCTCCTAAAATGAACTAATAAAATAATAGTTAAAATAATAAAATAATATTTATTAATTTTGGAGGAAGAAAAGAAAAAAACTACTTTTTTGTTTGTATTTTTGACATATCTCCCTGTGTTTTTACTCAAATTTTGATAGGAAGAGCTCGTTGGATGCATAATTAAATTCCGCATCCAAATATTACCCACTTGGCATACTTTTGACAAACCCCACTACACCAAAAACAAGAAATACCTGAAAAAATGGAATGATGACATCATCATTTTGTTGTTTTTGGTATTTCTTGTTTTTGGGGTAGCAGGGTCCATAAAAATTATGCCGAGTAGGTACTCGTTGGATGCGTAATTTAATTTCACATCCAACGAGCTCTCCCAATCGAAATTTGAGTAAAAACATAGAGAGATATGTCAAAAATACAAACAAAAAAAGTAGTTTTGTTTATGATACCTATCCCCAAATTTATATTAAA
Source organism: Pseudotsuga menziesii (assembly GCA_001517045.1). NCBI lineage: Eukaryota > Viridiplantae > Streptophyta > Pinopsida > Pinales > Pinaceae > Pseudotsuga > Pseudotsuga menziesii. The sequence goes on from LPNX010343694.1 coordinate 292,223, forward strand.
AAAGTGTTTAATACCTATACGGTATTTCAAATTTAAAGAAATTTCATTGGCTAAGACATGATGACATGGAATTTGAATAAAAGTTAAAAGGCCCATTTTGAGTTGAAATTTCCTCTAATGGAGAGCCATTCTGACGAGCAGGTTAGATGTAAGGGCTGAGCCATTCTGTTCATGGCTAAAGGATTAAGTTCCTCCCATGTCAGATGTGAGTGCTGGCAATTCTGTCTAGTAGGACAGATGTAAGGGAAACTGCCACTCTCCGGGAGAGTGGAGGCACCTAGTCAGTTACCAGGTAGCTCAGTCTGGGACTAGGGGCCATTCTGACGAGGGTGTAGGATTCATTTCCTACCAGGTCAGATGTGAGTGCATGCCCTTCTGATGAGTAGGTCAGATGTAAGTGCAGAAATCTTCTATCAGTGTGAGCAGGATGCGATTCCAGCCTGGGTGAAAGTGTGGAAACCTTTCATCACTGTGAGTAGGATGTTTTCCCACCTGGATAGAATTCTTCCATCATTGTGAGCATGATACGATTCCAGCCTGGGTGAAAGTGTGGAAATATTTCATCACTGTGAGTAGGATGTGTTCCCGCCTGGATGGAAGTGTGCCTTTCTGATGAGTAGGTTAGATATAAGTGCAGATCCATTTCACAGATGGTAGTTGATGTCCCTACCATGCTGGTGAATGTGAGTGCTGGGCCTTTCTGATGTGATTGTAGTTTACTACATGATTCGATGTGAGTGCTGGGCGTGCCTTTCTGATGAGTAGGTCAGATATAAGTGCTGGGCGAAGACCTACCTGTGGGCTAGGCCTACAACTAGCATGAAAGAAGGCTGGCTCTGTAGAACTTCCTATGACGAGATAGTACACACATGATGATGACCAGAGATGATCCCGATCGAGCTATGATCCAGATCCAGTTATGATGACTCCGAGAGATCCATATCGAGTGATGATCTAGATCCAGCAGTGATGATCCAAATCGAGAGATGATCTAGATCGAGATCCAGATCGAGTGATGATCCAGATCTAGTGATGATGTTCTATGACGATCCAGATCGAGAGATGAAGATGACTTGAAGATGAAGATGAAGATGAAGATGAAGATGAAGATGAATTGAAGATGAAGATGATCCAGTTGATCTAGAGAAGAATACCAGTGCTGAAAATTGTGTCGAAAGAATACCTTCCTAGTTAAGAGGGAGTGTTGATGTATATGTAACTTCGGAATGTATTCTTCTATGTATCTTATATATTGTAACCCGATGTTTATTCTGGGATTTTTCTATTATGTATTTGAGTCATGTTGTCATTCCCCGATGTTCCGATCGGGAGGATTAATAATGTAAACAAGTCTTGTCAAGTCATTGTTAAAGTCCCCACAGTTTCGGGGCACTAGGGTTATTATACACTCATTGAGATGTAGGCTCTAGTAAGTAATTTTTAAGTTGGGCTGACATGATTGAGTGCACTTTAAGTGAACGAAAGAATATAAATAGAGAGTGAGAGTCTCTCTATTTATCACTTACAACACTTACACTCACTCAAGTGTGGCACATAAGTGAGGAAGGAAATACACTGGGACTAGACAAGAAGAAGACTACTGCTGTCGGGAGTGCATCTTACTGTTTTCCAGTTTTACCATTTTGTGCTGATTCTATCTCTGAGGAAGTTGTGGGGTTTTCCCCTTTATGGTTTCCCCAAGGAAAACTCTTTGTGTCTCTTGTCTCTTGTGATGTGCTTATGTTTTATTGTTGTGCTTGTTATTCTCCTAGTGAAAAGATCCTAAGATCATAATGCTAGCTTATATGATGAAAAACTAACATATTGAACATGATATCATTAGTGATGGTTTTCTAAATGACCTCAATTTTTCTATTTCAAGTACTTCTCTGTGGTGTTGATTATGAGTCCTTCGAGTTAAAATAGTGTAATGTATTTCAGCCATCATTACCCTCGGCCATCACATATTAGGGGGCATATGTTATACCATGAAATGGGACTTCTCCGTTCAAGTAACGACTTGAGCATGTCATTACACAAAAGGAAAATATGGATTGAAGTTACCCTAACCTTATAGATGGATTAGATCCTTGATACATTCTCACTCCTTCAGCATTTTCCCTTTTTATGTATGATATTACCTTGCACTCGTGTGTCCTCTTATAGAAAATCATGTTTCACTGGTGGGTAATCCCATATGAAACCCACATATTATCTCCAAGAAGTTGTAATCGCGAATTCCTTTCATGAAAGTCATGAGTCACTTGCAAGTTGCCTCACGTGAACCCGCGAGTCTCATTAATATGAGTTTAAAAATAAAAAGCATGATTAATTCGGGGCAGTTGGGATCGATTTAGTAACTTCCCCAATTTCCCTAACCATCCTAGGCCTCGAATCCTCTCCTCACTAACAACTATAAAGAGAGGGTAGGGGTAAAGGATGGGGAAAACAAGTTTGAGATAAGGGTTATGTTGGAGACATTTACCACCATACACACTCATTTTGGTCAATTTGGCCTAGTTAAACCACTATCCTAAGTTTATTGACTTAATTGACATCAGAGGAGCACTGCATAACATGAGCATGAGCACACCCATTCCTACCTTCTATCAAGGAGGCTAACTTAGCCTTCTCCTTCATTCGGGGAGGCTAACTAGAGCACTGCTGGGGTGATTTGAGTGTTATAAATGCACTTTATTACTAACTAATGGTTACAATTAGTTAAATAGAGCAGTGAAAGTGCCTCCCTTCATTAAATTGATTATTTAATGAACTAGAGTAAACAGGGGTGCCTCCAACCACTTCTGATGGTCGGTTAACCTCATCGGGGTTAATTGGAGTCATTGATGTGCTACCACTTGTTGGTTTGCTTGCAGTGACATTTTTTTGAGCTAATTTTAGTTAGACTCAATCATTTATTGCACTCTGACTTCAGTTAGGGCTTAGTTGAGTCAATTAGGGTTTTGATCAATGGTTAACTTTACTGTTGACTGTGGCTTACATTCAGTTAAGCTAGACTCACTCATTCAATTCGAATGACCTCCTTGGGAATTCGAATTGCTTTGTCATTCATTCTTGCAACATGATCATTGTATTGTATTACTCATTCTTAATGTGAATATACAGAGTGACTACTCATTTTGTAGCACTATTACACCATTTTCATGCCTTATTGTTATTAATCTCTTATGAGACTATTGTTTAGTCCCTCGATTACTATGACATATTAATATGGTATCATATCCCATAGTGGGATGAAGCTCAGAACTCTCAAAAACAAGGTTTTTGACAAATCTTGCATGAAAATTGAGCAATAGCTCAAAAATCCATCATTGCACTAGAAGCCAAGGCTTACCACTTAATATCCCAAGAAAGGAACTTGTTGATCAATCTTGCTTGATTGACTATGCTAGGTGTGATGAGATCCTAAAATGTGCAGGCTTTCTGACCTTACATTTCCCTTTTTGTTGTGATTTTCAGTTTTTTTTCAGGTGAAAGTAGCTCCAGTAGATTCAGATGGCTTTTTTCCGTAGATCTTTTGACTCCGTTCAATTTCCACTCATGGAAAGGAGATATGGAGATCCAACTACATGCCAGAGGACTCTATAGGGTCACTATGGACACTGAAGAAGAGCCTGCTTCTGTGACAGACAAAGCTAGATTATTGAACAAGAAGGATGAAGCATTCAGATTCTTGTGCCTCTCTGTTTCCCGGGATCTTCTTTTTCATCTTTCGGGATTGAAGACTCCAAAGGAAATTTGGGACAAATTGGAAACCTTGTATGGAAAGCAGGATGATTTGAGAGTTTAAAAGCTTGAAGATGAATTGATGTCTCTCCATCCTTCCAATTTCGAGACCTTGAATGACTTTTTCACAAAGTTCAAGCACATTGTCTTACTGTTGAAGCAACGCAAAGTGGGGAAGGAGGATGATCAGCTCATCCTCACCATACTCTCCAAACTTGGAGCTGATTATTTAGTTTTTGTCTCTGCATTCTGTGTGGGGAATCTCACAACCCATGATTGGAAGATGCCTACACTCAATGCCTTCATCGAGTCCCTAACAAGTGAACATGATAAGCTTGTCCAGAAGGGGATCATCAGATCCTCCCGTGATCAAGCCCTCCATGTCTCAAGGCCCAAATATTTGAAGGGTAAAGGAAAGCAGTAGAAGAACCCAAAAACTAAATTTGAAGCTCCTAAGCCTAAAGTTGAAAACCAGTAGCATGATGAGTCTTCAAGCTCAAAGAAGAACAAAGGAAAAGGGCATCATGGAAAGGAAAATGTCAAGTGTTCATACTGCAGGAAAGGCTTCCACCCTGAACATGTCTACATGAAGAAGAATCTTGATGAAGCTACCTCTCTCCTTGAGAGAAATGACATCAATATTCTGGAAATATTTCAGAGGATAGATCAGCAAGATTGAGAACCACAGCATGAAAGAGGTCATGCCCTCATGGAAAGAACTTCGAAGTCCAAAGAACTCTTGATTGATTTTGGAGCTTCAAACCACATGATGGATGAAAGAGACTCCTTCTCATCCTTGGAGACCAGAAAATCCATCCCCATCCACATGGGAGATGACTCCACCATCATTTCAGAAGGACAAGGTATGGTCGATCTTGAGAATGGCTATTTTTCAAATGTTTTGTATGTACCGTCTCTGGCATCAAATCTCCTTAGTGTCTATTAGATGACACATATAGGAGTTTCAGAGAGTATCTTTCAGCCCAAATGATGTTGAGATAATGGAACTTGCATCCGGGAAACTTGTTTCTAAAGGCCTTGCAAACCGTCATGCAAAATCCTATGAGTTTTCCCACTTTTTGGCAGATGCAAAGCCCACCGCACTGCTAACTCATGGAAATGAATTTAGTAGGCTGTGTGATGAGAGGTTTGGCCATATAAATTTCAAATATTTGCAGCAATTATATAAAAACTCCATGGTTGAAGGCCTCCTGGTCATCAGGGAAACCAGTCGAATTTGCAAGGGCTGTGTCGTTGGAAAACACCCTAAGCACAAATTCAATCAGGGGAAGGAAAATCGAGCTACATGCGTCTTGAGGCTGATAAATTTTTATATTAGTGGTCCAATGCTTGTCACATCCATGAATGGATCAAGGTATCTTCTGAATTTTATTGATTATTTTTCAAGGTACACATGGGTCTTCTTTCTCAAAAAGAAGTATGAAGTATGTGAAAAATTCACTGAACTGAAGGCCTTGATCGAGAATGCCTCTGGGATTAAGATCAAGATATTGAGATCTGATAATGGTAGGGAGTATGTCAGTAATTATTTTATTCACATATGCTCCCAAATTGGTATTCAAGTCCAACATTCAATTCCCTACACTCCCCAGCAGAACGGTGTAGCGGAAAGGAAGAATCGGTCTCTCAAGGAGATGACCACCTGTATGTTGGAATCAAAGAAGTTGGCTGCAAATTTGTGGGATGAATACATACATGCTGTAAAATACATGAATAATAGAGTTCCACACTCATTCATGAAATTGAATGCCCCTTTCAAGGTATACTTCGGACACAAGTCGAATGTGTCGAACCTATGGGTGTTTGGGTCCACTGCATGGGCCCGAATTCCACTTGATAAAAGGAGGGATTTGCAACCACAAAGCATAGAATGTCTGTTTATTGGGTATCCCGATGAATCAAAAGGTTTCAAGATGCTAGATATCAAACCAAAACATATCATCATCGATATAAGTGTCAAGTTCGATGAGCCTCTTTAGGAGGTGGAACTAGTGAAGGAGAAAACTGCTGAATTTCCTTCCTATTCTACTGAATATTTGGATGATGAAATTGGGGTTGATGACCCTAATTTGGATCCTCTGATTTCTGATATCAGTGTATAGAAAACATTATATTCTGAATTAGAACCTGAATTACAAAATCATCTTCCCACATGGGCCTGACAGACACTCTCCTCCATAGGAGATAACATTGGAAATCCAGATGATCCAAGGAGAACCCAGTCTGATTTCCAAAGCGCAGGTATTGCGATCTCTTGTCCTGATAATTTGTTGTCCAAAACTTGTTATTTAATGATTAGTTCAGACCCAAACCCTACTACCATTCTAGGAAGGATTTGAGATGGCAAGTTGCCATGGATGAAGAGATGAATTCTCTTCAGAAAAACACTACTTGGGAGCTAGTTTCTCTTCCTCCGCGAAGGAAATTGGTTCAATGCAAGTGGGTGTTTTGGACCAAGGTTGCTACTGATGGAAGAAAATAAAAATAAAAGGAAATTATAGTGACAAAATATTTGTCTCAGGTCCAAGGTGTGGACTACCATGAGACTTTTGCACTGGTTGCAAAAATGGACTCCATCCGCCTAGTTTTGGCAATTTCAGCATCCAAGCACTGGGAAGTGCATCATATGGATGTTAAGTGAGCCATTCTACATGGAGATATTCATGAGGAGATATAAATGAAGCATTCTGAGGGATACATCTCTGATCCATCTTTGGTTTGCAAGCTAAAGAAGTCACTATACGGGTTAAAATAGTCCCCAAGAGAGTGGTATTCCAAGATGGATGCCTTCCTTCTCTTGCAAAAATTCCAAAGGTGTAGATCAGATAAAAATGTGTATATACAAAAGTATAATGGTAATTTGACTATTAATATTTTATATGTTGATGACTTATTGATCACAGGTAGCACAGTTGCTTCTATTTCAGCCATCAAAATTGCTCTCCACAATGTATTTGAAATGAGCGATTTGGGGCTCGAAATTGAGAAAAATTATGATGGGATAATGGTGACTCAGTATAAACACATATAATAACTATGATTCAAGTTTAACATGGTAGAATGTAGTCCTGCACCATTCTCTTTCCTTTCAGGGATCAGCCTTGAAGAGGGAAAAAGCACACCTCCCATGGACTGCACTATTTATCGACAGTTGATTGGTAGCTTATTGTACTTGACACATTCTCCACCTGATATCTGTTATGCCATGAATCCTATATCAAGATACATGCAGTAACCCCATGATATTCATTGGAAGGCAGCCAAGAGGATCCTCTAGTACATTCAGGGAACCAGGACCTATGACATTCACTATGCTGCAGACTCCGAGCTACAGCTAGTTGGATACACATATTCCGATTGGGAGGGTGATTCTATTGATCAGAAGTATACTTCTAGATATGTATTCATCTTTGGTGGTGGCCCCATTTGTTGGTCTAGAAAAAAACAGGCTGCCATAGTATTATCCTCAGCAGAGGCCGAGTATTGAGGATCGGTGAATGCTTGCATCCAAGTAGTTTGGTTGCAAGGCATTATTTCAGAGTTTGAACTTGGTATTAATTTGTCCACTATCCTCTTTTGTGACAATGAAATTTCTATTAAGATATCCACAGATCGAGTTACCAGGAAGAGGACCAAGCATGTAGAGATACACATGCACTATATCAGAGAGCTAGTGCATGACAAGACCATCATTCTACAATACTACCCGATTGATGAGAAGATTGCATACATCTCCACCAAGAAATTTTAAGAAAAGAAGTTCACTTACCTTCGTTCACTGTTGGGGGTGAGTCCATCAGGGTGATCAGACTACTTTCAGTGTTCAACTTGACGGGGGGTTTTTCCCACTGGGTTTTCCCTCTTTTCCTCACTTAGTTTGTTTTGGAGCATTGTTTGAGTTTTAGTATTATACAAGGTGAACTATGGCCTTTGTTTTCGGGGCCCTATCATTCTTATGCACTTTATGTTTTCTACTCCTCCTGAGTATAGCTTAAGGGGGGGTGATGGAGACATTTACTACCATACACACTCATTTTGGTCAATTTGGCCTAGTTAAACCGCTATCCTAAGTTTGATTGGCTTAATTGACATCAAAGGAGCACTATATGACATTAGCATGAGCACACCCATGCCTACCTTAAGTCAAGGAGGCTAACTTAGCCTTCTCCTTCATTCGAGGAGGCTAACTGGAGCACTCCGAGGGTGATCTGAGTGTCATAAATGCACTTTATTGCTAACTGATGGTTACAAACAGTTAAACAGAGCAATGAAGGTGCCTCCCTTCATTAAATTGATTATTTAATGATGATTTAATGAACCAGAGTAAATAGGGGCGCCTCCAACCACTTCTGATGGCCAGTTACACTTCAGTTAACCTCATCAAGGTTCATTGGATTCATTGATGCACTACCACTTGTTTGTTGGCTTGCAGTGACATGTGTCTAAGCTATTTCAGTTAGAATCAGTCATTTATTTCACTCCAACTTTAGTTAGGGCTCAGTTGAGTCACATAGGGTTTTGATCAGTGGTTAACTTGAGTGTTGACTGTGGCTTACATTCAGTTAAGCTAGACTCACTCATTCAATTCGAATGAACTCCTTGGAAATTCAAATTACTTTGTCATTCATTCTTGCAGCATGAACATTGTATTGTATTACTCATTATTTATGTGACTATACAGAGCGGCTACTCATTTTGTAACAGTATTACACCATTTTCATGCCTTATTATTATTAATCTCTTATGAGACTATGTTTTGGTCCCTAGATTACTATGACAGATTAATAGGTTATGCTAGAGGAATCTATTGGAGAGAGGAGCAAGGAGGACTTAGGTCTTGGTGTGCAGAGGAGCCTATCTCAGACATGGGATTTGTAATGTTTCCTGAACTTAATCAATAAAGAGTGTTTTCCTTCCATCATTGTCATGATTTATGATTTTATTGTTTTTAGTTATGATTTATGGTGTCATATTACTAGATGCAATCATTGATATTCATATCTCTTTTATATAATAGATAAGTAAATCTACCTTATGACTTTGGGTAATAGGGTCACCAACATACTGTGAATCAGACTTGCAGACATCTAGGGTTTGGAAACATAAATAAGAGAATAATAATGGAACATGCACCTTATTCAGGATGGTTGATCCAAGCTTTAATGATCCTCCTCAAATTCTCCTTATCCTTTTAATCTTCAACACCTACGATAATGGGTCACCTTCTTCAAATTATCTTCTATTTGTTATATAAAAGAGATATGAATATAAATGATTGCATCTAGTAAGATTACAACATAAATCATAACTCATATCAATAAAAGAATAAATCAAGACAATGATGGAAGGAAAACACTCTTTATTGATGAAGTCCAGGAAACATTACAAATCCCTTGTCTGAGACAAGCTCCTCTGCACACCAAGACGTGCATCATCCTTCCTCATCTCTCTAATAGATTCCTCCAACATAACCTTCCTATCAAACTTTCCTTTTCCATCCTGTACCCCTCCCCTCTCTTTATAGTTGCTGGTGAGGGGAGGATTCAAGGCCTAGGATGGTTTGGGAAGTTTGGGAAGTTACCAAACCAAGCCCAACTGCCCCTACTTAATCTTTCCTTTTATTTTTAAACATATCTTAATAAATCTCGTGGGTTCATGTGAGGAAACCTACGAGTTACTCACGACTTTCATGAAGGGAAGTCACGATTACAAAGTCTTATAGATAACATGCAGGTTTCATATGGGACTACCCTCAAGTGAAACACGAGTTGCTATAAGAGGAACTGCGAGTGCAAGGTAAGCTCATCCATAAAAAAGGGGTAATGATGAAGGAGTGAGTATGTATCAAGGATCTCATCCATATCTAAGGTTAAGGTCACTACAATCCATAGTGTCATTTTCTGTAACGACATGCTGGATTTGTTACTTGGATGGATAAGTGGCGTTTCATGGTATAATAGATGCCCCCTAATGTGTGAGGTCAAAGGGTAATTATGAAAAAAATACGTTACAATATTTTAAATCGGACGACTTAAAATCAAGGTCACCAAGACATACCTGAAACACATAAATTGAGGTCATTTACAAAATCATCACCGAGGATTCCATGTTCAAGAATGTGGAAGACTAGCTCCTTTACAAGATACATTTACATTATATAGTACGGGAAACAAGGCCATTCATGTCTTACAAATGTGGATCAAAGCCACATAAGTAAAATGATAGATCTTTAATAGCCAGAAATAGTGTCATGAAGCATGGCACAATATTGTGCAACTTAGGTTATATAAGCTGGAATCCAAGGTCTTCATCCAAATCCATAGAAACCAGTATGAATCCTACCATGTGAATACGTGAATTGAATTTGAGCATGGAATGATACCATCAGAGTGTCAGTTAGGAATTTGTACTCACAACCAATGCAGAGGAGTCAAGTAATATGAGCAGTGGATCCTAAGGCACTTTCTTTGAAACTTGAGGTACTAATCAGAAGCCATTTTCTGAAGAGGAAGGAAATGAATCCTTCAATAGGTCACATGAGCAACTAGTAGAATGGATAAGGGAAGATGTATGTAGGATGATCTCAGAGATGAAAGTGATAGAGATCAGGATGAGTAGACATAGGGTAAAGATCCTTGAATAATGAGCATGACACAGAGATGAACCAAGGAAACTTAGACTTTAAATGGAACAACTAAACTTATCTGTCATGTAGGATATATTTACAAATTCCAAGTGTATTAGGATAATTTGAAGAGTAGTGACTCAAAGTGTTAGTTGAACTGGGAAGTGAAAATTGAGACATGAATATCAGGAGGTTCAAACTAGTGCTTTGTTCAAGGATGAATTTCTTCCAACAACTTATAATTAAGAGTGTTTGTTTCGTTCCTTCCTTTCCTGTTAAGTTTTAATGAGTCCAAGAAATTAAAATCAAGTCTTTCTTCATATTTGAAAAAGCTTCAATAAAATGGAGAATATTGATTTACATGACATTGATCCATGGATTTTATGATCCAGAATTAGTGAATTCTCATTGGTGTTTTCATATTTTTGAGATTCTGAAACTACAAAGAAGACTCTAGGGGGGTGTTTTTTCATAAATTTAGTCTCCTCAGTCCGAAATAGTATAAAACAACCCAAAATAGAACTCTCTTAGCTTCCAAAGAACTAAGGTATACCTCTCTCGTACTTAGTCGCAAGGTTCGAAAAATGGGTGAACTATCACCAATCTGACACTCCTTCAAAACAAATCATGTAGTCTTTTTTTAACGAGTGTGAAGGAATGAAAGATCACTCAGAATGTTTCATTTATTTATGAGAATGGGACAAACAATAGTAAACTCGATGCTTTGTATCGAGATTTAACGAGTATGAAAATGGTATAAAGAACGTTCAAAATATTTTTCATGATTTGATCGAGAGCACAAAAAAGAGAAAATTAAAGCTCAAACATGTTTCTTTTCCGTAAGTTTAGTCCTTTAGTCTCGAAAAAGAGATAAACCTATACATGAAGATACTCTTCTAGATTCTGAAGAAAATAGAGTATTCATTTTTCGCAAGTAATCCATAGGGTCTAGAAAAGGGTTAAACTTATACAGTTATGGATGATATTTCAATTCTGCCAACAAGTCTAAAAGAGCAAGTAACTCAGCTATCTAGCCATGTTTAAGTGGTTAGACCAAGGCTTGAAGATAAATCCCTATGGTGTGATCCTTATAACCAAGGGTAGTTTAGTAAAAGATACAAAATGGGGTTCATTTTATTTTAAAACCAACTACAAATTCTCCCATAACCTAGCAATATGTGGCATGGGTACCCGAATCGACAAGAAGTATTCTAGCTAGAGTAGCCCATGTGATGTAGTCTCTAACCATGGAAGAACAATGATTTTTTAAGGGTAAAAAGTGGTTGCATATCGCATTCCATGGATAAAAAGGGAGATCCTAAGGTTCGTAAGGAGATAAGGTATAAATGTAAGATGGAAAATGGGACCGAATACTAACCTATATGCGGAGGAAATATGCTCCAAATTCATCCATAACCTGGAAAGATAGGTAAAAAACAATAAACATTAGTCCAAATAAAAGAATTTGACCAAAAATATATAAATGGGTAATACTGAAGGAGTAATCATGTATCAAGGATCTCATCCATCTACAAGGTTAAGGTCACTTCAATCCATAGTGTTCTTTTGTGTAAAAACATGCTGGAGTCATGACTCAGACGAAGAAGTGCAATTTCATGGTATAACGGTGTGGTGCAGTACGATGTGAGTGAGGTTGGGATCCTCCCACTAGTAGCTTGGAATCGTACTTCCATTGTTAGGAAGATATTGTCATCCCCTTCAAGATTGGGATTCTTGGGGGTAGGAGAGTCCCCATTAGGTTATGGTAGGAAGGAAACTAGTGGATCTGACAAAAACAACTATAGTGGAGTGGTGACAAAACAAAATTCGACATCATCCTCAAATGACAATGACTAGTGATATCAATGTATGTATTCTATTATTGTTAAAATTAATTTTATTTGATAAATAAGAATGATCAAAACTATTTGTATGATCGAGGAAGATCTTAAGGTTTTTATGCATGTGCAATGATGAAATTAAATTAGTGATTTATGGGATATTAGAACGTTGAATTAAAAGAAACGTCAATATATGTTAAACTTCGCTTAGATTTGATCCGTTTACTGGAAAATATGCATGATCTTAGTTGTATTTTTTGGACTCCTTGGAGGGTCGTTACAAGAACTGTATATAATCATGTATACTATTGTAATATATAAACAAAGTATTGAGAATAATACAATAGTAATGAAATAACAATGATTGGTTCAAATTCTTGCATTTTGTTTTTGTGTGTATATGTTTCTATGTGTGTAGTGCATTTCTTACTTTGCTCATTCTTAATACGATTCCTCCATAACAGTACTCTATTCATTAAATCAAATAGTTGTCCCTATCATGCACCTAGGTAGCCAAATCATTGGTATCAAAGCAAATTCAAAGCTTGTTCGTTCTTAAGTCATGTGTAGAGACTTCTATCGAGGTTACCTCACTTATTTTTTTCAAACACACTCACAAAATCAAAAATCCAAGAAAAAACTACCTTTGACTTTAGAGTATTTATCTACTCACACTACTAGATCAAAGATAGTCGAAGAAACAAATAGTAGCCATGCAACTAACGAGATAGAGAAACTCATAGAGAAAGCACTGGCTAGACAATGAACTGAAATGTTTTCCCATTTCAATCATATTCTCATTCAATTCACCTTGACCTCAAGAGGATCCTCGACGAGATCCAACTTCAAAAAAGTAAGTCCATTAAAAGTGGAAATGAATTTGGACATAATGCATCTTGAAGGAAAGATTGATGTGGAATCCATAGAAAATTAGGTACAACAACTAGAATCTTATTAATCTATGAATAAACTCTCAAAAGTTGAAAATATCACCATTTCATATTTAAATATGTCAATCTTTCTCCACTGTTAGCGGGAGAATCTATTGACCAAGATGGAGAAAGAAGGATACCCCATAAATACATGGGAGAAATTTGTTGAATAATTTTGGAAGGAGTTCTACCCACGCAATTAAATTGAACAATAGTATAAGAAGTGGTAGCAACTAAGGAAAGAGAAATGCCATTCTATGCAGAGTTCCACCAACAAGTTCTATCGACTCATGGTGAGACAATACATCCAAGAAGAAGAGAAATTGCTTGTTCTTAAGTACGTCAGTGAGATATCCCCATACATTGAGCAATAGATGGATTTTTTTACTATCAGTACGCTTGCACATGAATTCCACTACGCTAGTAATATTGAAGCTATACGAAAAAAAGGAAAATCACTCTTTGTGACCAAGACAACAAGTTGAACATCCGTCAAGAAATCAGCAACTGACTCTGACAAGTTACGACACCCTTATCATTTGACCCTGCCAAATCCATATCATGGAAAAAATAGCTCTTAGAAAGACAAAAGGGAACATAGTAAACAACCCCCTACCGGGAAATGGTGTGATTACTACAATTCATCATGGCATGCCACGTCTAAATGGAAGTCTCAGAAGACATTTTTGGTAAAATTATCGACCTCCAACTTGTATTACAAAACTCTGGTATAATTTAACCTAGAAGCATCAACCCTTATGACGTCGGCATAAACAACATCATACTGAACCACACTCTTCCAAAATCGCCTCACATCCACCAAATTGATTCAGGATCAAAACTATGGCAAGACCAAAGAAGAATATCAAGATCCCTCGTTCTTCCTTTTCTTTAGCTCTTATTAACCATTTTATTAATTCCCATGCATCCCATGCATCCCATGCACCACTTTCAGTTAACTCCTCATTTTAATTTAATTAATTAATTAAGTTTTTTACCCACCCACTTTTTTGTTATCTTTAGTTCTCTGATTCTTTTTCGATTAGTTAGTTTTCCACTTTAGTTCAAATTCCTTAATTTACTTTGTTTAACTGATTTCTTAATTTATCTTTATTTCAGTTTATTTATTTATTTGTTTATTTTTTTATCCTTATTCATTTGTTTATTATTTATTTATTTATCATTTATCATTTTAAATTTAATTTATCATTTTTTTTACTATTTAATTAAGGTTCTTTCTAATCAATTTATTATTTCCATTAATTAAAAAAGATGTTGATTACCTCCGCATTCTCTTTGTGACCAGAATTATCAAGGTGTTATGCTCTCATCATGTCCTTCTGATAATTCCCATAGGATGGGAGTTGGTTATGATGATTGAGCCAATGTTACCTCAGTTCACCTTTAATTCCAAACCCAAGCACACTCAACCACTGTGTAAGCATGGGATTGTTCTTTCATAAAGATGCCCAACATTCTTTTTAATGGCAGTCTTTAAACTAGTAATTGGTGTTGATGTTTTAGCGTTGGGTTATACACCCAACTCTATTTTTAATGGTGGTATTTAGATAAAAATTTAGAATAACCAACATTTTCATTTAAACATAATTATGGGTCTGTTATTTCACATAATATTGGATCTATAGGTATTAGACATAGGTCATGTCTTTCCCAAATTCATACCTCTATGGTTAAACACAATTATTCTACATATTCATGGTGTTCCCAAGTTCACATTGCTGCGAAATCACAGTCAATCTATGAAAAACTAAATATGGGTCACTCTCCCTATGGGGGAATCCCAACCTAGTGGTATACGATTTACTCTTTAAAAACATCCATTCATTATAACAAGATGATTACAAGGTAGATATCATCCCTTGATGCAATTATTAAAATTTGCATATAATGAAAGGAGTGAGTTCCTCCCTTAGAGAGAACCACTAAACTAAATATCTTAGCAAAAAAAAAGGTTCTATATCTACGTCAAGGGCCATGCACTCTGCCTTGGTAGGTTATCTACAATAGAAAGAAAACAAGCACATTACTATGTTTTCTCTATTTTTTAATTATTAATCTAGCAGTGATCACAAGGGATACACCTTCCCTACTGCATACTCATGTAGTCTTTGATTAGCACACAATTGTTGTGAAGAAAAAATTTAAGGGAGGATTCCCTTTTATGGAACATAATATCATTGTAATGCTCAAGAAAGGAACCTAGAAAATCTATCTATAGGAGCTTGGGTTGCACCAGCCTACTTCTTGGAATCCATATCCTCTTTTTTTATTGAAAACCTATACGTGGAGACATCCCATAAATCTGTGTTCTCTTCTCGGCTACGCCTAGGATGTATTTCCTTCCCAATGGCTTGATTTTTCCCTTCACTTGTGGTAACCTTTTTTTTAATTGATTCTATGTTGCAATAACTTTGAATAAATTCTACTCTAGTAAGCTAGAAGGATTTCACATTGCAAAACTTACATCCATTAATATGAGCAAATTTCATAAACATAACTTTTTATCCCAAGCCCTTAATGAGGGAAGGTAATCAGCAAGCCCTTAGGTCCGATCATTTAAACCATGCTCGGATACCATGTGTAATGACCCTCCAAGGGGTTTTACAAATACAACTAAGGCCATGCATATTTTCTAGTAAACTAACCAAATCTAACCAAAATTTTAATAGATATTAACAATTATTTTAATTCAATCTTATAATATCCCATAAATCACTAATTTAAATTTCATCATTGCACATGCGAAAAAACATTAATATCTTCCTCAGTGGTACAACTAGTTTTAATAATTATAATTTATCAAATAGAATTAATTTTAAAAATAGTAGAACACTTGTTGATATCGCTAGTCATTTTCATTTGAGGATGAGGCTAAAGGTTGTTTTCTCATCTCTCCACTGCATTTTTTGTGTCCATATTTCCAATCATGTCAGATCTACCAGTTTCCTCCCCACCATACCCTGATGGGGGATCTCCTTCCCTCGGGACCGCCAAGCTCAATGGGGCTAACAATACCTTTCTATAAATGGAAGTAGGACACCCGGATACTATTGGGAAGATCCCAACCTCACTAACGTCGTACTAAACTACACTCTTCCATAATCACCTCATAGCCACCAAATTTGTTCAGGCTCAAAACTATGGAAGGACCTAAGAAGAAGATCAATATCCCCCATTATTCCTTTTCTTTATATTTTATTAACCTTTTCTTTAATTCCCATAGATTCCATGCACCACTTTCAGCTAACTCTCTAGGGTGCATCGATGGAGGTGGGTTACAATTTTTGGCAAGGAAATTTCAGCAAAACAAAAAAATGTACCTCGATTGAGCTTTTCCTAAACCCTTAATCAAGGTCTTCATATCTTGATCGAGGGTTTATAAAATGCTAAATCGAAGTCTTATTAAACCCTCGATCAAGATTTTAAGACCTCAATCGAGGGTTTAAGAAGACAGTTGGATCGATCATCTCTACTCATTATAACTATAAATAGAAAACAAACCCATGATTTAATTCACTGTGTTTGTTTCCTAGAAAAGGGTCATTTATATTCATTTGTATATATGGGTCGCAGAGTAATTGAAGTTATGGATATGATTGATCACATCTATAGCTCCAATTAATCAACGACTAATATTTACACACAAAATCTAGAGGAAGTGGCAGTAGTAATGATTTTACTTGTTTCTTCTTCAAGGTATGTACTATTACCCACAAGTATCATTCTTTTAGTCGAAACTATGTTTTATTAAATTTTATTATCATATAATTCTATATTTTATTTTAATTCAATTCGAATACCTTGTCCCAATGAACAATACGAGAATTTTAAAACTTTGATTAAATAAATTGTTGGCTGTCCATATTCGTGGGCACACACGAATATGGGAACTCAAATATTTTTTAGTTAAATTTTTGAAAAGCTTGATTGACCTTCTAGCTTGATTGAGTTTTTCTTGAACCGCACATAAACATTCAATATAGGTATTTAAAAACATGTGTAAAAGCTCGATCGATGGTTTTAGAGACCTTGATCAAACTCATAGCTTGATCTTGGCATTGTATTTCTATATGCATCATGCAAAGTTTCATTTAATGAAGTCTTCTAAAAGATGCTTGGACACCTTGTATTTTGAATCCCCATTTGAATTCATGTCATCGAACATTTTCAATTCCTATCAAAATGAGAATTAGTATCATGTTTAGTTTTCATACTTTTTGTTTTTCTAATCCCACAGTTGCCATAACACCTTTTCCTTTATTTATTTTCCTCCACTCTTAGAATTATGAAACACCAAAACAAGATTAACTAGCAAGATTAACTGAAATGTGTGTCACAATAACAATTTTGAAGAGTAAACAATGGCATTGATATAACCCAAGGAAATGAGGCTATATTTTTTTTTCATGCTCACATTTTCATCTCTCTAAAGATACTAAAAATACTTTTCTCCTTCATATATATTTTTTCACTTAAAAAAAATACAATTATGTGATATGACTCTGAATTTAACACTAATTTTTATCTTAATCATCCTATTCTATTCCTTAGTGGGCTCTGGGATTTAAATATCTGTCCTTAAGATCTATATCGTAGGTATATTGTAGTCATGAGAATCCAGTTCGAGCGGACATAACTCGCCTAAGTTCAGCTCATCAAATGAATTGCATGCATCATTTCTATCCTTGTTTCAATGCAAAAAGAAACATATCACTTCAATTGATCCCTAAGGTGACTCCCTCTAGCCTTACAAGTTACGGAAATGGCCTATTACAAGAAAACACATAGTTGAGAAAAAAATAGAGGGAATCTCCTTGGGAATCAATTGAAGTGATATGTTTCTTTTTGCATTGAACCAAGGAGAACAATTATGCATGCAATTTAGTTGATGAGATGAACTTAGGCGAGTTGTGTCCACTCGACCTGGATTCTCAGGACTATGATCTACCTACGATATAGATCTTCAGAACATATATTTAAATACTAGAGCCCAGGGCGGAATGGAACATGATGATTAAGATAAAAATTAGTGTTTTCAGAGTCATATCACATAATTGTAGTTTTTTAAAATTAAAAATTATATATGAAGGAGAAAAGTATTTTTAGTATTTAAAACCTTTCACTACTTTTCTGTAACTCTAATTATGATCCTCAATTCCCACCCCCGCCATCGCTGCTCCATTCTAACCCTATTTTGTGTTATGAAGAAGTAGTTTAATGAACATTAAAAAGCTTTCAACAATCCATTTCTCAAACCCTTTCCCCCATGGTGATTTGTACCAGAGAATTCTGGTTTCTAGGTAAAATGCAAAAAGGTTTATTGGTAGAATTAGTTGGCAATGTCATGATTTTTTTTTTGTTTAAATTTCTAAGAGAATTATCATTTGCAAAGTTGGTCGAGACGAATTTGTTGGAAAATTGTGTTGGACATAGTTGTATCTATGGAATGGGTAGAATTGGAAAGAAAACATGTAAGTATATCTGCTTCCAATCACTATATTTTTCCTCTACATATTTAGTTGGAAGTCAATGAATGACTATCATAGTTTTAAATTTTGTAGTATTTGATATTTCTGAAATTGTATTTCTAGCAAGAAAATAGTTTCCCTTCTAATGCTATGCCAACCCCTTTGTTAAAGCAACATCATCTTAAGAAACGTCCACAGAGGATAGGAATTAATTGTACAAGTTTGTTATGCTCATATATGAATCAACAACTCTTAATATATGGTTCTACATGCAAATTTAAGTATCATCATCATCATTTTTGTTCTTATGAAAATGCATACTAGATGTCCTTTCAAAAGAGAATATGTATCTGATCAAAACTGCAGGATAGTTTTGAGTTCAAAGAGATGCATCTTATGTTATCTAATAACTACACTATAGATGCTCTTGCTAATCGTGTTAAGGGAAACCAAGATGTGTTGCATTGAACCTATTGAGGTAAACTAGGATAAACTCCATCACCTCATCAAGTTGATTATCTATGCCCAAACTTGTCATTAGTAGCTCAAAAGAATTATTTAGATAAGGTCTTCATTGATAAATAAAAGGATTTGTTTGAATATGTATTTAGGTGCAGGAAAACATTAGGTTCAAGAAATTGTATACACATTGGATATATTACTGATAGGAATCAAATGATGTTGAAATTCCTTACCTCCATTCTCTTAGTTGGGTCCTTGAAGCCCATTTCTAAAATGTCCTACATGGGCATAATCTTCTAGATAGGGATTATGGTAGTTAGTGTCCACGAGATGTTAAGAACCAAGGGGATAGGATTTACCTCCTCAATTTTTTATACTAAGTATAAACGTTGTGAGCATGCATATAAAACCTTGGTAGTCATGTACAACGATTTTTTTAGAGTGTTTAAGAGTAGCTCGATCGAGGGTTTATTAGACCCTTAATTGAGGGTTTAATAAACCCTCAATTGATATTCTGTTAAAACCTCGATTGAGGGATTTGAATACCTCGATCGAGCTCCAAACCTCGATCAAGGGCCTAAAAATTAGAGAATGTTTCTCTATGTCTTCTAGGGGTGTAACCCCTTCCATTCATGGCACATAACTAAGCGGAGTTCATACCGATAGATTCATCACCGAATCCTCTATCCATTGAGGTATCATGCATGCATTTTGGCATTCATATGGGTTTAATTTTTAATTAATTCTAAAACTTACACTTAGAAAACCTGACAACAACTTTGAAGTAGCACAAAGAAAAATCCACATGGTAAAAAATATACATCCAAAAATTTCTTAAAAATGCACAGCCCACACATCGACGCGTCCTCTTCAAAAGAGTATCTTTGGTAATTCAAGTTTTGAAAACAATGGAAAAAAACTGGGATGGACACACGTGTATAAAATGATGTTGAAATCAGATGTGGTCACTTTTGAAAAATAATAAATAATTGTATATTGCAAAATAAATTAACAAAAAATATGCAGACCACAATGCATTTTGTGTAGATCATGTTCACACACACACACACACACACACACACATATATAATTATTAATGTAGGATTGAACTATTGGGGTAGGACACAAGCCTCTTATTTACTTCTTCAAATTTCTATGGTCACACAATTCATTAAATGTGAAATTTCACACATTAAATGACATTGGGATATTTTAAAAAATTATCATTGGGAAGCCAACATAATATTCTACAATTTGTTTTTCTACTACAAGTCGAAACTCACATGGAATATATGCGTTTCGAGGGCTTATATCTAGCACATGAGTAAAAAATCAGGTTTATAAGTGTTACCCACCTTCATGGAATCACCCTTCAATTTCCTTTAATTTATTAATTAATTATATAAACTTTTTAGATGCCCACTTTTTAGTTATCTTTAGTTATGTGATTCATTTCCGATTAGTTAGGATTTCACTTTAGTTCAAGTTTTTTAATTTACTACGTTTAACTGATTTCTTAATTTATCTTTATTTTAGTTTATTTAGTTTATTTAGTTTATTTGTTTATTCTTAATTATTTATTTATCATTAATATTTTTCATTTAATTTATTTATTATTTACTTAAGGTTCTTTATGATCAATTTAGTATTTCCCTTAATTAAAATAGATGTTGATTACCACCGCATTCTTGTTGTGACAAGAACTATCAAGGTGCTATGCTCCTAGCATGCCCTTCTGATAATTTAGACATGTAGGGAGTTGTTTATGATGACTGATCCAATGTTACCGTAGTTCCCCTACCCTGTGAAGTGTTGGGTGGTGCTTGGGGAATAATGTCAAATCCTTATTGCACGGCCCCATTATAATTTTTGTGACTGACTAACTCACGACCTAACCTCATGGCACATGCATCTGATGAAATTGAGCTTTTATCACTCTATTCAAAGCTCATTGCACCGTCTAATTCACTAGTATTATAGGTATAATTTTTCATCCCCATCACCTAATGTGGATCAATTGGTAATCACAATACCATCATCTGCACATAAAACATCATGTGCACCAAATATTATAAATAAGATTTCAAACATAACGTGAATATCAATTTGACATTAACAGTCGAAGTTTCTCGACTCATCCAAAGTCCATGCACAACATACCTCATGTGCATCAAACATATCACAATTAAATCATATCATAAATAATATTGATATCCCCTTCCATATTTGTCGACTCGATTAGAGTATTTTCATACTCATTCTTCCTTGCGGTTCATATACCTTCCTTTCCTGTGACACTCGATAGACCATCATAGTACATGCTAAATACGTTTTTTCAATAATTCATTACTATACAACATTATACAACTTTAAATCCTTGCTGATGACTTCACATGATTTTTCGTTTCAAAATTTTAATATCTCTACATTCACAATTGACCAAATGTCGACATCATTCTTATAGACATGATTTACTG
The DNA here is from genome assembly GCA_001517045.1 of Pseudotsuga menziesii. NCBI lineage: Eukaryota > Viridiplantae > Streptophyta > Pinopsida > Pinales > Pinaceae > Pseudotsuga > Pseudotsuga menziesii. Next base: position 313,817 of record LPNX010343694.1, read on the forward strand.
ATCAATATGTTACATAATACTTCTTAGGTCATATATCATCAATAATTCATTGCTTCACACATGTCAAGGTCATCCAAAACCAGATTCCCTCATAAATACATCCTTACAATGTTTTTAGATCTCAAATAATTAAATAGTCGGGTCATTCATCATAGAATGCCATCAAAGAATAGTTTATTCTAATATCAAGAATCATAATAAAAATGGGATGTTATAGTGTTGAGAATGCTTAAGTTGTTTTCCTATTACGTTCAGTTAAAAATAAGTTATAATGGTTCAGAAGTTCAACCCTTACCGACGACTAGAAGACAAACAGATAATTTGTCATAGTCGTGTCGATTGTCGGTGTCAACAATGCATGTTGAGGTGCTGAACCTGTCGAGGTTATGTTGAGGTATGGAATTTTAGAAGTCAATAATGAACCTATCAGAGTCGACAAACAATGCTGACTAGTGGGTGGATCAACATTCAAAATATCACGACAAAGGATTTACATATGAGAGATGATCGATCATATTAAAAGGTTATTTGTTTCAACAAACTCGTGAAACTGAAAATTATATTTACTTTCAATATTATGAAATTGATGTCATTTTTTAATTTAATCATTAGTATGTGCATCTTGAATAAAATAAGCACAATTTCCATCAAAGAAAAGATTAAAAACTAAGAGATGGAAAATGTCCAAAGTTGATCATGAATGAATAATTGAGGGAAACCTTCCATTACAATGTTTTAAAAAAACCGTGCAAAATCTATCCATATTATGCATTAGTATATATATTAGATATATATGTTTTATTCTATCGTTATTAAATTTGAATTGAATGCTAAGTTACCAAACATTGTTTAATATTCCTTGAACAAGGTAGGGCAAACGTGTTTTCCTTCATGATGCATTTGATGTGTTTGTTGTTAGATGTGCATGTAGGTCTATTGGTACCAAAAATAATGTAATACATTTCTTCATACTCTCTAATAGAGTGCATGTCTCATGCATTTGGAGATGATTGTTGCGGCATAGAATTGTTGCAGTGTTACAAAGCCAAACCTAGAGCAAAGAGTTATTACTTATATAACATCCTCTTTCAAAAAATGAGTCTACAAGGGTGTCATTGAGGAAAAAAAGGGGTTATTTGGGGTATGAATCCCCCTCAAAATCACTATTTAGGGTGATTTCAAGCTAATGAGGGTTAGTTTTTCCGTGTTAGATGCAATAGAAAACTGAAAAATCAGACATCCCTCAACTTACTTGAAGTATTTGAAATACTTACACAAAATATCTGGCTTTGAGTAAAAAATATGAAATGTAGGAAATTGAATCATGTTTCTAAATATATAAGTTCTATATATTGAAAACTTTTAGAACTATGTCAAGTTTCTTTTTACTAAGGGTCACTTTTTATTTTCCAGGAAAATGATAAGGCATATGTTTTTGTGGGTGCAAACTTTGAGGGCCTAAATGATGGATTCATGATACAAAAAATTACAAGCATGTAGAGAAGATATAGAACTTGTGCAATGATATTTTTAGAAAACAAAATTAGCAATTTTTTTTTATAATCATCTAAGTGATCATTCCTCTAAAATGGTATGTCTTTTTTGGGTGTAGCCATTGAAGGTATTAATGCAATAATCATGAAATGGTATTTTTTTTATAGAATGTAGAGGTCAATGTCTTCTATTGAACCATAAAAAAAATTTCATGCTTGGGAAATGAAATTTTTTACGGAAGAAACACCAACAACATTTGTTTTGACTTAAGGAGTGACGACACAAGAAAATCAAGGAAAAATATAAAAATATAATATTATTTTAAATAAATTACATATTTGGAATCTGAATAAAAAATGCTATATATTTATAAAATTTCATCAAATATGGTTATGTTTATCATACTGTAAAGAGTGGTGGAAGGAAGACATATTGGGGAAATGGAGGAAATTCCCAATTAGCTATGGTTTACCATATTCCATAGCACAATGTTGGTAACTCCAAACCAAACACGTATGCATGTATATGACACACGACCATGTGAAAATGTATGTATTAGGAACTAAGAAATGATCACACATTATGTTTAATTTATTTTTTTCCCCACTTTTGGTGTCAACATAAGTGCTCTAGCATTTTTGTTCACCAAAACACTATGATGTTTTTTTTCACCAAAACGATATAGCATTTCCTTCAAACCAAAATGCTATATCATTTCTTGTTCACCACGACTCTCTAGTGTTTCTTTGCTACAAATTCTCTAGTGTTTCTTGTTTACATAACTCTATATAATTATTAAGAACATAATCTATTTGTTAAGAAATGGATGGATATTGGAGGGATGAGAGAGAGGGGATGCAATGGTGGGGGGACTATATGTTAAGTAATTAATGAAGGTAAGAGGGGTGAGAGAAAGAGGGAATATGAGGTATGGGGAAATAAATTGACGGAGGGGAAGAGAGGAATGAGGAGGGATGAAATTAAATTCCTAATACCATAATATCTATGGCCCTAAACACCTAAGTGATTATCTCCTAAGAACCTAAGGCCTTAACACATAATCCCTTACAACTCTAACCCCTTAAGACTTAAATAAAACCTTTTGTACCTTACCCAACTAACAATTGATCCTGAAATACATTAATTAACCCCTTATCTCCCATTTATTTAGTCCTTAACTTGTAAGTCCCTAATCCCTTAACCCCTTAAAACCCCTTAACACTATAATACTCAAGCCCTTAATGCCTAACCTCTTAAAACCTAAATTCCCAACCCTATATCCTTAAATACCTTTACCCCTAGAGTCGATAACCCCTAAAACCCTTAAGTATTATATTTCTTTACCTCTAATCCTTTAACCATTATCCTCTAAGCTCTAGTTTACCCTTTAGAGGTAAAATAATTCTTTACGTCTAATCTCCATTTGCATGTGTGACCTCCCTTTTGCAAGTGTGCCTTGAATTTTCTTATGCACTCTAGGTTTTCATGTGATTTCTCTTTTTGCATGAGATCCCTAAGTTTTCTCGAGAGATATCCCTTGGGATTGATCAATCTTATCTCCGTTTAGGAACTCTGGCTTGGGCATGTGCATTAGCCTCTGAGCTCTAGTTTACCCCTTATAATCCTTTAACAGTTTAACCCCTTCACCTCTAATTCCTAACCTTATAAACCATAATCCCATAATCTTAGAGCACTAAATCCATTAGCCCCTAAATAACTTAAACCCTATACCCCTTAACCACTTTACCTCTAATTCCACAACCACTAACACCTAATACTTAGTCAACACTTAACAACTAAACAACCTATCCCATAAAATTTTAGCTTAAATCCCTAAATCCCAAAATCCCTAAGCCCTTAACCCCTAAAAAATTAAAAATTTAATTTCTTAGGCCTTCAAACCTATCCCCCTAACCATCGATCCCTAAATTCCTTAACACCTTATTCCCCTAACCCATAAATCCCTATGTCCTAAACATAAATTTATCCCTAACAATCTCTTCACCCCTAAATCCTAACCCATTAACACTTGTCTCCTTAACGTCTTACCCTTAAAGACCCTATCCCTTAAATCACTTAACCCATTAACTAAACCCTTGTCCCCTAATACCTAATACATTAACCAATAACCTCTAATATATTAAACCATAAAGTGCAGAACCCCCTATCTATTTAAATCCATAACCCCTAAACATTTAAACCTATTAACCAATTTATGCCTTTACCTTAATTCCAACCACTAAGTCCTAGTTAACCCCTAACCCTAAATCCTGTAACCCATAATCCGTAAAGTCCCAAACCCATAAATTCGTAAAACCTTAATTATTACAGAATAATCTATTAAGTCTTTATCCCCCGAGCCTTTAATCCTTTAAATGTTTGACACTTATCCCTTAACATCCTTAATCCTAAATCCCTAAACCTAGATCCCTAAATCCCTTATCTCATAAATGTGGTAACCCCTAAGTGATCACCTCTTAAATAACCACCAATCCCCTAGCCCATAATGCCTTAGCAAATAATCCCATAAGCCCTTAATCCCTTACAATCCCTTAACACTTAACCTCTTAAACCCTAATCCCTTACATTAGTTCCCTCAATACCTTAACCCCTAAAACGCCTAACATTTAAACCCCTCTATCTCTCACCACTTAACACGTAACATATAGGCCTTAGTTTATCCACAAACATTGAAGCCCTTAATGCATAAACTCTTAAACCCTAATACCGTAAACAAGGATCACTAAATCCATTAATCACTAAATCCCCTAGCACTTAAGCCCCTTGACCCATTTACATGTTCTCCTCTAATATTTACACCACTAACAACTAACCCTGAGTTTACGCTATCACTCCTAAACCACTTAACCCATAATCCTTTAAGAGTTAACCCCTAACCCTTGAAACAATAATAGCCTAACACCTACTCCCTAAATCCCTCAAGAAGTAATTCCCCTAACTCCGTAAGCCTTATCTTCCTTAATCTAGTTAATCACTTATTATCCCTTAGCCCCTAAATCCTAAACTCTTAACTTCTATCCTCTTCATGTCTAACCCTTAAAGATCATAAAACATAAATAATACAACCCCTTAATTGACCCATAAACTTCTATTTCTTAAGCCCTTAACTGGTGTCCCCTATATCCTTAGATTGATGTAATACAAAACGCTAGAGCATTTTGATGTAATACAAAATACTAGAGAGTTTTGATGTAATACAAAACACTATAGAGTTTTGTAATTACAAAATGCCAGATATTTTTAATGTAATACAAAATGCTAGAGAGTTTTGTAATTACGTTAGTGTTTTGTAGATAGAGAACACTAGAGAATTTTGTAGTAGCTAGAAAACAATGATCATTTTTGTTTCCTATCCTGCATGTAAATAATTGACATCGCATGCTTGGGTGTGCCCATTCCTATTCAAATAAATGCTTGTGCATTTTTGTTTTAATCAACTCCATTGAGTTTCATGAAAGTTTGATTGCATATAAAAGGTCCCTCAACTTCGTACAAGACCCTTTAATCAAGTGAAATATTATTTAATTTGTTGGATTGTACACTCAAAAAATTAAATCATAAGATAAGGGTTCAAATATGTTCAAATATGTACATTTTTAAATATTTTTCTTGGGATTATTTTTCTAGCTTGGAAATTGAATTTACATCAACATGATCTATAAAGTTTGATTTTGTACATTTGTACAATGACTGAAATTAAAAATAATTGGAATAACTCATCCAAAAACATGTGACATAAAGAACTTCCCTTACTTATATTTCTTATTTCTTGTTAAATCATATATTTTGAATTTGTTAACATATTTTGTCAACATTTGTACAAATGAAGAAATTGTATCTTTATTTAAAATTGTATATATTGTTGATAGAGAAATATAAATAGTTGAAAGAACACATGCTAGTGTCACAATTTTCACATTCATTAAATGTTTTTTTTTGTAACATTCAACTTTTGAATGAAGAATAATTGAATGTTTATTCAAATATATATTGTTGAAAAAATCATGCAGAAGTGTGATAGAGTCTTGTCCTTTATTGTACTCCTTTTTCAATGTTTTGATCTATTATACATGCTCATAGATAATTTAAATGGTGAGTTTATGACATGGATATTTCTAATGTGTTCAAGTTTTTTTCAACATTTAACTTTTCATATGAAAATAATTTGCACGTTTATTTCAAATGTATATTGTTGAGAAAAATCATACAAAAGTGTGACATATTTTCTCATTGCTTACTCCTTGTTAAATGTTGTTCATTGTTAAATGCTCCTATGTAATTTAAATGATAATTTTACAATAAACATTTCCAATTGATCAACATTAAACTTATGGAAAGAATTTGTATTTTTATTTGAAATTTATATTCGATTGCCTACATGCACATATTTCATTCTTTGAAATTGAACAATGATTTGAACACATATAACTAAAATCATGGCAAATTGAGATAACAATCATTTGATTTTAATCACAAACAAGGATTCCAGGGCTGTGTATCCTATGATGAATTACAACAAGGATTCCAGGGTTGTGAATCTAATCTACCATAAGCTTCACATTCTTGGAATCCTTGCTTATGATTAAAAAAAAAATCGTTCTATCACCATTTTCCATGATTTCAGTTGCATATATAGTTTACCAACTACTATCTAAGTTGTTACCTTAACATTAAACATGCACCATACATGAGTTCAAATTTGTAAGTTCAAGAATAATTTATATAATCATAAAAAAATTGAACTATACTATTAAACTAGACATTTCAAGACTGAACATTACTATTAAACATTACCATTAAACATTACCATGACCTTTCTAACCTACAAAACATTATTATGAGCAATACTATTAAACATTACTATATTCCATTTTCCATGAAATTTCAATCCTAATAGAATTGAGCTATACTATTAAACTAGACATTTTAAGATTGAACATTAATGTTAAACATTATTATGGAATTTCAATCCTAACAAAACTGCTAGGATTAATTATAATCATCCCTTGACCATGATAGTCTAAAATGTTATTTCCTACCGTAGGATTTTGTTGCCACCTCATTAGTTTCATGGGGAACTCATATCGGGACCACCTACCACTTTTGCGTAACTTTGCATGAGTTTGGGAGTTCCATAGTCCAATCACTATAATTAAGGAACCCACATTGACCCTTGAGAGTCCCACCATCACTTCACCCTAGTCTGTGTTGAGTTATCCTCTGATAGGAATCAATTAGTTAATCTCTAGTTAGTCTAGTACCACATTTTTCTATTTTAACAAGCTTAGGTGCATTTTCCTACCTACCTTGTTTAGTTAACTGATTGTGAATATATTTAGTTGTTCTGAGTTACATTAGCAAGCTCATACTGTCGATTTTACAACATTCAGTTAGCACTAGATTCAATCCAAGTTACTGAATTCGAATCTTACCTAGTTGATTTGATTTATCCCTGTTGTATCATCACTGTATTACACATATATTAATGATAATTAGAGTAATAATATGCTGACCAATTTTTGTCTCTGGATTGGTCAATTTCACCATGATTGTTTGCTCATTGTACATTGAATTGCTTATTCCTCCTTCAATCTTCTTTCACAATGAAGTTCATTCCAAGGTGAATATATTGAATCTTTGATAAATTAAACATGGTATCAGAGAAGGTTATCAAATTTAATCCTCAAGAAACTTCCATTGATGCACCAGAAGTAATTGAGTTCCACATAATTCCTAGTATCTTTTCCTTGCCCGATTTGGATTTTGTCAACAAAATTATAGCCAAGTGTGATGCACCCAGAGAATGTGCACATGCTGAAGTAGAGAGTAATTGAATTGGTTTTCTTATAATTGAAGTGTTTTTGTAGGTAAATAAAATACTTTAGAATAATTGTGCTACTCCTTGAAACTACAAGATGGAGAATTCAATAGCCATGACACCCAGGATCCTCACACCTTTCAAGTATCTTGATTGGAGGGATGACATGCATATTGTGTTGTGAAACAAAGCTATGCACAAGGTTACCATGTGAAAGGAGGATGAACCACGACACCCTCTTGAGAAGTCAAATTATCATAATAATATAGATGAAGCATTTGGATTCATGTGCATTCATATCTCTAGGGAGTTACTCTTCCACCTAGACAGACTAAAAACTCCAAAAGAAGTCTAGAAGAAGATTGAATCTATGTTTGGAAATAAGGATGAGCTGAGAGGCCATATTCTAAATAATGAGATGATTTCTCTTCATCCTAGTAACATCGAAACCATGCTCCAAATTCAAATCCTTGCTGATGTAGTGCAATCAGTGTGGGATTGACAAGAAGGATGAGAAATCGGTGCTCTCTATTATGAGCAAACTTGGACTAGGATTATCAGTATTTGTATCCACCTTTCACTCTAGAATACTAAAACATCCAAATTGGAAAATTCCATCACTTTATTCCTTCACATAATCCCTTATTCATGAACAATATAATATGAAACAAATGGGATCCATAAGAGCCTCCAAATGTTAAGATTTCTTTACCAGGGATACAATGAATACATAAGAAAACATGAAGCAAAAAGGAAAGGATAAGAGGAACACTGAATTTTAACTGAAGGAAGTGTTTGATCCATCATATGGATACTTGCACTCTTAGAAGGAAAAACATCGGAGGTTCGACAAGGGAAAGTGTTGATACTATAGGAATGGAAACGATACAAAGAAAGGTTGTAAGAAGAAGACCATAGATCTAATGTTGAGACTTCTTGAAAAACACAATATTTCCCTCCCTAAAGGCATAAGGAAGGATGATTATGGAGGTAATAATGAATATCATGAGAGATTCCATGCAATGAAGGCTATATTTTCAAAATATCATGCCTTCCTCATTGATTTAGGAGGCTCTAATCACATGGTTGAATCCAAATATCATTCTCTTCATTAAATCTTACTGATGGTCCAAGTATTTACATGATATATGACACTCACATCCGAGCTAAAGGGAAGGATACAATACTATTAGAGTATGAAATGATAAAAAATGTCTTATATGTGCCATCCTAAGCAGCATATTATGGTTGTTTGTATATCATATGACTCATACAGTCTCACAAAGGCAAGTTTCATTTGATCCTAACTTAGTGGAAATATAAGATATCTCTACTAGAAAATATGATACCGAAAGGTGTTCCAAACCATGCCTCTAAGGCATATGAATCCTTACATTTTATGCCATCATCAACATACAGTGAAATATCAACTACCATTTAAAATGGAAGGTAAATTCACTCTACGTAAACCTTTTACATATGATTATGTTTCCATTAATGTTTCAGATTCAAAATTTGAAGCATAGGACAAAGTTGAATAAGTTTTTGGAATTGAAGATAAAGTTGAAATATATCAAGAGATAGATCGAGTCCCTACTCCCAATCCTAGGCCCAAATGGACTCAAAACGTGATTTATTAGGCTGATTGGAACATGACTGGAGAGTCATCTAACAAAACGAGAACCAGATATCAGTTTCAAAATGAGTTCCTTATGCTATGTCATGCAAATTCACTTCTCCCATAGAGGTGCTACAAAATCCTAGAGAGATGCTACATGATGGTGAGGTCTAATCAATGGTTCTACAAAGTTTATTGTCTTGATTCACCAAAATAGGTAGCCATGGATAATGAATATGAGTCACTAAAGGACAATGAGAAATCAGATCAAGTCCCTCTTCCTCCATAAATAAGATACAAAAGTAACTTTCTACATGACAAATTGGAAGACAAAATCTACATGGAAAGGACTAAGGGGTATGCATATGATTCTCTCTTGACATTCAAGCTGAGGAAACCATTGTATGGGATCAAGAAAGGCCCCAGGGAATGACATCCCAAGTTCATCTCTTCCATATTTTCAAAGAGGTTTGAAATATGCAATTTTGGCTAGAAAAGAAGCAAAATTTCTTCTCCTATATGGAATTATATTGGAAGAAGGTGGAGAGGATCACATGCACTATTCCATGGACTAGTGCACACAAGTACCATCACACTTCATTACATATCCATAGAGATGCATACTGTAGAAAAGTTTCACTATTTTTTTAATCATGAGGAAATTATATCTTGGTGTGAAATCTTGATCTTGGTTCCACTAACCATTTTGAGGGGGGGGGAGGGGTCCCATGAGGTTTTCTATATTTCCTCGGTTTATTGGGAAGTTAATTTTTTCATTAGAGTGTATGGGTGAAATTTCGTCTTCGTTTCCTAGTCCTATGTTTTCCATGTTTGGAGTAGGGGGCGGGGTGTTAGGATTAATTAAAATCCTCCCTTAACCACCATAGTCTAAAATGTTATTTCCTCACTTAGGATTTTGTTTCCACCTCACTAGTTCCATTGCGAAATCATCTAGGACCCACCTACAACATGATGCACCAATTTTCATGAGTTTAGGAGCTCCAGAGGCCAATCCCTATAGATTAGGAACCAACACCGAGTATTTGGAGTCCCACCATCATTTCACCCTAGTCTATGTTGAGTTATCCTTTGATTGAAATCAATTAGTTGATCTTGAGTTAGCCTAGTGCCACATTTTCCTGATTTAAGGAGGTTATGTGCCTTTTCCTACCTAACTTGTTTAGTTAATTGATTGTGAACTAATTTAGTTGTCCCGGGTTACATTAGTGATCTCCTAGTGGTGATTTTCCCGTCCAAGTTGTTGAATTTGAATCATACCTAGTGGATTCAAATTCTCCATATTGTATCATCAATGTATTACACATAGATTAATGATAATGAGAGTAATGTTATGTTGACCAATTTTTGTCTCTTGAATGTTCAATTTCACCATGATTGTTTGATAATTTTACATTGAATTGCTTCTTCCTCCTTCAACCTTCTTTCAGAGTGAGGTTCATTCCAGCCTGAAGATCCTCAAGCTTTGTTAGATTAAACAAAAACATTTCTATGAAAAATACTACTAAAAATTAGTATGTAATTTTGCATGACATTTCAATCCTATGAATATTACTATGATATTTAAATTAATACATCCATCCATGAACATCATGCAAAATAATGATAAGCATTTAACAAAAAAGTATGCTATGTAAAAAATAAAAAATAAAAACTCATCCAATACAATATGTAACTTCAAAAAATATATATAATCCAAAAATAAAGTTCTTCAATGTCCAATGTCTATGTCCATGTCCATTAGAGAACCAATATCATGTGGTGTGGTATTCCCCAAGTTTTCTCAATGATTCCTCACCTGTAATATGTATAAAAGTGTATATGAATGCCATTTTAATTAAAAAAAACTAAACAAAAATCTTTTGAAAATAAAATTGAAAATAATAACAATTTATAAACAAAATTACCTCGCTACCAATGTCTACATCCATCCTAGGACCAATAACCTCTATTGGGGTATTCTGGGCCCTTTCTTGACCACCCCATGTAACCTAAAATTCAAATTTTGTTTAAATAAAAAATTATTTGAGTAAAATAAACTAAAATTAAGTAACTCTTTATTTATCGAAACAAAAAATATGATGTTTTTTAAACATGCTTACATGAGATTGAATTTCATCGAAAACGTTGGAACCTAAATTAACCCAAGGAAACAAATATTCAATTTCAATATGTGTCTATTCATTAACAATAAGATGTACATAGATTACCTAAAATGAAATTTTGAAAAATGATAGAATATAAATTTAAAACATATACATACATACATACATACATACATACATACATACATACATATATATATATATATATATATATATATATAGAGAGAGAGAGAGAGAGAGAGAGAGAGAGAGAGAGATGTTTTAAATTTATATTGTATCATTTTTCAAAATTTCATTTATATATATATATTTAATAAGTAGATACCTTTCTAATATGCTCTTCTACATTTTCTCTAGTGGAGAATTGAAAATCACGATCATTCAACAATCTAGGAAACTGCAATCAATAAACATTTAAGCGTAACATTTGAATTACTATATAACAAAATATACAAAGACATAGATATATGAACAAAAAGTTAAATTCAAAATGAATAAAACAATTATAGATTATATGTATATAAACAAGGAACCTCTCTACTCTATGTATCATGTATTACGATATCTGAGGCTATATCATGATATTCCTTTGCATAGGCCCTAAGATATTCAATGTCGATTGAGTATACCTCATAATTTCTTTGATGAAAAAAACCTTTGGCAAAAAGTGTCTTAAGCCCTCTCTCGACCCAATAGTTGGTTTTGGAGACTAATCTTCCATATCCAAAGATGTTATTGATCATCTATGTTTGAAACCCAGGTTTACTCTACACTCATCATAGCTGGGGCGTGCGTGGCGCGCGTGGGGGGGAGTCCTCCCTGTCTAGGGGGTCTGGGGGCCAGCAAGGGTTTGCGGGGAAAGCCTTGCAAGGAAATTTTTGGGATGTGTGTTGGCCAACAATTTTGCAAACCTATAATGTAACACCCCGGTTTTGACCCCGTTTGCATGATGTATATATTGTAATTAATCGCGGTGAGGAGCTAAGGGCAAAAATCCCCACCATCGATTTGGCTATGTATGTTTCAGCAATGGGGATAGTTGCCGATGGTATGTCATGCTATTCGGCACCTTAAAATTTGGCATCATGTAAATACACACATCAAATAAAATAAACCAAAACCAACTACGACAGTGCAACGTTGAATGAAAAGGGCATGATTCCAAAGGATAAGGGGTGGGGGGATGTCAAACCTTGGTCTTTGGGGGAAAATCCCATGTGTTACCACCTTTTTTTGTTTGCCACCTTCCCTTGTCTCATCCAACCCCTTCAATGTCTTGTTTTGGGTAGTTGGGGCAGTTATTGTGGTGGGTGTGGCAGGACTGTCAGTCCCTTGCCCACACGCCCACTCCACCCACGACTGCATTCCCTCCCTGCTCCCTGGTCTGCTAGGCTTCTCGCGGTGTCCGTTCATCTTCGTCATGCGGAGGGGAAGTCTGTTCATTCACGAGCTTAGGCCATTCTCCTGATTGTCTGTTTGCTCTCGCGCCAGGTCTTCAACCTTCACGATGGAGGTCTACTTGTTCCTCCTCTCGATGGCCTGTTTGTTTCTCCCATTGGTCTGTTGATTCGCATGCATAGGCGAAGCTATTTCTCTTCACGTGCAGGCTGGGATCCTCACGGAGAGAGGCATTCTATCTTCTTCTTATGCATGGGAGTTCTGCGTCGGTTTTCCTCACGCAGGGAGCAGGTGAAACCGTGGCTGTCACCTAGGATTTTCGGGTGCAGGGGCCATTCATGCTGAGGGCCATGTGCCTGTGTGTTCCATACTGGGTTAAGTGGTATGTATATGTTTTCCTCTGTGTTTTGCAGTTTGGTGCAATTTTTCCTCACGCACAGACTGTTGGAGTCATTTTCCCATGTTGTGAGCCGTGCTCACTGATTATGTTTTGGGACTATTGTCTTCCCTCCATTTTGTTGGATGTGGTACTCAAATTCGTTTTGGGCCACTGTGGATTTCCAATCCGTGGGTTGAGTTTCCCTCTGTCCACGTTGGGAGTTGGCTTCTCCTTTGTTTGGGACTGTGTAAGTTGCCCAGTCGTTACCTTGAAGAATTGTGTGTGCTATGGGCTATTGATTGCCACATCCATCAACTGAGTTTCCCATGGCTATGCTGGGAGTTCTCTTCCTTATCCACTGTGGGCTGTGGATTGTTGCCATCATTTGCATTGTGAGTGTGGGTTGTTGAAGTACCCTAGGTTTGGGTGTTGTTGTTGAGTTGTTTTGGCCATGCTAGGGCCAAGAACAACTCTAGAGTGTGGTTGGACTTGAGATGTGTTTCACCTATTGGTTGGGATTGTCAAGCGGTCATCTTTGCTTTCTTCACAGGGTTGTGAAGGGATTGTTTTGTTGCATGTATGCAGTGGTTGGTCTTTGGACTGTGCTGGCTTGGCCGGTTTGTTGATGGCCTGATAAACCCAGTGGTGTTGGGTTGCTGATTGTGTCCCTTGGCTATGTGTAAGCCTGCATTGACCCTTATCCTTGGAGGAATCATGCCCAGCTCGGGGGTGGCAGTGTTGCTGAGATATTGATGAGCACGCTGGCCTATGGTTGGGTGGAACGTTGCAGTGACGTAGCTAGTTGTGGGAAAGTTCTTCATTAAAAGATAAGTACTCTTGATTGTCTCATCTCTGTAATGTATCTATTGTTTCATGTATTAAGATGAACATGTGGAATGCTGGAATGTATATGTTTGCTTCCGCTGAATGCTTTGAGGAATTATGCATCTGTGTATGCTTGTATGTTTGGCATTCCTGTTATGCATCATGTTAAGATTTTAATTTCAGCATTGATCTCTTTTGTTTATGTTCATGGGGCTGTTTTCTTGTGTTTGGTGTGTTGGTCGCGTCCTCTTCGTCGGTCTAAGGGATGGGGACGTGATAGAGTGGTATCAGAGCTCATGTTGCAGCATGGGCCTAAATGGACCGCCGAGATGCAGTGACAGAAGTAGAATTTCCTTCTACCCAGTAGAGATTAGAGGCTGATGACTGGAAAATTTTATTGAAAAATTTCTCTAAGTGCAGAGATCATTGGGTCATTGGAGGACTAAATGGGAAGTTCCTCCGATACGTCGGAAGATGTAGGCAGAAGGCCATCCGACGGGGCATACTAGTGGAAAGGAACTTTGAGAAAATTTGTCTAAGTGTGGACAGTCGGAAGACTTAGCAGAATTGACTTCCGACGTAGTAGAAGGGTTAGTGGTTTGGAATTTTGACGTAGCGGAAGGATTTAGCGGTTTCCAGTCCGCCATTGCAGCTGTCGAAAGAACTAAATCGCCGACGCAGTAGTTGAAACTTGGCTAAGTGTTGAAGTTTTTGGCGGAAAATAGTTGATCAAGTGCTGTCGTTGCGGTAGCTGAGAGCACTAACCTTCCGATGAGAAGGGACTTCCGATGCCGGTTAGGATTAGTTCACCGATCGGAAGAAGAATGAAGTTGGTGGGCCACTGTTGCGGCTGCCTAAATGACTAACCACCCAAAGCACGAGATATCTGACAGCCGATGAGAAGGAAATTTGAAAATTTTCTAAGGCAAGAAAACATCAGAGATCGGTGGAATTTAGTGGTGAACATCGGCAAGATATAGTAGACGATGCGTCACCATTGCGGCTGTTGGTAGAACTAATGCGCCGACGAAGAAGAAGTTAAGGGAGCCGATCAAGAGGCAGAAAGGAAGACTAGAGGGGAAATTTTTCGAAAATTTCTCTAAGTCCGAAAAACGTCGGCCATCGGAAGCAGAAAGTTGTTTGTGCGCCGCCGTTGTGGAAGTGAAAAACACTAGCCTGCCGATGGGGAAAGACTACCGACACCGATCAGGTACCATAGGAGATTGGGCCGCCGATCGGAAGAGAATAAGGGATCGTGTTCCGCCGTTGTGGCTGCGGAAGGGAATAAGTCACCGACAGATAGAAGAAAGCTGAGCCGACGTGGGTGAAAAATTAGTCGAAAGGACTTCTGATGCTGTCGACAGAAAAAAGTAGAAAAGGGAAAATTTTGAAAAGTTGAAAATTTTTCTAAGTATAGCAAGCATCGGAAAAATTTAGAAGTTTGGGTAGCCAATGCGGCAACAAGCATCGGAAGAAAATAGAAGATCCGATTACCGATAGATCTTAGTTATTCTGATTTTCGACGAACAGTGGAAGATGTTAGCTGTTTGGGGCTCCGATACAGTGGAGGAATTAGTGGTTTCGACCACCGAAACGTTGAAACGATTAGTGATTTTGAGAGCCTATTCTGCGGAATGATTAGTGGAAATGGGAGCCGATTCTGCGGGAGATTAGTTGGAATGTGAGCCGATCCTGCAAGGGGAAATTCTGAATTTTCAAGTGGGATTTTCCAGCATATTTTGTCTGCTCCAGCAGGATTTTTCAGCTATCTTTCAGTGGAATTATAGGTGGCTAAGGTTGGCACCCAGTCCAAAAGTAGTGGTGTGTAAAAATGCCGGGATTTGGTGAAAGTATTCATTCTTAGAAGTGGTGTGGTTTTCACACCCGAGGTCAGAATGAAGCATGTGGATAGGCGTTGGAAAGCTTATCCAGTAGGGAACAAGGGTAAGTCACTAGAATCTAAGCATGAAGTGGAAAAGTGCTAATGATGGCCGCTGCTATCAAATGGACAAACCTGGAAAGTTGCATGCACAGGGGTAGCAAGGACTATGAAGTCAACCAGCTGCTGTGTGGAAAAGGAATTCCATGCAAGGATGAAATATTTGAAAGGGAAGTTTCCTTAAAACCCTGTCTTGCTAACTATGTTACATTTCCTAAGTTTTATGCATGAAATGCATGAGGATATGTGTTGTATACATAGGATACTAAAGATTATACATTTATAATGAACCACTAATGATAATCATTGCTTTGATGTGGCATTAGTGGAAAAACCAATGACAACATGGACCTAGCTGAATATGTTGCTGATGCTGATAATTGTGACTAGCAACCCTTTGGAGAAAGGGATAAGGCAACAAATCCATAACAAAAGTCGGTAAGCAAATGCTGCAATCTCCTGTAAGGACCAACCAAATTGGTCATGTCAAGGGTGTAAGTACGACCCATGCAGGTAAGAGTTTGATCATGATAAATTCCATGGAGTGGTAAAGGTAAGAGACCTCATACCATGTGGATATTTGAATATAGAGAGGTGTCATTCCTGTATATATTGATTGAGCTTAGTAGCCAAGGAAAGTAAGTATAGGTGCAATGTTGTGATGCATTGCATGAATGCATTGAGATGAGTGCATGTGATATTATGAATGACTAATGATTGAAATGATGAATTGATAACAATTCAAGAGCCATTTCAAAGGTTGTTATGAATGTAGGATAGTCATGATCAATTGGCTGCCAGAAATGCTCTATGGAAGAGCAAGGTGGTATGAATGATACGCTTGTGAAGTAAGGAGTATCTAAACACTTTATTTAATTACATGAATGATATGACTATACCTTGCAATGTTAATATGATAATGATTGCATGAAGAAAATGAGTTTTGGTAAGTTTGATGTGACTAACCACTGGAAGTATTTGAATTTTATAAATTCTAAAAATGCTTCAGTAATGGTTGTAGCAATGAAAAGGTTATATGCATCCAGACTTACCAAGTATTTGGTTGATTGAAGCTCCTATTTCAGGTAGATTATTTCGAGCATGGAAGTGAGAGGTAAGACCCCGACCAATGCCAGAATCTACCATGTGGTATGCATAATAAGTTGTTAAAATTCGAATTGTGAATTTTGGATTTAAGAAATTGCTGACAACTACTAGTCACTGTTGGCTTGCATAAGATTGTGTTGGATGATTGAAGCTCAGGTTTCAGGTAGATTATTTCGAGCATGGCCGTGAGAGGTAAGACCCTGACCAATGCCAGAATATACCATGTGAAAGAGCCAAACCTTATGAGAAGAAGTCTCATGGTTGTGAAAGTAGTTGGCATTCATAATGGGTTGTTAAATTTGAATTGTGAGTTTCGAATTTAAGAAATTGCTAACGACTACTAATCATTGTTGGCTTATGTTAGATTGTGTCAGGTGGACGCATGGTAAGTGGGTATTCGTGTTATGTTAGTAAGCATAAAATTATAATGGGCATAGTAGTGTTGCTTACAAGAAACCCACAATTGAGCAAGTCAATTTTTGTAATAGATAGAATTGCAAATTCCTATTGAATTTGATTACCAATGTCATTGCTTGATTATGGAACAATCAATTGGGATTGTATTATCAGACAATGATTGATTGTTTGGGTATTTGATGAATGTGTCAGGGATACACGTTGCAGGAAGACCATGTGTGATGGCCTGCAGAAGCCAAACTTCATGGGAAGGTTTTTCCTTGGAAATGGGTTTTGGGTGAAACGCCATTGGACATTTTGGAAATGTCTCATCTACACTGCATGTTTGGTAGTAACATGAGTGAGATGGCATAAATTATGTCGGTAAGACATGTGTGGATATGAAAGGTAAAAAGGAGTTGGGATGGCTAACTAAGGGACTGTTAACTCAGGGAAGGACCCTCCCTTCCTCCTTATCAAAGGCATACTGCGACGGCAAATGGATAAGTGTTATGTGACCCTTGCTATGAATATGCATGTTTAATTATTAAATTCGATATGCAGAACATGTTTTGATTTAATATCCATGATGACCGATTGCTTGAGTATGAATAGAGCCTACATGGCACACACCAGAGAAGAGTGCACATTTTTTCGATGTCGGATCATGAAAGGGTTTTCAATATTGATTACACTCTAGGGAGTGGACACACTCATGGTGTCTCAATACTTGATAGTGAATGATGAGAAATGTGATTACAGTTTTAGAGCAATAACGCTGATGAGTTTGCGTGTACTGCTTGTGTTGCTTGTGTTGACAGGCTAAATAGATGCAGTTGGGTGTTGCACCCTAAAGGTAAAGGTAAAAGGTAAAAGGTAAATGGTTGTTGTGAGGGGTTGCGGAGTAAGGGTTATTGTTGATATAAGTGTGTGTTGGTATAAGTGTATGTTGGGCTGTGAAGCGAAGCAGGATCCTGTGGACGAATGAGGAAACGCACAATACAGATAAGTATTGGATTATTTTGCTTATGAATATACATGTGTATATGATTTGGTTATGATGTTTTAAGCTCTTGTTTTAGAGATAAAACCAATGAGAATAAATTAAACATGTGAATTTATTCAATGTTTGGATATAGGTATCGCTGGAAGCGAGGACTATGAGAGCATCCTAGGGGTGCATGCGGACATGTGACTGTCCTGGAAAGCTCGGAATGAGCGGTAATGAAAATGGTGCTAGTGAGACCGTGAGTTTCCTAGCAGTTGAGACAAACCATATGGAGAGACTCCATGGTTTAGAGGTCTGGAATAGACTAAAGACACTAAGTGTCATGGAAAAGAGAGATTGGTCCAGCATTCACGGTGAAGTGAAAGAGGCTGAGAACATGAAAAGCCATAGCAGTGGTGTGGGTTCCAGGATGGAACAAAAAACAAGAGAGGGAAAAATCTTGCTGCTCTCTCTTGCCTTTTGATTATATATACATATATATTTATGCATTGTGAAAACAAAAGATTGTTGAATGCATGTATGACTGAAATGGAATGTGTGTTTTTACTGAAGGTAAATTGTGAATGCTGGAGGGGTTAATTCCCTGCCCAGGAATGGACATGAATGAGCTCATGTTCCTGTTGGGGAAGGCATGAAAAATATGAAATCCTCCTTGATGAGACTTGGACTGTCAAGCCAATTGGGTAATTAACTGACTGATTTTGACGTCTATATTATGCTTGGTCTGATAGAATTTCGATGGTGCATTTCACAGGTGGGAAAAGTGAAACCGGGTAGTGCACATTGATCATGGCAGTAGATCAAAATTTGTTGGACTTGGCTGGAAGTCTCATTCAAGTGATTTCCAAGACCCAAGAGAACCTTGCGGAGATGCTCAAGATATAGAGAAGGCAGAGTGAAATGAACCACCAGATTTTGCAAGACTCTATTGGTTTGCAAAGGGAGGTAAAAAGCCTTCTGGGAGCAATCGACAAAGGAAAGGAAGGTGGATCAACAATGGGACAATTGTCCAAGCGACCCAATAAGAAATGGTCCAGGCATGAAGACTCAAAGGAAATTGAGCAAGTAAATATGAAGCAGCTAGTGAAATGCTGGGAATGCAGAGGACATCATTTACGTCGGGACTGCCCAATGAGGGAACATGGTGAGGGAAATAGCCGCAAAGTTCCTAGACTTCAGGATAAGCTAGAAGCTGAGAACTAGAAGGACAAGTCCATGGAAGCCGAGGGGCTTGGTCGTGAACGTTCAAAGTGGATGATTGAACGTGGGACTGATCTGCAAAATTTTGAAATTTTGATGTGCAATTGTATATGTATTGTGTATATGTAATGGAACACCGAGGACGGTGTTATTCCAAGGGGGAGGGGAATGTAACACCCCAGTTTTGACCCCGTTTGCATGATGTATATATTGTAATTAATCGCGGTGAGGAGCTAAGGGAAAAAATCCCCACCATCGATTTGGCTGTGTATGTTTCGGCAATGGGGATAGTTGCCAATGGTATGTCGTGCTAGTTGGCACCTTATAATTCGGCATCATGTAAACACGCACATCAAATAAAATAAACCACGACCAGCTACGGCAGTGCAACGTTGAATAACAAGGGCATGATTCGAAAGGATAAGGGGTGGGGGGATGTCAAACCTTGGTCTTTGGGGAAAAAACCCATGTGTTACCACCTTGTTTTGTTTTCCACCTTCCCTTGTCTCATCCAACCCCTTTAATGTCTTGTTTTGGGTAGTTGGGGTAGTTATTGTGGTGGGTGTGGTAGGACTGTCAGTCCCTTGCCCACGTGCCCACTCCACCCACAACTGCATTCACTCCCCACTCCCTGGTCTGCTAGGCTTCTCGCAGTGTCCATTCATCTTCCTCACGTGGAGGGGAAGTCTGTTCATCCACGCGCTTAGGCCATTCTCCCGATTGTCTATTTTCTCTCGCGCCGAGTCTTCAACCTTCATGATGGAGGTCTGCTCGTTCCTCCTCTCGATGGCCTGTTTGTTCCTCCCGTTGGTCTGTTGATTCGCATGCATAGGAGAAGCTATTTCTCTTCACGTGCAGGCTGGGATCCTCACGCAGAGAGGCATTATGTCTTCTTGTTATGCACGGGAGTTCTGCGTCGGTTTTCCTCATGCAGGGAGCAGGTGAAACCGTGGCTGTCACCCAAGATTTTCGGGTGCAGGGGCCATTCACGCTCAGGGCCATGTGCCTATGTGTTCCATACCGGATTCAGTGGTATGTATATGTTTTCCTCTATGTTTTGCGGTTTGGTGCAAGTTTTCCTCACGCATAGACCGTTGGAGTCATTTTCCCATGTTGTGAGCCGTGCTCACTGATTACATTTTGGGACTGTTGTCTTCCCTGCGTTTTGTTGGCTGTGGTCCTCAAATTCGTTTTGGGCCACTGTGGATTTACAATCCGTGGGTTGAGTTTCCCTCTGTCCATGCTAGGATTTGGCTTCTCCTTTGTTTGGGATTGTGTAAGTTTCCCAGCCGTTACCTTGAGGAATTGTGTGTGCTGTGGACTGTTGATTGCCACATCCGTCGGCTGAGTTTCCCATGGCTATGTTGGGAGTTCTGTTCCTTATCCACTGTGGGCTGTGGATTGTTGCCATCGTTTGCATTGTGAGTGTGGGTTGTTGAAGTACCTTGGGTTTGGGTGTTTTTGTTGAGTTGTTTTGGCCACGCTAGGGCGAAGAACAACTCTCGAGTGTGGTTGGACTTGAGCTGTGTTTCACCTGTTGGTTGGGATTGTCAAGTGTTCATCTTTGCTTTCTTCACAAGGTTGTGAAGGGATTGTTTTGTTGCGTGTATGCAGTGGTTGGTATTTGGACTGTGCTGGCTTGGCCGGTTTGTTGATGGCCTGATAAACCCAGCGGTGTTGGGTTGCTGATTGTGTCCCTCGGCTATGTGTAAGCCTGCATTGACCCTTATCATTGGAGGAATCATGCCCAGCTCGGGGGTGGCAGTGTTGCTGAGATATTGATGAGCATGTTGGCCTATGGTTGGGTGGAACGTTGCAGCGACGTAGCTGGTTGCGGGAAAGTTCTTCATTAAAAGATAAGTACTCCTGATTGTCTCATCTCTGCAATGTATCTATTGTTTCATGTATTAAGATGAACATGTGGAATGCTGGAATGTATATGTTTGCTTCCGCTGAATGCTTTGAGGAATTATGCATCTATGTATGCTTGTATGATTGGCATTCCTATTATGCATCATGTTAAGCTTTTAATTTCAGCATTGATCTCTTTTGTTTATGTTCATGGGGCGGTTTGCCCATGTTAGGTGTGTTGGTTGCGTCCTCTTCACCGGTCTAAGGGATGGGGACGTGACATATAATATTGGGTGACCCATAGTATTTTCCCATGGTATTTCCCCTATAAAACAAGAGCATTGTAATACCGATGAGTATTGTATTGTAGTATTGAAAGCAATCTCTGTGCCATGTGTGAGAGAAACTGTGAGAAAATGAAGAGGAAGTGTGGAGGGGTTGCTGCAGGTTGTATCCCTTCATTTTTCTAGACGGTATAATAGAAGGATTGGAAATTTCTATGTGGACGTATCCCATCTTCGGTGAACCACATTATATCTGTGTCTCTTTTGTAATGTGTTTAATTTTTTTTGCATCTTGTTTAATGATTTAACTATATAACTGTAACTAATCTACGATCCTATTTCTCACAATTGATATCAGAGACTGTTATCAGCCAAAATGACACCTCTCCATCTGAGTGCTGACATTCATCATGTCGGTACACAAAAGGAAAATTAGGATTGAAGTGGCCAAAACACTATAGATGTGCATGACCTTTTGATGCATTATCTTCAGACCATCTTTATATATTTTTATTCTGTGTTTTGGTTTGCATGTGTTACTATTTGCATTGCAACTTGTGTGTCATATGGGACTATGTGCATTGTAACCTGCGTATACCTTGCATATCCTAGTTCCCTTTGAGAAACCCACATGTCATATGACCCTTTCCTATATTAATACTCGCGTATACCTTAATTCGACATTAAAAAATATAGATTGTGATTAGATGATATTAGTTGGGCCCTAATCCATAACTATCCCAATTGTCTCAACCTTCCTAACCTTCAAAACCTCTCTATTTTTCAAAGTATAAATAGAGGCTTTGGGATGGGGCTAATCAATCAATTCTGGAAGAGAAGTTATGCTGGTGGTCTACCTTCAAATTCTTGGAGCTTCAGAACTCAGAGTCCTCAGTTGAAGAGGAGTCCTTGTGTCAGAAGCTGGGTTGTATTCTTATCTATTCACTGTTTGTTAATAAGGAGAATTCTTCTTCCAATCTTGTATTGTGCTTATCTCATGTATATTGGTTTAATGAATATGTTCAATTATGCTATTAATATGCTTTTCATATAACATCTGATGTATATATGTATGAGATATTTCTTGAATAATTGGCTCTTTGTAGGTGAAGAGAGGCATCCCCAAAAGCATTGGAGAAGATTGGAGTGAGAGAAGACCAAGCTTGGATCAATCATCATAAACCAGTTAAGCCAATATATCTTCCTATTCTCATTCCATTTTCCGTAAAAGTTGATTGTATGCAAGTCTAATAGTAAGTTGGTAACCCCAGACCCTAGGTTACAAGGGTGTAATGTCCTGTACAATTTAACTGGCGATTCCATTGAGGATGTCCAGTTTGTTGTGGCTTTATCATGTAGGTTCATTACCAGTCTTTGTTCTGTTTCTGATTATGAGTGTGGTCATTTTTATCTTGCTTTTGATTTACAGTGTAGTGTGCCCAAAATCCTTTACTATTATTTGTTCTTTGAAATTTTTTTAGTTATATATGTGGGTTGATGTTGTACATAGTCGTGTATAAGACCTTGTATACACGGGTGTCTCTATAAGACAATCGCGTATCGTAAACGGGTTTCCTGCATACACAGTTGCGTATATCATGTAGCAGCATAAAATTTGGCCAGGGTTTGCTTGTCCCTGTATTCCTTGTTTTTTTCCTTGCTTGGAATTTTTCTATTATTGGCATGACTCTGTGAGTCTAAAGTCTTGCATGTCACATTGTTTGCTTGTCTTCAAGCCTTTGAGCTTTCTTTGTTTGAATTTTCTTTCACCTTGTGACTTGAAGGTGGTCCTCCTGCTTGGTATATAAGTTAAGTGCTTTGTGTCTAGGTCAATGATCAGGGATTTGGATACTTTATACTCTATACTCCATTTTGTAGTGTCAGTTTGTCACTTGTTCTTTTGTGAATCTAGTGGACTTTTTGGGTTCAATAGTTTCTCCAAGTCAGTTTTTTTCCAAGTCTTCTTATTTATTGGTCAAAGTTGGTTATTTTGGGTCGTTTATACTTCATTTTAGTTATTATATGATCTGATTATTCAAATTTTCTAAAAAAAATTCGCATTTAGTTGCATTGTAGTTTTTGAGGAATTTGAAAAAGTGAAGAAAAAACATTTTATACTTTTGCATTTAGTTTCATTTAGTCATTTTATTTTCAGTATTTTTCAAATAAAATTTCAAAAATTATAAAAAGAAGTCTTATTTTTCTTGCACTCAGTTTCAATTTCATTAGCTTATATTTGCAAAAAGAAAAAAAAATTGGTTTAAGTAGTTGCAATTTATTTTGGAAGTTACTTTATACATCATTTTGCTTTTTCTTATCGAGTCTATAACATCATAGTCTTTAACGCCAATTACCTTGTGACTAAGAAAAACCCTTAAAATGAACAATATAATTTAAAAATTATTAGTAAGTTTTATTTTATAGGCTCATACACAAACTAGATTAGGCTAGACTTGTGGAATATGGAGTTTAAACTCTCCACAAGTTTTTAAATTCATACGTAGTTGGCCAATCAATAGGTAAAACCTCTTCTATGATGATTGTATCTGGGAAGCTCCTATCAAACAGGAGTTAAGCACAAGGCCACGTGGAGGCTTGGACTGAGGAGATAACCCTTTGATTCATTGTCAAAGCGTAGACCAAGGTTTTTGTACATCCGAGGACTTCTGTCAATACCGCTCTTTAGGCCCCGTGCGGTGCCGATGTTTATAGGGTTTTAGGATTTGCCAACCTTCCCATGCGTACGAACCAGGATTGTGACTTTCTCCTCAGACTGTCAATATAGTTGCGGTAGCCTTTAGTCTCTTTGAAATATAGGGTTCATACACAGGTACACCAGAAGGCTATTTCTGGTTGAACTTGGATGCGCTTGGAAGGTAACCCCATTAGAAGGTGTGGGAGGGTGGTGGGTGATTTCTTTGCTTGTGCCTAAGAACATCTATAGGGATACCAAGTAACTGTCTCTCATCTTTCTTCTGGAAAGCATATCTTATACCCCTTGTGTCTTTTGTGGCTTTAGGAAATTTTGTAGTGATTCATGTGTGGTTTGTTTGTGTTTATCCGACCTTAGGGTGTGTGAAGAGTCAAATTTTCAATCACGGAGGACCAACCTCTCAACAAGTCAAGAATGTTGCAAAACATTCCTCCATTTACTATAGTGGAGCCTCCACCGCCCCCTCAAAGGAGGAGATTAGACACAGATGGTTCCTTTGAACCAATAGGAATTAGTGAAGTTCCGGGTGAACCGGAACTTAGGACAAACCGGGTTGATCCAACCACAGTAGAGATATAAGACTTGTAGGCTAACAAGTTTGCAAGAAAATTTAATTCACCTCTTACTGACCTAAACGATCCTGTGATCGTCCAAGTTCGTCCTTTCAATTCACTTGTGATTGGTGTTTCTGTGAGTAGACTGATGTCTAGTGAAGGATAGAGTCCTTTTACCCCCATCTCAGCTATTCCAGCTGAAGGAGTGCCACCTCCCCTGGTTGGTACCCCTAAAATAAATATACCTGCTACTCCCTTAACACCAGCTAGTCGGATGGTTCAACCACTAGCTTCCACAAATATAGTAGGCCCTTCTAGTGGGGTGGTCACTGGGATTCCCAATGTGCCTGCGGCTTCACCGTCTTTTGCATACACTACTTAGAGTGGTCATGTTGGATCCTCTTAATTTGTACAGGATTTTCCTTGGAATGGGAGGCACATTCCCCCATCCACTCCATACGTAGGCCCCACACATGCATATGTAGGGGTGCAGCTTGGAAACACTAACTCTTATGGTCAAGGTTTTCAAACGTTGATTTCAGCTCCTTTCATGAGCTCTCCTTTCTTGCTTTTTAGCAAACGAATACCTTCTCGTGTTTTCCAAACTCCAGTTTCAAATGAATCAACTCAAACCACATACACTCCACCACATATGAATAATCCACTAGCTTATGGGTGGAATTCTTTTCAAAGTAGTCCGACTACTTCACAACCGGTAGCTGGGGGAAACCCCGCATTTACATTTGGGAACCAAGGGGAAAGTCCTTCTACTTCCCACGATCGTACTTTTCAGGCTCCGGTTAGGCCCAAACATCCGTTCCTGGAAAATTTGAACTTTCCATATTTTTCCAAGTTAATGAATGATCTGGTGAAACATGATGCCAGCTGGCCACCTGTCCCTACCAAGTTACCCTCGGATATTCCAAAATTCAAAGGAAAAGTTGGTGAAGACCCAGGGGCTCATATCACCACCTTTCACTTGTGGTGCTCTTCCAACTCACTAAATGATGACACCGTTCAGTTGAGATTGTTCCAAAGAACTGTGACTAGTGAAAAATCAAAGTGGCATATTGAACTACCCTTTGCTGCATTTGATAGTTTTTGGGACTTAGCTAATGTGTTCCTTAACCATTTCCAAATTCCTATCCGGTATGATGCCAGCACAGACTTATTGTCCACCTTTCAGCAAGACAAAGCCACTCACATTTCAAATCAAATCCAAGAGTGGTGAAGGCGAAAGAGGCTCATTAAGGCCACTATCCCTCCCGAGTTTTTGATATATTCTCAGGCTAGGATTCTATATGAAATTATCCCTTATGCACTACGACCAACACATAGCATCGATAAACCTAAGCTTGGACCCCATGCCGATGGTGTGGTTGGTTCAGTTAAATCTCTCACTATAGAATATTTTGAAAAACAACTCCATGATTTGTCCATTAAATAGTTGACAATGGAGGCATCAGAGGCTTCCCCCTCATACCAAAATGAAAATTTTTTTTCTCAATCCTCCCAAAAGGGAAATCAGCAGCTCGATGGAAAAAAGAAAAAGGGGAAGAAAGGTGAGGGAAACCAAAACAATCCAAAACCCACAAATAATGCTGATGGGGGGAAAAGGAGAGGAAGAAGATGAAATTTCCTTGTAAGTTGTGCCAGGAAGATCACCTAACCCATCAATTCCATGTTATAGATCAAGCTCAGAAGCTGCTAAAAACTCAACAATCGATTGTCCTAAATGATCCATTTCCCCAAGGAAAGAATGCATCTTCAGTTTCTAATGTAGCAGGGGGCACTTCTAATGCCCCCGACAAAAATGATATCAACATGGTTCGATCCCAGACCTTTCTTCAGACTAGAAACAAGAACTATGAGATAGAGGCTCCTAAGAGGGGTAATTCTATAGGTGAAACTTTTAACCCTCTCACAATTGAAAAACCTGTTGAAACTATGCCTAAGATACAAAAAGGTGTCTTCAAGAAAGCAGTGCATAATCCTAATGCTATGGCTGTAGCCAATTACTTTGTAGTTAAAGATTTATCCCAAACCCCTTGTGCGATGTCATCTTTAGAGGTGTTACAGAGTTTTCCCTCCCAACGAGATGCACTCTTAGTAGCCTTAGTTATTATGGATTCATCGAGCCTCATGGTGAAGTTTGATTTGTCTAATGTCAAAATTTTCCTGTTGTATCATGTGGCTTTGTCGATAGATGTCATCCATGGTGAAAAAACCATTGGAGGTCAGTTGTTGACGAAGGTGCTTCCACATGTGTCATAGCCTTGTCTTGTTGGAAGGCTCTTGGATCTCTAGAGCTAGTTCCATCAAACACCCTACTTACTACTTTCGACGGAAGGTCATTTCGTCCACAGGGTAAAAGTTGGAAGGGAAGGCAATGTCTGTTGAAGTAGAGGTAATTGATGTGTTGGATTACAACTTGATTCTGGGAAGAAGTTGGACTTATGCCATGTCTACAATTGCATTGGTTGTTCTTCGAGTGGTAGTGTTTCCGCACGAAGGGAAGTTGGTTACAGTAGACCATGTCAGTTTCACTTGGAAGGGACGCATGGAAACTAATGAATCCTCCATGCCATTGGTTTATTAGGTCAAACTTTCTTCAGATAGCTTAGGGCCTGGAATGTATTCATCATTAATGGTCTACATTCAATATCCCAGCCCCGATTAATTACTTAGGTTCTACTAGTGTAGGGAATTGTATTGCAACGATTGGGGATAGAACACATCCTTGGGTTCTTCCTTCCTGTCATGAACCTGAAGTGCCCTTATTGGTAGTGGAAGTAGCTTATAAAGCTATCGTTAACACCACTATTGATCCCATTTTGGTTCCTCCTACACTCTTAGAGGAGCCGAAAGAAGCCTATTTTCCTACTTGGGCAAAGACCTCTTTGTATACTGACAATTGCTTAGACATAGTTTTTCCTTCAGATGAAGCCATTTTGGAAGCTATGAGTGGGAGAGATAAGATCTGTGAAGATCTTTTTCACAGATCCTACTTTCTTCCAGAGTTAAGCAGGATTGAAAATCAAGAGTTCCATGTGACACTGGCAGGTGATGCTAATATACCAATCAATCCCTTACCAAGGGAAGGAATATTTGCCTTGGGGAATATGAAAAACATTTCCATTACTATTCCTAGAAAAATCTATATGAACCCCAACGTTGTGGAAAATGTATATATTGGTGCAAACTACTTTCTGGAGGAGATTGCTATCTATATGATTTTGCTTAAGGAGTTCTGCAACGTGTTTTCCTGGTCATATGGGGAGATGCCAAGCATAGATCCATTGATAGTCGAACATGAAATACGAACCTATTCTGATGCCAAACTAGTTCAACAAAAACTTATACCTGTCAATCCACATAAAGTGACTGCCGTAAAGGGTGAAATTGAAAAGTTGTTGAAATTTGGTTTTATTTACCTGATAGCTTTGATAGAATGGGTATCCAATCCTGTTCTTGTTAATAAAAAGAAAGGAACGATACATGTATGTACTGACTTTTGCAATTTAAAAAAATCTTGTCCTAAGGATAACTACCCCACACCATTCATAGATCAAATCATTGATGCTTGTGGAGGGAGTGAGGTCTTTTCATTTATGGATGGTTTCTCTAGATATAATCAAATTGAAATCAAGCCAAAAGAACAACATAAAACAACTTTCATCTATCCTTGGGGTACATTTGCGTACAAGAAAATTCCTTTTGGATTGAAAAATGTAGGGGCTACCTTTCAACGGGCAATGAATTTTTCCTTTCATGACATCAAGTCTATTGTCGACCCCTACCTAAATGATCTACTGGCGCATTCTTGTAAGAGGATCGACCATCCAGATCACTTGCATTTAATTTTTGAACGATGCTGGCATTACAAAATACACATGAATCCCCACAAGTGTGTTTTCTGTGTTGAGTCAGGTAGGCTTCTTGGGTTCATTGTTTCTAACAAAGGTATTCATGTGGATCCTTTGAAAGTTGAGGCCATTGTAAATCTTCCTCCTCCTCGTTGCATCAGGAAACTTCAGAGCCTGCAAGGAAAATATAACTTTCTTTGATTTTTATCATGAATTATGCCAATATCACCAAAGGTTTCATGCACATGTTAAAGCAGGACACCCCATTTGTATGGGATGAAACCACACAACTTGCGTTTGAGGCATTAAAGAAATCTTTGTTGTCGGCACCTTTATTGCATCTACCAAATTACTCTCATGATTTTATATTATTTTTGGCCGCATCTGAGTCGACCGTTCCGGTAGTGCTAGTCCAGGAGGATCATAAGCTCCAAGAGCATGGAATCTACTATCTTAGCCATGCTTTAGCTAGCCCTCAACTTAGGTACTCCCATGTCAAAAAGTTGGTGTTAACAGCTGTGTATGTTGTTCAGAGGTTACGTCACTACATCTTACTGAGGACTACGACAATAGTTCCAGATGTTAATCCTTTCCAAGATGTCTTGTCCCGACATATAGCTGGAGGGAAATTTAACAAATGTATAATAATTCTTCAGGAGTTTGACTTGTATTTTCAATCCACCAAATCCAAAAAGTCCTTAGTTTTTGCAAAACTTATTGCAGAATTGTCAGTTGGAGAAGATGTAGAAAATGAAGAAGACGGATTCCCATATGAGCACATTTTCTTGATTTCCACCTTTGACCCTTTTTATGGACATATACTTGTCTATCTCCAAAATCTGAATTGTCCTGTAACCTTTTCATGGGAAGAATGACAAAAAATATGCATGCATGCGAAAAAATACCTCATCATCAGGGATACTTTATATCGTAGAGGGTTAGACTCTATTTTGCATCGGTGCCTTACCCATGAAGAGACTGAGATTGTCCTAAATGATGCCCATAGTGGAGTGTGTGGGGGTCATTTATCTAGGTTAGCAATGACCTAGAAGATCTTACGTGCCAATTATTTCTGGCCCACGATCTTTAAATATTGTGTGGAAGCCATGAAATGTTGTCATCCTTGTTAGCTTTACACCAAAAAGATGTGGTTGCATCTTGCTCCATTATTTTCCATCATTACAGTGGGCCCCTTCACCAAGTGGTGGATAGATTACGTGACGTGCAACCCAGTTTCATCTAGGGGGAACAAATACATCATTGTCGTTGTGGATTACTTTATGAAGTGGGAAGAGGCAATGCCCACCTATAACGATGATGGGGAAACTGCAGATTTTTTTGTTTTCAACCAGATTATAGTGTGTTTCAGTATTCGTAAAGAGATTGTCACTAACCATGGTAGTCACTTCCAAAATAGCATGATGACCGAATTGGATACTATGCTACGGTTTAAACAAGAACATTCATCTTCTTTCTAACCGCGAGTGAATGGTCAAGTCGAGGCAGTCAATAAAATATTGAATACTATTCCCAAGCATACTATTAACGCAGCCTAGTCAAATTGGCACATCATGTTGTATACTGCACTTTGGGCTTATCGAACCAATGCAAAATCTACCACGGGGTTTTCTCCCTTCCAACTTGTTCACGAAGTAGAAGAAGTAACCCTAGTTGAATGCGAAATCCCATCTTTAAAAAATTTCATTCATGTGTTACCTGATACGACTGAGCTAGAGGACCATTTGTTACACTTAGAACATCTAGATGAACAACGTAGAGACACATTGACTGCAAATGAGGCTCATAAAAATAGGGTGAAAAATTTATATGATAAATTGGTCAAACCTAGGACTTTTTCTAAAGGGGAGTTGGTTGTACTCTGGGACCAAGACAAAGAACCTGTTTCCGCCTTTCACACACCTTGAGGGGAATGTGGTAGAAATATTCGAGCCACTTGCTGTGTCCTTGGGGGAAAGTCTCGAGTCAAAGTCGTCACCTTGTTCTTGACTCCTCCGTTTAGGAAAAATCCTAACGAAGCCTAGTGGGGTAGACCCTACGAGTTTCTAATGATGGTTACTTAGATGATGATGGTATTAAATGAGTAACATTTTAAGGATTTTTGACGAATGAATTCGACATAAGATATTTGCAAGATTTGCTATACCACAACAGCATAGAAATCAAAACTTGATAAGCAGTAATGCAGAAACATATGTTGATATCAAATAGATTAGTGCCAATAATGGAGTCCACAAATGAGACTGTTGTTGAAATACAAATGGTTGTTGCAAGTGCTCTTGGTGAAATTTTAAGTTAATATATGATGAGTTAATTAAATTAGGTGGGGGAGACTCCAGATATACCCAAGGGGTAATTGGAGTATGTCCAAAAGTGAGAACCGCTATGGCTAACTGCAAGCAATCTGTGGGTTGAATGGATCCTTTGATACTATGTTCATAATACACCTGCTAGGATGTAACAAAGATCCGCCTCGAGGTTACTGTCCAGTAGTTCCCACTTCCTTTGGGTATTTTGCCACCATTTACGATTCAATCGAGGCGTTGGATTTTCGCTTGAAGTGGCTAATTGGGAAAGTGAATCCTAATTATTCTAGTCACTCATGTTTCTTTTGATGCAGCTTGACTAATTAGATGAACCGCAGCTAGTGCAAAGCATACACAATGGAGCCTTGATAAGTTTTTTAAGGATTTTAAGCTGTGTTCTTTTTAAAAAAAAGGAGAACCTCTAGGAATCCCTTTCTTTCCAAGTGGACCTCAATTGAGAAAGTGAGGAGGGGTTAATTTTAGATGATAAAAAATAAAAAAATAAAACAAACATCAAAACACAACTCACAGGTCATCTAATTAGTCCTACCACGCATCTCTTTCCCCTTTCGGGTCAATCGGGAAGTCATGGGATAAGTAGTATGATTACTTTGAATTTGTAAAATATATTGAAATTATTATGAATCAAAGTATACAGTTCTCCTAAAAAAAACTAAACTTAAAAAAAAAACTGAAAAAATCACAAAATCACAAAAAAGAAGAATCCCCACTAGGGGGATGGGGAGTCGGCTTGAAAGAGCCTACTCAAACTTGATTTTTTATTACTCGGTTACAAAAATTCATTGAAAACTTACGCTTGGTTCTTGTACTAGAAAAACCCAAGGTCTTACAAAGTACAACAATAATGACTATGGAAGATGGGGAGACCCCTGGGGGGTTTTGAATGGCCCAAAAATCGCTTTTCGGACAGCACCTCCTCCTATTTTCAGAAAAACCTTCTAAAAACCAGAAATATTTAATTATTGTAAAGTGCCCAAAAAAAATTTAAAAGTGTCTTTGGACAATGCCCAAAAAACTACCGAAAAATACTAAGTTAAAGTACTTTTTAGAAAAGACAAAAATAACTCAAGAGGACAAGTCCTCTTGAGGATCTTGCCTAGATTTTGGGAAGCCAATGCAATGTGCACTTTAGATGCGATATTTAACTTTTAATAAATAAATACTATTCACTTTAAATAAGCTTTTGATTTGGCTTAAAACGGCTTATAAAATATGGAAGACTTTTACTGCTAGATCTAGTTTTTAAAGAGAAAGGACTTGAATCTTTTTCTTAAATGAAACTAAATCTATGCATGCAAATCCTATATGTTCAGATATATAATTATATCAGCTTTGGAACAGTAGATCTAAAATAGAAAATCCAAGTAACCAAGAATATTTGATTTTTTTAAAGGAGAGTAAGAGGAGAGAAGGTTGGTTCGTTGCTTGAATGAAACAAGCTGAAAGGAGGCCCTTTTGTGGAGCACCGAGGGATAGAGTCTTGAGCTTATTGGATAAGGAATGGCGTCACTCTTGATCCACACCTCATCTAATTAGGAACCTACAACTAGATCATACAATCCTGCTCAACACCTTGTGAGATCTGGATATATATGTTTGAAACAAAAAAATGAAAGATCATGCAAAAATAATCTTATTTAAGAATATAAATTAGATTCTTGAGAATACATAATATGAATAAACAATAGCAAGTAATATTAATCTCCTATTTTACACCCTTACTTGATTCAAACGAATCCTTGAAGCCAGAATACAAAGCAACACAAAAATTGGAAAAAAATTGCAGTTACCACATTAGAAACATGATGCTGGGAATCCACACAAACACATGCACTACACAGTATAGCCTCCAACGCTTCTTTATCCACAATGAAATATAACATTATTAAAATGGCAATATCTCTTCATCCAACTCTAACTAGCTTAGACAAGGAAAAAGTTGCTTATTTATAGCCAGACTGGCCAAGAGGGGCGCATGCCTGACTAAAAGAGAGATTGAAGCTGACAGAGAGTCAAGACGAGCCTGATCTGATGATGAACTGAGTCTAATATGATGATGAACCAAGTATAACTGGAATGGAACTACAAATCAGAGTGACACCTCACTCATTGAACTAAACCACCCATCAAACAACTCGCAAATTTATCCACACGTGTGGAGGAGAGAGAAAGGAGGGCACAACCCCTAATTCTACATGAGCCTGTTAAACTCCTCTTCATCCTTGATCCATACCTTCAGTGAAGGAATGGGAACTCCCAATTAGTATGAAGCTGATGAGACTGATTTTAGTCAAATTAGAGCAAAATCCACTCATTTAGGAATTTGGATTTGCTCCATTATTTAGTTAATTTTTTTATTAAATTAATTAATATTTGATTTTTTTTGGATTTTCTCACCTGAGTGATGGAAACTTATCACTCAAAATTTAGGAAAAGTGGGTTTATGGGTTTACTGGGTGCTCTGAGTTAGAAAATGAGCAACCCCCATGACTGAATCTGACTTTTAACCCCACTTTTATTACAAGACCATTTTTTCCATTTAGACTATTAAAAAATAGCCTAAGTTTTGTGGAAAAATTAAAATTAAAAAAAAAACAAAACCTAGGGGGACTTAGCACATGCTCATATGACTCGAACATAATGCGTAGCATGTTTATACATTGACACAATGACTCTAATAACCTCAATAGTCCTAAATTCCAAGTTGACCACCCCAACTTTGGAGGTATTAAGTGAAAAATGCAGAAATTATCAGTCATTTATTTAACAACCAATAATAACCATGGGAAAAAACACTCTTGGCTGATCGGATTGACAAATACAGTCCAAGAGACCGATTCTTTTACAGACACTACCATGCTACCACATTTTATTGCAACTCCCCCAAGGGGGTATGAACATGTGGTATATAAAAAAAACACTTTTCCCAGAAGCAAGTCTGAAGGTCTTCTGAAGTCCAAACAAATCATCTTTGTCCGGTTCACCAGGCTCACTTGATAACACCGACTAAGTAAAAATTAGGTGGTAACATCTGGCTCCAACTACGGGACGTGTGCTCGATCTAGTCATAGAGAAAGGAGAGGATACGAGAACACCATAATATATGGTTTATACACCCTGTAAAAGCATCTCAACTTCACAAGAAAACCTCAGTAGCATAAGCTTTATATAAAAACCAAATGAACCATTAAGCTAATTTATTTAAACAAAATAAATGTAACTAACTAATGGGAAAAAAAGTTTTATTACAGCTAAGTACAAAATAGAAATGCAAAAAGTAAATGCTCTCTTTTAAGGAGCTTATTTTCCTACTCTAAGCATGATATAAAAAGGGTTAAGTGTAATAAAAAAATCCAATGTAACTACCTAAGAATTTTATTAATGTAAAAAAAATTTCCTTGTCTTTGGTTACCAGCCAAAGTAAGGATACTTTATTTAGAGAATGCAAACTTGCGTGATGATTCACAATGGGCGGGTTGGATGGGAAATCATAGGCATGAATAAAGTCATTAAAGTTCTTCCCAAACTGGTATGTACTTGCGCAAGCTACTTCTATCCATGACTGGATAGGACTGATATCCCAATCGACAAGATGAGGCAGAATGAGTACATCATCATATTGATGATCAGGGCTTCTCAAATGATAACTCGTTGCATAAGCCCCAAGTAGCTCCAAATCACAAGGAACCTCTATATGTGAAGAACATGGCTGAGACTGATATTCCACTAATTGCATCACATCTGAATTTTCACAGCACTACTTCTCAACGTCTTCATTACTGATACCTTTGTGCAGCTCTGCATGATATGACTCTGAATGATGACGTGAAAATTCTGAATGCCCCTCTTCCATTCTAATATTTTCCCAGGTATTTACGCTCCACTATATGGATGTATTGTATATTGGACTTCCACAAATTTTTGAATAGACACTCCCCTTGCTAGACATATCATGGATGGGATTCTCAATAAGATTTTCACAAGTTGGATTATCTATGAAATTCCAATAGTCATCACTCCCATCCATGTCATATGTGGGGGACTCTTCATCCATGGCATCATGCTCCTTCCTATCCATGTCTTCCTTGTATTCATAACAATATTCTTCAGAATATTTGGCTTACAAAATGTTACAAGGCAATAACTTTCCAAACCTTCATCAACATGTGGAGAACAAGGTCTAGTTTCATCACAAACCATACTGATGTTATCATAAGTTTCTTTATAGCCTTCTGTAAGGGTTTCTTCCTGAGCTAAATCTGGAGAAAAAATGTGATCATTATAAATAAAATAATCATGAGAACACTCCAAATTTTCAATAGTTTCTATTATGATATCATGAAGAGGATCTTCAATATTATCTTCAATCAAGGAAACTTTATGGACATATTCAATGGGATCACTTGGGATGTGTTACTCAATGGGTTCCTCTAGTTTTCCAAACCCTTCTTATTTTTTGTTAAAGTGATATGAGGATGGTTTTCAACAATGTCTCCAAATAAGGGTTCTTCAAGAAACTATTGAACGTGATTGTCATGGATCTTCCCATCTTCATAATCTTGCTATGTATTGAGAGATACCTCATATTCTTTAATAAGCTGCTTAATTTCTTCTTCTCTTAAATAAATTAAAGGGACCTCCACACATTCATCATTGTCTATGACAACACAAGGTAGTTCTTTGATAGGAGTATCAAGGATCTCCTCTTCACTTAAATGTTCAAGAAGAGATTCCAAGTCTTCAATACTTTGTATCATGGAAAAAGGTCCATCTTATCTTTCAATGTGATACTCTATCCCAGATAGGAGAAGGTAAAGATCTTTTCAAGGAACTTTCTTAAAACCATTCATACTACCCCTACCATCATGCCACTACTCTAAAATAATCCAAAGGAAGCTTGGAAATGAGGTTATACATTT
Source organism: Pseudotsuga menziesii (assembly GCA_001517045.1). Classification (NCBI taxonomy): domain Eukaryota; kingdom Viridiplantae; phylum Streptophyta; class Pinopsida; order Pinales; family Pinaceae; genus Pseudotsuga; species Pseudotsuga menziesii. The sequence continues at coordinate 349,676 of LPNX010343694.1, forward strand.
ATTAGGAAGGCCCTGATAGAACCAACAAAAGGCCACACCCTGAAAAGTACTAGCAAACATTTCCATCATATTGTTTTCATAAACCACATTGGAGTCAGCCATCAACTGAAGGAAATATTTTACATGCCAGATAGCCGAATCACCATAATTTTCATGAAATACTAGACTCCATTTATATACACCCCCCACACCATGACCAAAGTTAGGAAAACCTGAGATATTTCAGAAATCGATAGGCTGAAAAAGTCCGACTATCTAGGGACCACACTACTCCCTTAATTCATCCATATAAAAAATTAATAGTTTGCATTTAATATAACCATTAAACCTTGTGCTAAATAGGTGGAGCTGTAAAGTGATGAGCTTTAAAGGTTTTAATATGTCACATGGGATCATCTACACACAACAAAACTTCACAAGTTTATGAGATAACAAGGTTTTATCCCTTCAATGGAGTCGCCATGTAAAAAAGAAAAATAAGCATTTATAAATCTTCAAAAAATAAATTTTCTTTTCTTTTCTTTGTAAAAATAAAAACTGAAAAAAAGTCAGTGGAGTCACCAGATGATAATTAAAGATCTACTCTAAGCATTCATCAAACAAAGAAAAAACAAAAAAGGAAGAAAAAAAAAGTCCTACTCCGAGAATAGAAAGATTTATCCCCGGCAAGGGTGACAAAAGAATGTTGTTGCCTTTCACACACTTAGGGGAAATGTGGAAGAAATATTCAAGCCAGTCGATGTGTCCTTCAGGGAAAGGCTCGATTCAAGGATGTTGCCTTGTTCTTGACTCCTCCTTTTAGAAAAACTCCTAACGAAGCCAAGGGGGGTAGACACTACGAGTTACTAAGGCTGGTTACTTAGATGATGATAGTATTAAATGAGTAAGTGTTTTAGGAGTTTTGACGAATCAATTTGACACAAGATATTTGCAAGATTTGTTAAACCACAACAGCATAGAAATCAAAACTTGATAAGTAGTAATGCGGAAACATATGATAATATCAAATAGATCAGTGCCAATAATGGAGTCCACAAATGAGATTGCTATTGAAATACAAATGGGTGTGTTCTAAGTGCTCTTGGTCAAATTTTAAGTTAATATATGATGAGTTAATTAAATTAGGTGGGGGACACTCCATATATACTCAGGGGGTACTTGGAATATGTCCAAAAGTAGCAACCACTACGGCTACCCACAAGGAATGTAGGGGTGAATGGAGTTTCTAAGACTGTGTTCATAATACACCCGCTAGGATGTAACAGAGATCGATGCCTGGAGGTCACTGTCCAGTAGTTCCCACTTCCCTTGGGTATTTTTCCACCATTTACGGTTCAATCTAGGTGTTGGATTTTCTCCTGAGGTGGTTAATTGGGAAAGTGAATCCTAATTATTCTAGTCACTCAAGATTATTTTGATGCAGCTTGACTGATCAGAAAAACCGCAACTAGTGCAGAGCATACACAATAGAGCTTTGATAAGTTTTTTAAGGATTTTAAGCTGTGTTCTTTGTTTAAAAAAAGGAGAACCTCCAAGAATATCTTCTGGTCCAAGTAGAACTCAATTGGGAAAGCGAAGAGGGGTTAATTTTAGATGATAAAAAGTAAAAAAATAAAACAGACATCAAAACACAACTCACAGGTTATCTAATTAGTCCTACCATGCATCTCTTTCCCCTTTCGGGTCAATTGAGAAGTCGTGGGGTAAGTAGTATGAATAAATTGAATTTTTAAGAGATATTGAAATTCTTATGAATCAAAGTATACAATGCTACTAAAAACAACTAAACTAAAAAAATCACAAAATCACAAAAAACAAAGAATCCCCGCTGGGGGGATGGGGAGTTGGCTCGAAAGAGCCTACTAAAAATTTCTTTTTTATTACTTAGTTACAAAACTTAATTGAAAAATTCCTCTTATTTCTTATACTGGATGAACCCAAGATCTTACAAAGTACAACAATAATGACTACTGAAGATGGGGAGACCCCTCGGGGGTTTCGAATGGCCCAAAAATCGCTTTTCAGATAGCACCTCCTCCTCTTTTCTGACGGACCTGCTAGAAACCAGAAATATTTAATTAGTGTAAAGTTCCCAAAAACACTTTAAAATTGACTTTGGACAACCGCCAAAAAACTATCGAAAGATACTAAGTTAAAGTACTTTTCAGAAAAGACAAAAATAGCTCAAGACGACAAATCCTCTTGAGGATCTTGGCTAGCTTTGGGGAAGGAAATTGTTGTAAAGGAAAGTATCCTATGGCTAGGGTTTAAGAGGCCATCAACATGCTGGGGTTGAAAGAGAGATGCACAATGTTCAGCAAGCATGTATAAGCAAGATCAGAGATGAGAAAGGTCCACACCTGAATAACTGAAGGCTGGTCCAAGATTTCTCTTCAATCCTCTTCTTGCTCCTCTCGCTCCAAGAGACCTGCAAAACAATTTATACCTTCCTCAAACCATTATGACCACATATCAAACAATGATAATCAAATAAACATAAACAAATAATCTGAATAACATCATCATATGATCATAAACAGAGATGCAATCACACATTGAACAATAATTTGGGAAGAAGAAGGACATCACATATTTATTAATCTTGAAAACAAGTACAAGTATACCTCCTCTTCAAGTTTGGCACCTCATGAAACCTTGATCTGGTTCTGCTGCTTCTCTTTTCCAAAGAACTCAGCCTCCAAGCTCTGCAACACAAGGGGAAGACCTCTAGGGAAAAGGTGTGGGCAAAAAGAGTTCCAATTCCTCCAGCATAACAATGCATAAATTCCAAGTCCCTCTCATGGTATTTCCTACCTCTCTCTATATGGGTGAAATAAGGTAGTTTCGCAGGTTGAATAGGTTACAACAGTTAAAGAAATTAAGTTAAATGACTTAACTAATCTCCAATTAACGCGTGTTTTTATGTTTAAATGCTAAGAGGCACATTCGTGGGTATGTAGTAGAGAAACCCACGAATGATTCGTGACTATGTATAAGGGAAACCTGTGAATACATGGATTCACGACTTGCTACAAAGGAGACTCACGAATGACTCGCGAGTTGTATAAAAAGATAGTCGCGGATACATCCTAACATGGCAAACATGGCAAAGTAACTAGCTGGATAGAGGCAGAATGTATTTCATAATAAGCCAAGCTATAGTATTATGGGCAAACCTCAATCCATAGATTTCCTTTTGTGTGCCAACATGAGGAATGTTGACACTTGGATGGAGAGGTGCCATTTTGGTGTATAACAGATGCCCCCTAATGTGTGAGGTTAGAGGGGAAGACGATAGCCAAAATACATTAAAAAGGAAAACTGAGTATGGAGAGAGCAGAGAATCCAAGATCAAAAGGATCGAGTGAAGGTACCTGAAAGAGAGATAAATGTCAGAAAAACTGATCTCTAGCACATACACGTCCATATACAAAACATCACCATAAAGATAGGTGGATCCAACATATGTATAACTGATGAAACTATAATGGTCGCGCAATATGCAAAAAGGCGCCATATCAAATCTAAAGGAGCCATGGCCACAAATGAACAAGGTGGATCCATGCTCAACAATCGATCATAGCCACAAAAATACAAGGTGGATCTATGTCTCAGTAAAATGTTATATAAAGTATAACAAGGTCTTGCACAACTCGGGCAATAGCAAAATGGCAATGCTATTGTTGGCCCATGGTCTTCAAACCAAACCGCCCAACAAAGGTACGAATCCTAACCATGCGAATAAAGGAGTTGAAGTCGAACATGGAGGAAACCGTTTGATTACCGGTCAATAATGAGAACCGTTAACAAATGCGAGGGAAACCACCATTAATGAAAATGGTTCCAAAGGTACCTAGTACATTCTAACAAGTGTGATTACAAGGACTTGAAGTCGAACACTTGAAGAATCCATCGAGTAGGAGACATTAAGGTATCCCCACTACCCAATAGCGAGGGAAATTGCCATTGAGGAAAACAATTCCCAAGGTTTTATCATAAAACTCTAAATCTCATCCCCAAAGTAAGATGTGTTGCAGTCGATAGGAAGAGATCCGTTGGAAGGAAGGAATTAAGGCATCCATCATCATCCAACATGAGGTAAGTCAAAGACTAATTGGATCTGGAATTGGTACTGAATTTCACGACAAGGACACTGAAGACATGATGTAATGAACTGATACCAGGGAAATGGCCGACACAAAAGGTCAAGGCAACTGCAGAATGGCCGACAAAGGTTTAATCCTTGAACAGTGAGCACGACACAAAAGTGACTTAGGAAGCTTTTGACACAGAAGGACCAACGAAACAAATCTGCAATGTAGGAGACATTGACAGATTCCCCATATAATCGGAAAAGAGACCAACTGGAGGAGTAAGAAACTCTGAATCGGGATAAAGTCAAAATACTAGGACCCAACTATTGATAGACTCAAAACTGGTGCTTTGTTCAAGGAAACAAGACTTGCTGCCATGATGTAAAATGACATGGAAATAACCTTCCCTTCCCTTCTTTCTTGTAAAGGTTTAACGAGTCCAAGAAATCAAACTCGGGACCATCTTCATTTTTTGACAAGATCGAAGAAAAGAAAGAAGAATGCTTGATAAGGCACTAATTCGTGGATTTTACGAGCCTGAACTAGTACATGCTCGACGGTGTTTTCATAGTTTAGAGAGTCTAAAAACTCCAAAGAAGACTCTAGGGGGGTCCTTTTTCATACAATTTAGTCTCCTGAGGCTGAAAAAGTATAAAACAAATCAAAGAAGAACTCTCTTAACTTCCGAAGAAGAAAAGGTGCACCTTTTTTTTACTTAGTTAGGAAGGTCCGAAAAAGGTTAAATTACCACCTACCCAACGCTCCTTCAAAAGCAGCATATAGCCTGAGTTTTACGAGTGTGAAGAAAGGCAAGATCACTCAGAAAGATCCATTTGATTACAAGAAACGGGGCTTACAACAATAAACTCAATGCTTTGTTCTTTAGGATTTAACAAGCATGACAAAGACATAAAGTACACTCGAAATCTTTTTCATGTTTTGGTCCAGAGCACGAAACAGAGAAAACTAAGCTCATACCTGGGGTTCCTTTTCCGTAAGTTTAGTCCCTCAGGTCTGGAAAAGAGATAAACCTATGCCTGAGAATACTCTTCTCAATTCAAAAGAAAAGAGAGGGATCCTTTCTCGTATTATTCCACACGGTCCGAGAAAGAGATAACCTACCACCAATGTGGATTCCCATGCACATATTCTTAATGAGCCTGAACGGACAAGTTTACTCGGAAGTCAAGTCTATTTTGAGGATTCATACTTGGGCCTAAAGAAACTCATAATATTTCTCGTGAAGTTTTAACGAGTCCGGAAAAGTCAACTCGCGGCCTCCTTACTATTTTTAACGAGCTCGAAGGAGAACAGAAAGAATGCTCTAAATGCGAGGAGACGAGTGTCATAGGCAGGCGAAACTAGTTCCAAGTTCAAGGAACAGACCTATGCATAATGCAAGGAAAGTGAGCAAGATAAGGACACTTGGGGAATGTCTCCTCAAGGTAAAGGGTGTCAAGTTGCAAAGGAAAAATGATACAAGGCTGGGCGACGATGAGAACAAAGATGAGGGCTTATATAACGAGCTAAAAGTGTGGAAGCCGGCATCAGGCTCATAAGCGCGAGTAGGGCACATGCAAATGCAATTACAACTTGAACAACAAGGTGAGGTCAGTACATAGTTGTGAATCCAACTAAAAATCCTGTCTCCAAGAAACAACAACATCAGAATCATGTTCAGAAGAAACGATCTAATGCGGGTCTCTTTGGTAGAAACACGTGTGACTTTGCTATCTTCTACAAAAGGTAAAGTCAAGGAAGAATCAACCGAAGAGGATTCTATAGAACCAAGGCTCGAGGTTTTATAATCAATAAGATCAACCTCAGAAGGAGAGCAAAACTCAACAAGGGAGATAGTCTGTAGGAACAAACTCAATATCCAAGGAGTCGAAAAATTCATAATAAAAATCAAACTCATCAGGATCACTGACTTGTTGTTCGTAGGAAGAGTCAAAAGACTTAACAAGACCAACATAAGAAGAAAGGTTAGGCTTACTAGGAAAATCAGGGTTAGACTTAGTCACAACTGAACCAACATCCAAAAGAAGGTCAGACTGTATCAAAGACTCTAGGAAGACTTCATCCAGAGGAAGGAGATCATCTGAGATAGGACACATATCTAAACTTTCAAATGGATCAACAGAGTGGAGATTAGGCCCCACAGTCTGTATACGATGACTCACCCGATCAACTGTTGGGACCAAGTCCCGAGAAGGTAAGCATGAAAACAGAGGTTGCTTCTTAGTAGCAATTGAACACAAAGGACAAGAGGCCACATAGTTCACCTGTGGCGGGGTAGTGTCTATAGAAACACTGGGAACCAATAAAGGAAAGACCTGGTCTCTAGTTGGGTCAGGAGAT
>LPNX010343694.1:364005-491796 GCA_001517045.1 Pseudotsuga menziesii
ATCCATAACATGCCCCTAGGTCTAATCTTGATCACCCTGGTCATCCGGTTCATCCTATTCCTGAGCCTCCTCAGCTTCTTCGGCTACAACAGCCTCCACGACCTCTATGTAGACAAGTACCTCCCTAGCTAGCCTTCTCATAAGGTGTATCCAGGTGGGTGGAATACCAACAACTAGTTCCTGCATAATGGCAGGGATTTGCTCAATATGTAGAGTTGGGACTCTTTGGGTTAGCTTGGCCAGCTTCCCCTCAAGTACCCTAATCAAACCCTGATCCTCTCTTGCCACTGGTCATACATACATACAAGGATCCCCATCATGGTGGACTAGTCCAATATCTTCATTTTAAACATTAAAAGGATTAAAAAATCTTATACATATGTATATATCTTTCTGATTAAAAATTCATAAAAATTTAAAAACTTGGAAAAACCAAAATACCTGATGCTCCCCATGCTCCTCCAGGAGGGAGGACAAGGTCATTGCCACCTTGGAAATCCATTCCAGCATATGGAAACTGCTCCAGTTCTGGTAGCTATCGTCCTCACCAAAGGTATAAGTCATCGTAGTAGACACTCTGAACCGAGCCACCGCCGCTATGGTGAAGAAAAATTTCTCCCCACCTACTCATTCTAGGCTGAAGGGGAGAGAAAGATGGTAGAGGTACTACAGGGCTGAGGGAGGGAACTCTCTCAAATAAGAATGCCACCAATATACTAGAATATCCAAATTTCTTCCATTAGCCTCTCTTGTAGTTAGAGAGTTGTTTCTCCATTATCGGGATTACTCTCGAGCACCAGTCAAATATAGCTCCCTATAGGAACTCTATAGCGATTCTCATCTGGTTTTGAGTAGCAAGATGGAGTGATGACAATGCTGCAACCCTCACTATTGTGATTACCAACACCTACAATGGGAAGTTACTAATATGTGAAATAGGCCTACAAGTTCCCCTTTTCTGACTATCGGGCATGTAGTAAGTGTTGATATAGTCTTGAACACTTAGAAGGTCACTGCCCCTACCAGTACCCTTGAGGTTGATAGGTGTTCCCCATCATGAAAAAATCGAAATGAAATATATGTCTTCCAATGAAATTTCCAGAATCTCACCTTGTAGATCAAGGGCACCTAGGTCATGATCCTAGTAGTTAATTAAAAACTCCAGCAAATGGACATTGGCCCGCATAGGTGAGGTGCAAAAGAACTTTAACAACCCACTTTGCCGCAATGCTTGCACCGTGGGGGAACGTCGGAGTGCATCTCCATCCATATTTTCATGTTCTCTCTCCCTCCACTCCAAAACCATGTTTTAGCCTACCCATAAAGTCGCCATCAAACATTAAAATTCATGAAACAACTTTGATTTTGTCCCTATTTATACTTTTCCTATGTCGCGCAATATACGTGACTATCTTTTAGATAGGTCGCGTATCATACGTAGGTTTCCTTCGGGCAAGTCACGTATAAAATGCATGTATGCGACTATGTAAGTCTCCTACCCATGTATATAGCGCGACCCCATTAAAATTGTCTTAAAACATCAAAATTTTGCATAAAATTTAAAATTTGAATGGATGAGATGGAAGAGAATGAAGAGATGACTTACTTGGCACTTGCAGATTTGAAAATTGTCCACTGGTTTGTCCACACTGAACGATTGAAGTCAAAGGTCAAACTTACCTATATTGGGTAAAAATGTGAAATGGTGATTTTGATTTCTATTTTTGAACTATTTATAGAAACAATTTCAAAATGTGGGTTTCTTAGCCTATAGTTTTAATTTCTATCAAAAATCAAACTAATGCCATGTCATGTTTTCCTAATGCAATAGGTCCAAGGTTACTTAAAGTTGTTATTCACTCATATAGGATAGGATTTTGGTCATTTATATACATTTTTTCATTTATACCTAATCTTCTTTAACCCTAGGATAACTACTTTGACCACGGAATATGGTGTTTAACCATTATTACCTTGTCTATACCATTGTTCTTCCATGGATAGGGCTTTGCTTCCATGAGTACCTTATTTTAGAACACATTGATTGTCTTTTGATACTCATGTCACATTTGTCGTAGGTTTATGGGAGGCTTCTTAGCTATTTTTCATGCCAAATTGACCCTCATTTTGGTCTCTTTTTACACAATATCCCGTTTATAAGGCTCCCTACCCTTATAGAGTTTCTTTAGGCTCAGGTCTAACTCCTAAAAATAGACTTGACTGCCGAGTAAACTTGTCCATTCAGGTTCGTTAAGAATATGTGAATCAACATCCACATTGGTGGTAGGTTATCACTTTCTCGGACCATGTGGAATAGTAAGAGAAAGGATCACTCTCTTTTCTATGGAATTGAGAAGAGTATTCTCATGGATAGATTTATCACTTTTCTAGACTTGAGTGACTAAACTTACGGAAAAGGAGCGCCCGCTATGAGCTTAGTTTTCTCTTTTTTGTGCTCTGGACATAAACATGAAAATTATTTCGAGTGTACTTTATGTCTTTGTCATGCTCGTTAAACACTAAAGAACAAAACATAGATTTTAATGTTTTAAGCCCCATTCCTTGTAACCAAATGGATCTTTTTGGGTGATCTTGCTTTCCTTCACACTCATAAAACTCAAGCTATAAGCTTCTCTTGAAGGAGCGTTGGGTAGGTGGTAATTTAACCTTTTTCGGACCTCTCCGTCTAAGTATATAAAAGGTGTGCCTTACTTCTTCGAAAGCTAAGAGAGTTCTTATGTGGTTTTTTTTATACTTTTCCGACCTCGAGAGACTAAATTGGTGTTAGGGTTAACTTTGACTTGAGATCGAGTCAAAGGTGGTTAGGTCTAGCACATGGTTTGGGCACATGGTTTGTTGGTATTGTCCCATGGTATTGCATGTGTTAACCTTGACTTGGGATTGGGTCAAAGGTGGTTAGGTCTAGCACATGGTTTGGGCACATGGTTTGTTGTAGCCCATGGTATTGTCCCATGGTATTGCATGTGATTAATCCTTTATAAGGCTTGAGGAGGCTCCATTGTAATTGAACTGAGTACTGTATTGTATTGGATGTGGGCATTGTATTGTACTGGAAGAGAGACTGTGAGAGCATGAAGAGGAAGTGCAGCGGTTTTGCTGCAAGGTGTATCCCTTCATCTTTCTGGACTACAATAAAAGGACTGGAAAATTTCTTTGTGGAAGTAGCCCATCATTTGGGTGAACCACGTTATATATGTGTCTCTTTGTACTGTTTAATGTGTTTTTGCATCTTGTTTATTGATTTAACTATATATCTGTTATTGCTCTGCGGTCCTGTTTTTCTAACAATTGGATGAAAAAGGAACCCTCTGGATTCTTCTTCGGAGTTTTCAAAATCTCTAAACATGAAAAGACCAATGAGCATTTACTAGTTTGGGCTTGTAAAATCCATGAATTAGTGACATTATCAAGCATTATTCTCTCCCCTCTTCAAGCTTGTCAAAAATGAAGATAGAGTTGAGTTGACTTTCCTAGAGTCGTTAAAATTTAATAGGAAAGATAAGGAAAGATGGTGGCAGCATGTCCTCCTTGAACAAAACACTCTCTGAACTTTTCGATACTCATGTCTCAGTGTACACTTTCATCTCAGATATCGCCTCGAGTTTCTTACTCCTCCACTTTTCCTTTATACATAGGGAATCTGATCATGTCTCCTACATGACAGATAGTCTAGTTGTCCTATATGCAAAGTTAAAAGATTAAATAGGTCATCTCTATGTCATGCTCAATGTTCAAGGATTTATCCCTGCATCTAATTATTATCTTGATTCCATCATTATCCTATCTGAATATTACTTATGTCTCCCTTCCCTTATCGAGTTCCTAGCCACTCTTGTGATCTACTGGAGGATATATTTCCTTCCTCATCACAGTATGGTTTCTCATCAGCACTTCATGAAGACAAATACCTAGAGTTTTTATGATGGTACCTTAGGATTCAATTTCATCATTGGTGAACTCCTTTGCTTCAGTTGTCAGTTTCAACTATTGATTGGAAATCTGTTGAATATTTTCCATGTTCGAATTAAACACATCTATTGACATGGCCTGGATTGTACTGGTTCCTTTGGATTTTGACGAAGACCTTAGGTTCACATTTATAACCTAAGTTGTGCAAGATTGTGTTATGTTCACCTACACATGTTCCAGATTTTGAAGACTCATCATTATATATTGTGGCTTCGATCCACCTTTGTAATATACGTGGTCTTGTACCCATATCATATGATGTAATCAAATATTGTAAAGGAGCTAGTGTTCCAGTATATTGAACATGGCATCCTGAGATATGATTTTGTATATGACATTGATATGTATTTGTTTCAGGTACTTCCTCTGCTGCCTTGGAATTCTAAGTTCTCCAAGATAAAGTTTGTAATGTATTTATGCCATCGCTTACCTCTGACCTCACACATTAGGGGGCATCTATTATCAGCCAAAATGGCACTTCTTCATTCGAGTGCTGACATTCATCATGTCAGTACACAAAAGGACAATTAGGATTGAAGTGGATAAAAAACTATAGATGTGCATGACCTTTTAGTGCATTATCTTCATACTAGCCTTATATATTTTTATTCTGACTTTTGGTTTGCATACACGACTATTTTCATTCCAACTCGTGTGTCATATGTGACTATGTGCATTGCAACCCACGTATACCTTGCATACGCGAGTTCCCTTTGAGCAACCTGTGTGTCATATGTGCCTTTCCTATATTAATACTCGTGTATACCTTAATTTGAAATTAAAAAATATAAATCATGATTAGATGAGATTAGTTGGGCCCTAATCCATAACTATCCCAACTGCGTCAACCATCCTAACCTTTGAAACCTAGCTATTTCCCAAAGTATAAATAGAGGCCTTGGGATGGCGCTAATCAATCAATTCTGGAAGAGAAAAAGTTACACTGGTGGTATACCTTCAGAGTCTTGGAGCAGCAAAACTCAGAGTCCTTGGTTGCAGAGGAGTCCTTGTGTCAGAAACTAGGTTGTATTCTTATCTATTCACTGTTTGTTAATAAAGAGAATTATTCGTCTAGTCTTGTATTATGCTTATCTCATGTATATTGGTTTAATGAATATGTTCAATTATGCTATTAATATGCTTTTCATCTAACCTCTTATGTATATATGTATGAGATATTGCTTGAAGAATTGGCTCTTTGTACGTGAAGAGAATCATCCTGTCACGTCCCCATGCCTCCGACAGGCAAGGAGGATGCGGCCCGTGACTTGAACCACTCGGGCTGAGAGCCCCATGAACATGTACATTCACAAAATTGCTAAAATAGAATGCTTAAACATACACACTTGAACATTTATCATGCACAGATGCAAACATCTATCAGGCACAGCAGAAACATCATACATTTAAGCAAGCATTCATTTTAACATGTTCATCATATCATTAACAGTAAAAAAGGTTGCGGAAGTAAAATGGACAAGATCACTTATCTTAAGAAGAACTCGATTCGCCACCAGCTACGTCGCTGCAATGTTCCCCCCAACCATAGGCCATCATGCTCCTTAATCTCTCAGCGGTGCTGCCACCCCCGAGCTGGGCATGATTCTCCAAGGAATAGGGAACAAACAGGCTTACACATAGCCAATGATACAAAAACACAGCCAAGCCAACATAGTTGGGTTTATCAGGTTACCAAGGAGCTGGAGAAGGCCAATTGCTAAGCTGGTGAGCTCATTACAGAGCCAAGAACACCTACATCAGAACTAGCCTGACCTCTAAGACACCCAAACACACCCAACACAAGGAATCAGTCCCTTCTCTACTACACAGTTCTTCAGGCTCTGCATTCCCTTCCAGTGCTATTCAGGGGTGATGGAGAGGAAGGCCATCCCTCTAGCTCTGTCTGTGTGGTTTCTAGCCACTAGGTTTATCAAGCAAATCTAAGCCAACATCCCTACTCCTCTCACAGTCCGAAGACCAACCATTGCACTCAGGCAATTAATTTAGCTGTCACAGCTTAAATAGGGAAAAATGAAATTCTGAGTCATTCTTGGCCCTGTCATGGCCAAAATGACTCTTAGGCGAATTTACATCAGCCCCCAACATGTGAGGAAGACCACAACAACCACAGCCAACATTGTGGGAAAACACAGCCCATCCTGGGCAACGCGATCACCAAGAAAACATATATAGACCACGTTGGGGAAGAAATTACAGTCTCCCAGCCTGTGGGTGAGCGTGAGCAACAATGCAGAACCCACAATCAGCCTGTGAGGGAAGAATACAGCCGAACCATTCGCAAATACATGGAGGAAAATGGTGTGGGTAAAACCAAGAAAACTCCTGTGCGTGAGAATGAACCACCATTCCTTGCATGAAGATGAATAGCCAAATCGTGAGGTCACGAATTGGAGAGTGCCTGAAGGTTTTCCTGCCCTAGTGAATTCAACAGTGGGTGGAGTGTGCATGTGGGTGAGGACTGACAGTCCTTCCACCCCACTCCCAAAGATCATAACTTCCTCAACCACCAGCAGCCTTTCTTAATGAAAGTGGTTGGAATAAAACAAGGGAAGAAGACACATGGGTTTTTCACCCTATTGGCCAAAGTTGGACAAATTCCCCACATCCTTATCCTTGTGAAAATCATGCCCCTTTCGATTTAGTTGCCGCAATCGTAGCTGGTCGGGTTCATTTAATTAATTACAAATGCATATTTACATGATGACCCATAATATATGCCACATGCCCCGATATCCCATCAGTGACAAATTTAAATCCAAAACATAGCATAACCGATCAATGGTGGGGCCTTGGCATTTAGCTCCACACCATGATCATTTACAATTTATACATCATCATATACATCTAATGCAATGGGGTCAAAACCGGGGTGTTACATTCCCCTCCCCCTTCAATAGCACTATCCTCAGTGCTTTACAAAATTGAACAAAATGCTACACTGGTATCGCCTCAGTGTTCCGAAAATATGAACAAAAATGGATGTGCCAATCGCATGGCATCCTCTAGCTCCCATGTAGCCTCTTCAGGTCTGAAGTGTTCCCATTGCACCTTTACCTGACCTATGGCTTAGTTCCGGAGCATTGTGACCTTCCTGTCGAGGATGCGCATTGGCTCGATTCAGAACTCTCCCTCGGGTTTCACCTGAATCACATCCCAATTTATCACATGGTTAGGATCATGTACATATCTCTTAAGCAAAGAAACATGAAAAACATTATGATCCCTAGTGCTAGCAGGCAATGCAAGTCTATATGCAACTGGCCCTATTCTTTCAAGCACTTCGAACGGCCCACAATATCTCGGTGACAACTTGGCACAACTTCCAAGCTTCAAGGAACTCTTCCTTTCCCTCACTCTAAGGTAAACATGATCTCCAACCCTGAAATCTCTGTTCACCCTATGCTTATCTGCATAGCTTTTCTGTCTGTCCTGTGCTACTTTCAGCTTCTGCCTGATCTTTACAACCTCTTGCTCCATTTCCCTGAGCAATTATGGTCCAAGCACAATCCTGTTCACTGGATTATCCCAAGTCACTGGTGTCCTACACCTTCTTCCATACAAAGCTTCATATGGACTCATCCCCAAGGATGCCTGATGTCCATTGTTATAAGCAAACTCTACCAAGTGTAAGTAATCTTCCCACTTGGTTGGTTTGTCCATCACGTACATGCGAAGCATGTCTTCAAGCACCTGATTAACTCTTTCTATTTGCCCATCTGTCTGAGGATGTTATGCAATGCTGAAATTTAGCTTTTTACCCAAATTTGCAAACAACCCCTTCCAAAAATTGGAAGCGAACTTGACATCCCTGTCAGAGACTATTGCCTTAGGCAATCCATGCAATTTGAATATCTCCTTCATGAATATCCCTGCAATGTCGTCAGTCTCATATGTAGACTTAACCGGTATAAAATGTGCTTCCTTTGTCAACTTGTCTACCACAACCATGATGGAATCATGTTGTCTCCAAGTCATCGACAACCCTGTAATAGAATCCATGGAAATAACTTCCCATTTCAATTCCGAAATTGGAAAAGGCTGCAACAAACCTGCTGGATGTTGATGCTCAACCTTTACCTGCTGACATTTCATACACCTTGAAATGTACTCAGCCATGTCCTTTTTCATTCCTAGCCAAAGGTACTGCTTTCTAGCTATAGCAATTGTCTTCTGATATCCTAGGTGACCAGAATATGGAGCTTGATGGATTTCATCCATAACAACTCTCCTCAAATCTGCTACATCTGGAATATAAATTCTACCTTTATAAGTGAGAAGTCCATCTTCTTCCAATTTATATCCCTCATACCTCTTCTCGAGACTTTGCTGCTGCAATTTGTCTTTTACTTGCTCATACAATGCATCGCCGACAACATGATTGGCAATCTCCTACCTCAAATCTGATTGGAAAATACTAAGAGATGACACATGCATTTCTTGCACTTTCCTACTGAGTGCATCAGCTACCTTATTCTCTTTTCCCTTTATGTGCTTGATTTCAAAATCAAATTCACACAAAAACTCCAGCCATCTTGCTTTCCTAGCATTTAAACTAGGTTGATCAAACAAATATTTCAGTCCATAATAATTTGTTCTGAGCTCAAATCTCCTGCCCATCAAGTAATGTCTCCACATCTTGAGAGCATGTACTATGGCTGCAAGATTTATATCATGAGTGGTGTAGTTCTTCTCATGCTCCTTCAGCTTTCTTGACTCAAAACATATCACGTGGTTGTCTTGCATAAGGACTCCTCCAAGCCCTTGTCCGCATGCATCGGTACATACCACAAAATCTTTCTCTGGATCTGCAACCTTTAATACAGGTGCACTAGTAAGAAGATTCTTCAACCTCTGGAAGCTTTCTTCACACCTTGATGTCCATTCGAACTTCATCCCCTTCTTTTGCAAAGAAGTTATGGCATGTGCAACTTTGGAGAATCCTTCAATGAATCTCCTGTAGTATCCTGCAAGTCCCATGAAATATCTTACATCTGTCACATTTCTTGGAGTAGGCCAATTCGTAATGGATTCTATCTTTTCAGGGTCCACAGATATACCCTCCTCTGAGATAATGTGACCCAAATACTGAATTCTATCTCTATAGAAGTCACACTTGCTCAGCTTTGCATACAACTGACGCTCCCTAAGAAAAATCAGTGTCAGTCTCAAATGCTCTTCATGCTCTTCCTCATTCTTGGAATAAACAAGAATGTCATCAAGGAAAACAAGAACAAAATTGTCCAAATACTTGCTGAAGACACTATTCATGAGGCACATAAATGTAGCTGGTGCATTCGTGAGACCAAATGGTACCACTACAAACTCATAATGCCCATACCTTGTCCTAAAGGCTGTCTTATGAATGTCTTCATCCTTGATTCTCACTTGATGATAACCAAACCTTAAGTCAATCTTGGAAAATACCCTTGCTCCTCTCATTTGATCAAAGAGGTCATCAATCCTAGGAAAAGGATATTTATTCTTCATAGTGACCTTTTTCAACTGTCTGTAGTCAATACATAACCTGAGTGTACCATCTTTCTTCTTTACAAACAAAACCGGTGCTCCCCAAGGAGACACACTCGGTTGGATATACTTCTTTTCCAACAAATCTTGCAGTTGCATCTTCAATTCTAGCATCTCCGGTGTACTCATTCTGTAGGGTTCCTTGGACACTGGTGCTACTCCTGGCACAAGTTCAATAGTGAAATCAATGTCCCGCTTGGGAGGAAGCCCTGGAATCTCATTAGGAAACACATCCCTAAATTCCTGTAACACTTGATAGTCCTCCAACCGAGTAGTTTCATCTCTCGTTTCCTCCAAAATATGAGTTGCATACAACTGGCAGCCCTTCCTACAGAACTTCTTTAACTGTATTGTTGAAATCACCTTTGGAATGCCTTTCACCACTACTAGGTTTCCTTCTTCATTCAAGCATTCAAAAGTCTTATTGTAGCAATCAAGCTTCACCCTGTGAGCTTCTAACCAATCCATTCCAATGAGAATATCATAGGAACCAAGCGGTAGAACATTCAGATCTACACACGTGACCAATCCATTCATGGCCAATGGACATTTCTCTACCACTTCGCTGATTTTTCTCTTAGTTCCAGTGGCTAGTTGAACTAACCAAGACTTCCTATGCTTTACTTTCTTAAAAGCACAAATATCCACTACTCTAGGAGTAATGTAACTGTGCGTAGAACCAGGGTCAATCAAAATAGAAATAGATTGCTCAACAATCTTACTTGCTACTTCAACTACAATTGATCGGTGATCTGCTTGACGGTCCTCCAGTGCTGTGTAAATCCTAGGAACTGCCCTTGCTACTTGACCCACTGTTTCTGCTTCTTGAACATTATAAGCTGGCCTTGCACCCTTGTTGTCAAGTGGACAATTTTTGTGCATGTGGGGTCCTCCACATTTCCAACACTGAAGTGGCCCTCTATTCTGTTGTGGATCTTTAGGCTTTTCTCCCATCACTCCCACTGGCTTACTCGCAGCTTGGGATGGATGCTTCTGCTAGCTCCTGAAGTTAGAAGGTTTGAAACCTTTCTTCCTTTGGTCAAACTTCTCATTCTTCTTGTCCTTCCATGCCTTATGGTAATTCAGCTTACTTTTGCTCTGCTCATAGCAATACTTAGCCTTCCTTATTGCTTCTTTAAGAGTTCTAGGTTCATAAAACTCGATTCGATCTTTGTAAGATTGAGGTAATCCACTCAGAAAATGTTGGACCTTCACTTTTTCATCTCTGATATACCGGACATACCTCAACAGCTCCAAAAACTTATTTGCATACTCTTCCATGGTCTGCTGTCCCAATCTCAACTCATGGAA
Organism: Pseudotsuga menziesii; assembly: GCA_001517045.1. Taxonomy (NCBI): domain Eukaryota; kingdom Viridiplantae; phylum Streptophyta; class Pinopsida; order Pinales; family Pinaceae; genus Pseudotsuga; species Pseudotsuga menziesii. The sequence continues at coordinate 374,854 of LPNX010343694.1, forward strand.
CTCCTTAATCTTGTCATCATAATACCTATCAGATAGGTATTTCTGCTTCAAATACTTCTTGAACTGCTTCCACTTAAGTTTCCTTTCACTGATCCTTTTTACTTGCTTGAAGTGTTCCCACCAAATGGATGCTCTTCCATTCAGATTGAATATGGCAACTCTTGCCTTCATGTTTCCTGAATAATCATGCACTTGAAAGTACTTCTTTATCCCAAGAATCCAAGCTTCAGCCTCTTGTCCAGTCTTTACCTCACTATCAAATGTAGGAGGTTTAGCTTTCTTGAATTCATCTCGAGTGCGATCCCTATGGTGTCTCTTTCCTTTTCTTTTATGAGGAGAAGAACTGGAATCCCCACTGGATTCTTCAGAATTAGATGATCCACTAGGAGTCCTTCTCCTTCTCCTAGTACTACTCTTACTGCCTTCTGGTCTTGTTGTACCCCGTCCAAAGTCTATCTTTCTTTGCAAGTCTGTCAAACTCTGCGACATTGCAGCATTCAACTGATGCTTCTCTTCCTGGGATTTAATCAACCTTCTCATGGTAGCTGCAACATCTGATGGGGTCTCTTGGAATCTCCTTCCATTAGACTCTATGTCATCATTCTTGTTACATACATTTTCTCCCATGGCATCTTCTGCTCGCTCGTACGAATCCCGAGCATCATACCCATCATGGGTTCTCATACTGAACCACCACTTACTTACCAACTGCACTACCTGGAGTACTGTCCTAGAAGGTTTCTATGACTCTGCAAATGTGTTAATAACACAATTGTTAGATGCATAACATATACATCAGAATCACTTACCTTCTCTTGGAAAAATCATAAATTACGAGTTTCCCAAAACATAGAATTTTCTCCATCAAAGAGCGTCTATTTGAGGGGGACGATGGGGGTCAAGGGGGCTTGCCCCCTTGTGGCTTCCCTGCACCACTGCAAGGCAAGTCGAGGGAAGCGCCCTCATTTTTTTTTGTAATTCATTGGTTTTTGCGCAATCTGGCGCATAAGAATGTTGCCAATTTCTCTTTTTCAACCCTAAAAAATTCAGTGTAAAACAACCGAAAATCCCACTGAAAAACTGTCAAAAATTTGCTGGAAAATCCCACTGAAAACTCAAATTTTTTTTTTCCTTGTGCAGAATCGGCTCTCAGCCAACTAACCGTTTCGCAGAATCGGCTCTCGGAACCCTTATCCTGTCTGCTGAATCGGCTCTCGTTTCACTAGATCTTCCACCGAATCGGCTCTCAGAAGCTTTAATCGTTCCACGGATTATAACCCATCGGCTGTCGAATGTCTTTCCACATCGAAAGTCTTAGCGCTTCCACTTCCACAACGGCGGATGCTCAATCGCTTCCTCTTCCGATCGGCACACTTTCTATTGCGGCGTCGTAGGTCTTTCCATATCGGAAGCCTCAGCGCTTCCGCTTCCACAACGGCAGATGCTCAATCGCTTCCTCTTTCGATTGACGACTGTTTACATCGGAAGCCAAATGGCTTTGGCTTCCACAACGGCGAACGTTCGATCATTTTCTTCTTTCGGCAGACACTTAGACAAATTTCTGGCTTGTTCCGGCGTCGACGAACTTCTGACATCGGAAGCCAAATGACTTTGGCTTCCGCAACGACAGCTTGCCAAACCTTAACTTCTTCCGATTGGTGAACCAACCTCGAGCCGTAACCTTTTTGACATGTCGGCGATCAGAGACTTTCCCCGTCGGAAGACTTATTGCTTTTGCTTCCGCAACGACGGCTCACAAAATGATTTCTCTTCCGACTGGCGACTATTTACTTAGAAAATTTTCCACTTCAGGCGTCGATGGTCTTCACACATCGGAATCCAAATGACTTTGGCTTCCGCAACGGCGGATGCCTAATCGTTAAATTCTTTCGATTGGCACTTACTTGGAACGATTTTATCGTCGGGCGTCGGTGGACTTTTGGATCGAAAGACTTATAACTTGGTTTCCGCAACGGCGAACATGCAAACCATTTCCTTCTTCTGCAGAATCGACGACCGAATCCCTTCCGCAGCCGCAACGGCTAATGGGAAGCCGCTAGACCTTCTGCCACATCAGAAGTCGGAACCTCTAACCTTCCAATGACCCGACATTTCAGCACTTAGAAAAATTCTTGAAATTTTTGTTGTCCTCAAATTCCTGATTGCTGCTAGGCAGAAGGCAATTTTGCTTCTGTCATTACATCTTCTTGGCCCATAGAGGCCCATTGTTGCCAAACTGGTGCTCTGATGCCATAATGTCACGTCCCCATGCCTCCGACCGGCAAGGAGGACGTGGTCCGTGACTTGAACCACTCGAGCTGAGAGCCCCATGAACATGTACATTCACAAAATTGCTAAAACAGAATGCTTAAACATACACACTTGAACATTTATCATGCACAGATGCAAACATCTATCAGGCACAGCGGAAACATCATACATTTAAGCAAGCATTCATTTTAACATGTTCATCATATCATTAACAGTAAAAAACGTTGCAGAAGTAAAATGAACAAGATCACTTATCTTAAGAAGAACTCGATCCGCAACCAGCTATGTCGCTGCAACGTCCCCCCCAACCATAGGCCATCATGCTCCTTAATCTCTCAGCAGCGCTGCCACCCCCGAGCTGGGCATGATTCTCCAAGGAATAGGGAACAAGCAGGCTTACACATAGCCAAGGATACACAAACACAGCCAAGCCAACACGGTTGGGTTTATCAGGCTACCAAGGAGCTGGAGAAGGCCAATTGCTAAGCTGGTGAGCTCATTACAGAGCCAACAACACCTACACCAGAACTAGCCTGACCTCTAAGACACCCAAACGCACCCAACACAAGGAATCAGTCCCTTCTTTGCTACACAGTCCCTCAGGCCCTGCATTCCCTTCTAGTGCTATTTAGGGGTGATGGAGAAGAAGGCCAGCTCTCTAGCTCTATCTGTGTGGTTTCCAACCACTAGGTTTATCAAGCAAATCTAATCCAACATCCCTGCTCCTCTCACAGTCTGAATACCAACCATTGCACTCAGGCAATTAATTTATCTGTCACAGCTTAAACAGGGAAAAATGAAATTCTGAGTCATTCTTGGCCCTGTCATGGCCAAAATGACTCTCAGGCGAATTTACATCAGCCCCCAACAGGTGAGGAAGACCACAACAACCACATCCAACATAATGGGAAAATACAGCATGTCCTAGGCAACGAGATCACCAAGAAAACATATACAGACCATGCTGGGGAAGAAATTACAGTCTCCCATCCTGTGGGTGAGCATGAGCAACAATGCAGAACCCACAATCAGCCCGTGAGGGAAGAATACAGCCGAACCATTCACAAATCCGTGGAGGAAAACGACGTGGGTAAAACCAGGAAAACTCCTATGCATGAGAATGAACCACCATTCCCTGCGTGAAGATGAACAGCCAAATCGTGAGGTCGCGAATTGGAGAGTGCCTGAAGGTTTTCCTACCCTAGTGAAGTCAACAGTGGGTGGAGTGTACGTGTGGGTGAGGACTGACATTCCTACCACCCCACTCCCAAAGATCATAACTTCCTCAACCACCACCAGCCTTTCTTAATGAAAGTGGTTGGAATAAAACAAGGGAAGAAGACACATGGGTTTTTCACCCTATTGGCCAAAGTTGGACAAATTCCCCACATCCTTATCCTTGTGAAAATCATGCCCCTTTCGATTTAGTTTCCACGATCGTAGCTGGTCGAGTTCATTTAATTAATTACAGATGCATATTTACATGATGACCAACATAATATATGCCGCATGCCCCGATATCCCATCGGTGACAAATTTAAATCCAAAACATAGCATAACCGATCAATGGTGGGGCCTTGGCCTTTAGCTCCACACCATGATCATTTACAATTTATACATCATCATATACATCTAATGCAATGGGGTCAAAACCGGGGTGTTACACATCCCTAGAACCTTTGGAGAATATTGGAGCAAGAGAAGATCAATCTTGGATCAACCATCATAAATCGGGTAATCCAAGATATCTTCCTATTCTCATTCCATTTTCTGTAAAAGATGATTGTCTGCAAGTCTAATAGTAAGTTGGTAACCCCAAACCCTAGGTTACAAGGGTGTAATGTCCTGTACAACAGAGCCAAAAGGTCTATTTAGCTAGTAAACTCGCAAGAAAGAAGGGTTGTTCGTTCGAGTGGGAGTAATGGACGAAGAGGGAAATTTTAGGTTGAGAAATATAATGACCAAAACTACCAGTTATGGAAGATGAAAATGGAGGACTATCTGTACTAGAAGGAACTATACCTACTATTGAGAGGAAAAGAAAAATAGCCAGCGACCATGAAGGATGAAGAATGGGAGGTTCTTAATAGAAAGGAACTGGGGACAATACGATTGTTCCTGGCTTCATCAATGGCTTTCAATATTTTGAAAGAAAAAACAACAGAGGTTGTGATGAGCGAATTGGTTAAGCTCTAAGAAAAACCCTCGGCTTCTGACAAGGTATTTTTAATGAAGCATTTATTTAATATGAATTTGTCAGAAGGTGGATTTGTTGCTGACCATTTAAATGAGTTTAATACACTTATGAGTTAGTTAAGTTTTGTAAACGTTAAATTCGATGATGAGGTGAGGCCTCTTCTAATATTTTTTTCATTTCCAGAAAGATGGAATATCTTGGTCATGGCTGTAAGTAACTATGTCACTAGTTCAAACACTCTTAAATTTGATGATGTTGTTGGTGTTATTCTTAGCGAGGAAATGCGAAGAAAAAGCACAGGTGAGACATCAGGTAATGTGTTGACCATGGAGAGTAGAGAGAGACAAAAGGAGAGAGGAAGGAGCCTAGGTAATTGCACCAAGTCTAGAAAGGGAATATCCAAGTCCAAATTTGGAAAAATGGAGTGTTGAAACCATGGTAAGAGAGGACATCTGAAGAAAGACCACAGAGCTCCAAAGAAGAAAGGAGACAGACAACAAGATACTACTCAGGAAGAAAATGTAGCAGGTGATGTGTTACAATATGCTTTGATTCTTGAATTAGATAATACTAGTGATTAATGGGTAGTAGATTCAGGGGCTTCATGTCATTCCACACCCCATAGGAAAATATTTCATGATTATGTTCAAAGTGATTTTGGACATGTTTTATTGGGGATGCTGAACCATGTAAAATTGTTGGAATGGGTAAGGTACGGATTAAGTTAAATAATGGAAATGAATGGCTTATAAAATATGTAAGGCACATTCCTATTATGAAAAGAATATGATCTTAACAGGGAAGTTGGTAGATAGTGGGTGTTTGTCTACATTTGGAAAATCATGGTGGAAGATCACTAAAGGAGCACTGGTAATAGGAAAATGAGATAGGGTAGGTAAATTGTATTCATGTCCTCATAATAATGATTATTCTATCTCTGTAGCTTCCACAAAAACAGGTGAAGCATTGTGGTATCATAGGCTTGGCCACATGGGTGACAAGGGGATGCAAATTCTCCACTCAAGGAAACTGCTTCCAGATTTGAAGCATGTAAGTTTGGAATTTTGTGAGCACTATGTTTATGGAAAACCGAAGAGAGTTATATTTCTCAGGGTTGGGAAACAGAAGAAGAGTGAAAAGTTAAATCTTGTGGATACATATGAATGGGGACCATATTAGGTACAATATCTTGGTGGCTCTCATTATTATGTTACTTTTATTGATAATACAACTATAAAAACTTGGGTTTATTGCATTAGACATAAATATGATGTGTTTGATACGTTTAAGAAGTGGAAAGCTTTGGCTGAGAATGAGAAAAAAAAATTGAAATGTCTCAGATATGATATTTGAGGTGAATACTACATCAAGGAGTTTAATAGTTATTGTTCACACAATAGGATTCGTAGAGAGAAGACAATCCCTGGAACACCACAAGAAAATGGTGTGTCAGAAAGGATGAAAAGAACGATCATAGAGCATGCAAGGTGTATGAGATTGCATGTAGGTTGACCTTACATTTTTGGGCTGATGTTGTAGATAATGTTGTTTATTTAATAAATAGAGGGCCTTCAAGCACTTTGGATGGTCAAATTCCAGAAGAGGCATGGACACATAAAAATGTAAACTACTCATTTATGAGAACTTTTGGTTGTGAACCATTTGTCCATATTGATAAAGAAAATAGAACAAAGATTGAGGCTAAATCCAAGAAATGTACCTTTATTGGATACGGGGTTGATGATTTTGGTTATCATTTATGGGATTATGAAAAAGCAAATCACTAGGAGTCGAGATGTAGCATTCAATGAAAAGGTTAGGTACAAAGATCAGTTGAATGGAAAGAAAGAGGAAAAGGAAAACACAAAGTACACAATGGTTGATGAAATCAAAGAAAATGAACTTCCAAAGGAACCAAAAAATCTAGAGCAGCAACAGGTACCTCAAACTATTGCAACTGTAAGAAAATATACTAGGTTAAGTATACCCTCTGAATGATTCTCTCTTCCACTGTATTATTTATTGATGATTGATTTTGGTGATCTAGAATGTCATCAAAAAGCAATGCAGGTAGAAACTAGAAATAAGTGGGAGTAGTGCATGAATGAGGATATGGAATCATTGGCAAGAAACTAGACTTGGGTTTGGGTTAAGTTTCCTGCAAGGAAAAAGACATTGTAGAATAAATGGGTTTACAGGTTGAAGGAAGAAGATGGAGGTAAGAAACAGTACAAGGCTAGACTTGTTGTAAATGGGTTTGCACAAAATAAAGGTATAGACTTTGATGAAATATTTTATCCTGTTGTTGAAATGACTTAAATTATAACTATTTTATGTCTAATTGTGCTAGAATATTTGCATCTTGAACAGTTAGATGTAAAAACAAGCTTTTCCCATGGGGATTTGGAGGAAGATATTTATATGCAGCAGCCATAGGGGTATGAGGTCAAAGGGAAGGATAATTTTGTTTGCAGGTTGAAGAAGAGCTTCTATGGCTTCAAGTAAGATCCAAGGAAGTGGTATTTAAAGTTTGATAAGTTTATGAAAGAACAAGGTTTTTAGTAGATGTCATTCTAACCAATGTGTTTATTTCAAAATGCTATAGAATGGAAGATATATTATCTTGTTATCGTATGTGGATGACATGCTTGTTGCAGGGTCTAACATGCAGGATATAAATTTTCTCAAAAGAAAACTAGCTGAATAATTTGTGATGAAGGATTTGGGTGTTGCAAAGCAAATCCTTGTTAAGAGAATAACAAGAGACAATAAAAATCACAAATTGACATTGTCTCAAGGTGAGTACATAGAAAATGTGTTGGGGTGATTCAGAATGAAAAATGAAAAACCAGTTGGTACATGTTTGGGCATCCATTTCAAACTAAGTAAGGAAATGTGTCCAAAGACACGAGAAGAGATAGAATTTAAGTCCAAGGTTCATCAACGGATGGAAAATTGATGTATGCCATGGTGTGCACAAGACCGGATATTGCACATGAAGTGGGAGTTTTGAGCAGATATATGAACAATCCAAGTAAAGTAAATTGGAAAGAACTATAGTGGATTCTGAGGTATTTGAGAGATACCACTTTGTTGATGTATTTGTAAATTCGGAAGGTATTCACTTGTATATATTATGTATTGTACCATGATGTTACTATCGGGAAGTATCTGTAATGTAATTGAGTCATGTCATTCTTCGATGCTCCTATCGAGAGATTCAATAATGTAAAAAAGTAATGTAAAGTCATAGAGTGCAACCCTCCTTATTGATCAAGGGTTAAAGTCCCTGCAGTTGTAGGGCCCTAGGGTTATTAGACTCTCCTAGAGAAGTTGGCCCTAGTGAGTTATTGTCAAGTCAGGAATTAGTATAAATAGAGAGAGAGCCTATCTATTTAACACACATTCACTCACACTCAGTTGTAGCACATAACTAAGAGAGAAAGAAGAAGCTGGGACAAGAGAGAGAGAGAGACTACTGCTATCAGGAGATCATCTTACTGTCTTTGAGTTTTAATTTTGGTGTTGATTCTATCTCTAAGGAAGTTGTAGGGTTTTCTCCTTTATGGTTTCCCTGAGGAAAATATTTGTGTTCATTGTCTCTTGTGATTGATTATTGTGCTTGTTATTCTCTCATATAAGATCCTAAGATCATATAGCTTAAGTGTTAAAAATCTAACATGGTTTCAGATCTAACCCAAGAAAAAGACACTATGCAGCTACTAAAGCTAGGGATTCCTACTTTTTGGATCTCTCTCCACATATTTTCAGCAAAAGGAGGCTAGGCTGGCCCTCCTCCCTAGGGTGCATCTTTCTGTTGAAGCAGAATCTGATTCTGAGCATTTTTAGTTTTTGACCCAACACTACTATGGGAAAGTAGGGCTTTCCACAAAAGTGGAATTTTTGAGTGAGCCCAAGCCTGGATTGATCTCCTCTGAAAAATCAAAGTTTAGAGATCAAGATCAAAGTTTTTGGTTGGTTATAACACTGTGAAAGTCAAACCCTAATATGCTCCTAAACCAGAAAACCAGCTCTGCAGAAATTCAGCTCTAGATCTAGTTCTGATATCTTAACCTAGTAAGATCTAAATATTTTGCATTTCCATTTGAGGTTCTCTGTTAAGATGTCTCATCATACCAAGCTTGATGAAAATCTTGAGGGAGCTGATAACTTCTGAGCTTGGAAGTATAGGATCTCCCTGGTCCTGGAAGAAAATGAGTTGGACTCTTACATCAATGAAGAGGTTCCAGTTCTATAGGAAGATGAGGTAAGGCATTACACAAGAAGAAATTGGTCATGGAGTACTTGAGAAAAAGACACCTGAAGAAGTGTTTTTCGGAAAGAAACTAGAAGTCAGTCATCTAAGAATATTTGGTTGTCTAGTATAAATTCACATTCCAAAAGAAAAGAGGACAAAGTTAGATCCTTCAGGAAGGAAGGGTATGTTTGTGGGATACTCTAAAAGCTCGAAGTCTTATAGAATATACTTCCCAGGATTCAAGAATATCAACATCAGTAGGGATGTAAAATTTGATGAAGACTCGACTTACAACAAATCCAGAAAGAGACTTGCTAAATAATTTGAAGAAACAAAAGTACCCAGAATTCATGACACAACCATGAATGATGCAACTCAAGAAGAAGATCGAGAAATAGAAGAACCTCAAGAACTTGTAGATCCACCTTAGGAGAAGAATCCTCACAAGAGGAAACCTACATGGGTACGGGAAGCTATCCAAGGTGCTGAAAGATATGGGGCTCCAGAAGAGATACACAGAGATAGGAAAAGAACCAGGTCCTACTTCGGTTATATAGCCCTATTATGTGACTTCATTGATAAAGAACATTCCAACTATGAAGAAGCGATAGAAAAGAAAGTATGGAAGGATGCTATTATTGAAGAATATCAATCGATCATGAAGAATGATGTTTGGGATATTGTCCCAAGACCAAAGGGGAAGTCTATTGTGACTTCCAAATGGATGTATAAGATCAAGCATGCTGCAGATGGTAGGATAGATAAATATAAAGCAAGATTTGTGGCTCGTGGTTTCTCCCAGAAAGAAGGAATAGATTATGAATATACATTTGCACCTGTAGCCACATATACCTCCATCATATTAGTACTTGCTTTAGCTACAATAATGAAATGGAAAGTACACCAGATGGATGTCAAGATAGCTTTCTTGAATGGTGTAGTAGAAGAGGAAGTATATGTGGAGCATCCACTTGGTTTTGAGACACATGACATAGAGACTCATGTGTGTAAGTTAAAGAAATCCCTATCTGGTTTGAAACAGGAACCTAGGACATGGTACAAAAGAATTGATAGCTTCCTATCCAATTTGGGCTTTACCAAGAGTAAAGTGAATTCCAACCTTTACTACAAGGTTGAAGAAGGGAACCCAATGATACTACTACTGTATGTAGATGATCTATTTGTAACAGGTGAGGATGGGTTGATTGCTGATACAAAGAGGAATCTTGATGCTGAGTTCAAAATGAAGGACTTGGGTATGATGCACTACTTTCTAGGCATGGGGGTGTAGCAGAATGCAGATGGAATTTCCCTAGGACAAGGGAAGTATGCAGTAAAGATCCCGAAGAGGTTCGGGATGATGGACTGCAAGGCCATGACCACACCTATGGCATCAAACCTGAAGCTATTGAGTGATGCTTCATCAGAATCATTTGATGCTACGATGTATCATCAAATGATTGGGTCCCTGATGTACCTGATGAATACGAGACAAAATATTTGATTTGTTGTGAACACATTGAGCCAGTTCCTGATGGATCCGAGAGATGTTCACTTGATTTCTGCAAAGCATATTCTGAGGTACTTGAAGGGTATAGTTGATTATGGGCTAAAGTATGAGGCAAATCAGAAGATTAACCTGGAAGGTTATGTGGATTCAGATTGGGTAGGAAGTGCCATTGATAGAAAGATCACTTCAGGGTGTTGCTTCATTATGGTATCATGTGTGATCTCCTGTTTTAGCAGGAAGCAATCTTATGTGGCACTGAGTATAGCCAAAGTAGAGTATGGTGCAGCTTGTTCGGCTAGTTGTGAGGCAGTATCACTAAGAAAGATACTGTCTGATTTATTTGATATACGGATGGATGCTACTTATATATATTGTGACAAACAGAGTTGTGTGGAGCTATGTCCATTGGCCTTTTTGACATGGTGGAAGGCTGAGATTCACATGGCCATATGTAAGTGCAAAGATATTTTGATGTGATTGTGAGATGTGTTCCCACATGATCAATGCAGAGACATTCTATTGTGATTGTGGGATGTGTTTCCACATGATCAGATATAAGGGCAGAGACATTCTAATGTGATTGAGGGATGTGTTCCCACATGATCAGATATACATGCAGAGCCATTCTAATGTGATTGAGGGATGTGTTCGCACATGATCAAATATAATTGCAGAGCCATTTTGATGTGATTGAGGGATGTGTTCCCACATGATCAGATATAAGTGAAAAGCCATTCTGATGTGATTGTTGGATGTGTTCCCACATGATCAAATGTAAGTATAGAACCTTTATGACAAGATGAGGTTGGATGTAAGTGTAGATCCTTTCTGACAAGATGAGGTCGAATGTAAGTGCAGAGTCTTTCTGATAAGATGAGGTCGAATGTAAGTGCAAAGCCTTTCTAACAAGATGAGGTCTGATGTATGTGGAGAGCCTTTCTGACAAGATGAGGTTAGATGTAAGTGCAGATCCTTTCTAACAAGATGAGGTCAGATGTAAGTGCAGAGCCTTTCTGACAAGATGAGGTTGGATGTGAGTACTAGGCCTTTCTGACATAGTTTTTGGATGTGTTCCTCCGATGGTCATATGTGAGTGTTGGGCATGCCTTTCTGACATGGTTCTTAAATGTGCTCCTCCCATGGTCAGATGTAAGTGCTGGGCGGGCCTTTCTGACATGGTTCATTCCATGGTCACATATAAGTGCTGAAGATTATGAAGATCAGCATGAAGGATAGGCCTACAACTGGCATGAAAAAAGGCTAGCTCTGTAGAACTTCTTATGACGAGTAGAATTGAGATAGTACTTGTGATGATCCAGCAATGATGATCCAGTGATGTTCTAGATCAAGTGATGATCCAGTGATGCTCTAGATTAAGTGATTATCCAGACTTGATGATGATCCAGTGATGCTCCAAATTAAGTGATGATCTAGACATGATAATGATCCAGTGATGATCGAGATTCGATGATCATCCAGACTTGAATATGAAGATGACTTGATGATGATCCAGATGATACAGAGAAGAAGGCTTGTGTGGATAAATTGTATCGGGAGAATACCTTCTTAGTTAAGAGGGAGTGTTGATGTATTTGTAACTTTAGAATTTATTCACTTGTATATCTTATGTATTGTACCTCGATGTTTCTATCGAGAAGTATATGTATTGTAATTGAGTCATGTCATGCCTCGATGTTCCTATTGGGAGATTCAATGATTTAAAAAATTCATGTAAAGTCATAGAGTGTAACCCTCCTTATTCATCAAGGGTTAAAGTCCTCACAGTTGTGGGGCCCTAGGTTTATTAGACTCTCCTAGAGAAGTCGGCCCTAGTGAGTTATTGTCAAGTTGAGAATTAGTATAAATAGAGAGGGAGCCTCTCTATTTAACACACATTCAATCACACTCATTTGTAGCACATAACTGAGAGAGAAAGAAGAAGCTGGGACAAGAGAGAGAGAGACTACTGCTGTGAGGAGATCATCTTATTGTCTTTGGGTTTTAATTTTGGTGCTGATTCTATCTCTGAGGAAGTTGCGGGGTTTTCTCCTTTATGGTTTCCCTGAGGAAAATATTTGTGTTCATTGTCTCTTGTGATTGATTATTGTGCTTGTTATCCTCTCAGATAAAGCTTAAGTGTTAAAAATATAACACACTTCTCATGCATTATGTTTTGGAGGTTTAGACATTGTTCTGCAGGGATATGTTGATGCACAAATGGAAGGTGATAAAGAGAGCAGGAGGAGAACCATAGGGTATTTTTTTATTGTAGGTGGAACAACAATAAGTTGGATTTCAAAACTGCAATAGGTTGTTTCACTTTCAACAATAGAAGCAGAGTATGTTGCTTCTACATAGGCTAGTAAACAGATGATTTGGTTGTATAGGTTCATGGAGGAATTGGGTAAGAAGAAGGAGAATAGAAGGTTGTACAATGACTTTCCAAGTGGCATTCATCTTGCAAATAGATCATCCTTTCATTCGAAGACTAATCATATATAGCTCAAGTACCATTTCATAAGATCTATTCTAGATGAAGAACTGTTAAAGTTGGAAAAGATACATACTAGCTAGAATCCTGCAAACATGTTGACGAAGGGAGAAACTAAGTTCCTTCCTAGTTTCTGTTGGACTTCAAGCATGAAGGTGAAAATGAGAAATTTTCCAAGTCCAAGGTCTAGAGCATAGTCCATCAAGTGTAATAGTGGTGGAGTTGTTGTGATTAGTCTCCAAGTGGGATATTGTTTGTTGTGGAGCCTAATCTTCTAGATTCAGAGATGTTATTCATAACTTATGTTTGAACCCCAGGTTTGCTGTACTATCATCGTAGCTGGTGGGTGCGGGGGCCAGTGGGCCCCTAATGGAGGATTGGGGCGAAGCCCCCAAATGAAATTTTTGAGATGTGTGTTGGCTAACTGTTTTGTGGACCCATGGTATTGGGTGACCCATAGTATTTTCCCTTGGTATTTCCCTTATAAAAAGAAGACCATTGTAATATGACTGAGTATTGTATTGTAGCATTGTAAACAATCTTTAGGATTGTGTGTGAGAGACTATGAGAGCATGAAGAGGAAGTCAAACAAGGTTATTGTATGTTGTATCCCTTCATTTTCATGGACAATATAATAGAAAGGACTGGCAATTTTGGTGTGGACGTAGCCAATCTTGGGTGAACGATGTTATATCTATGTCTCTTTTGTAATGTGTTTAATTTATCTTGCATCTTGTTTAAGGATTTAACTATATAACTATTATTACTCTACAATCATGTTTCCAACACCAATCCCACATTAACTCGTACAAATTCTGATGTTAAACCTTCAACCATAGAATCCCTTTCAACTCTCCTAACTTGGGATGTGGGATCCATATCTTCTCTTAATGTCACAAGCGTGGGTGGGAGAGATATCTGTGGTGGAGGTGGAAGAGTGGTGGGGTCTTGAAGAGCACCTTTTCAATCATATATCCATCCCTTTCCATCTCCATAAAATATAGAATGAATATCAGTATAGTATGGACGTATATTTAAAAAAAAATTGTCATAAAAATATAGAAAAATAATTAAGAACCTCCTCATTCCATGGAAACTTACCATAGGATACAAGGAACTGATCATATAATAATTTGTAACGTACCTGACCCTCCGACCACCGAAGAGGACGGTACCGATTTCTTCTATCTACCCGAGAAACTAGCCACATGAACATACAATGACAAAAAATGAAATGCATTAAAGTAAGACATGCATAGATGCATAATTATTCATCATACAGTGGAAGCAACTGCATTCCATTCAATCATTTAGCATGTTCATCATTTTCATTAAACAAATGTAACTGCAGGGATTTAAACACAAGAATACTTATCTTATAAAGAAGAACACCCTGGAACCAGCTATGTTGCTGCAACGTTCCACCCAACCATAGGCCAATGTGCTCCTTAATCTCTCAGCAACATTGCCACCCCCGAGCTGGGCATGATTCCCCAAGGAAAAGGAAACTAAGCAGGATCACACACAACCAAATATATGTCAAAACTCAGTCAATCCAACATAGTTGGGTTTATCATACCAAGAATACACAACAACACATAACCAAGCCAACAAGTTGGGTTTATCATGTTATCAGGAGATGGAAGCACTGCCTGCTAAGCTAGTGGGCTCACTGAAGAGATAAGTATGCCTACACCAGAACTAGCTTAACTCCTAAGACATCCACACACACCCAACACAAGGAATCATTCCCTTCTCTGCTACACAGTCCCTCAGGGAATGACTTCCTCTCCAGTGCTATTCAGGGGGTGTAGAGAAGAGAGCCATCCCTCTAGCTCTGTCTATGAGGCTCCTACAAAACACTAGGTTTTTCAAGCAGACTCACTTCCACTCCTACACATTCCAAAGAACAATTGCATACACAGCAATATACACCATTTCTGGGTTGAGGAAAATAGTTCAACCACCAAATTTGTTGCCAAGGAGGGTAAGGACAACCCCTGACAGAAATTCAATTTCTTGAGAACGTTTTGGCCCTAACGTTGCCAAAAAATGAATTCAAACACAACCAAGAGAACGTGGTCTCTGCTCCAATCGCTGGGCAATTCAAAAAGGATTTTTAGCTTAGCAATCAGTGGGGAAATGCAACAGAGACGTTGGGGAAAGAAACCCAACTACATATCATTACCAAAAATGAATCCACATCCTAGGAGAATGAGGAAAATGATTACCCACGTGAGGGGAAAACACACCCATAACAACTCAAAAACGAATTTCACACACAGAGAATTCCCAACTGCTTGAGAGAACCCCAACGTGGGTGAATGATGAAGATGAAAATGCCCAGGAGCCCAAATCGTGAAGGAAGAACACACAACCAACAAACTCATGGAGGTAAAACAACTCCTAAGCTTCCCTGCGTAAGGTAAAAATGAAGAACGTGGATGTATGGCCAAATGGGCATGCATTTTGGGTGTTTACTTGCCCCAAAAGTCAAAATTGATTTTCCCCAAATTCGAAATTCATGCCCATACTCTTCCCATCCCCATGCAATAACTACTTCAACCAATTTCTGGCAGAATTAAATGATTGGGTGAATGAGACAAGAAAGGTAGTTGACTGTTTCATGGGTTCTCCCTTTGACATTTGGATTTTCCCCATTGGCCCCAAAGGTTAAATAACTTTCCTCTTTATCCTTAGGAAAATCATGCCCCCATCTCTTTTAATGTTGCATAGACATAGTTGGTTGTGGGTATTTTAATTAAAATGCATATTTACATGATGCAGAAATTATAATGTGCCGACTTAGAACGAATATACCATCGACAATGATTTAATCTCTGGAGCATAAAACAATAAATCGATGGTGGGACTTTTGCCTTTCACTCCACACCAGGATTAATTACAATATATACATCATATACATTTTTAATGAAAACGGGGTCAAAACCGGGGTGTTACAAAATGTGCAAGTTTAGGGTGCTTAAAATATTTCACATTCAACATTTTTTCTTTATGCCTTCTTTGAAGTTAAACATTGAATTTGCTTGTTCTTTTGTCACTCTCTTCTCAACAACATACCACTTGTCCGAACCGATCAGTTGTTCCCTTATCCTACGCATCAAATCAATAAAAACATATGTAGTCGGTCCAAGTACCTCATATACATCAATGAATATTTGCAATGACTTAAAAACAATCTCCAGACTTTGTTTTCTATCTGGAGTGAGATCCAAACTAGAAATCTCATCTTGCAACTTGTTATAGTGAGATCTACAACTTTCAAGGGTTGTTTGTTTATCACCACTGTCCGATGGAAGCTCCTAAAGTATATCATATGGATAAGTTTTTATGGGTGTACAAACTTCAACTTGTTAAACATATAACCTCCTTTCTCAACATTCATCCCTTTGTGCATAATTATGACCCTCTTATGAACCTTGCTCTTCTTCAAAGACAAATACATAAATTTGTGTGTAAACATACACTTATTAAACAAATGTAAAAAAATACAATTGATATATATTAACATATAAATGTTCATACCAGCAAAATGTTGAGAATCTTGATGTTCCCCCATAGAAGATATGGGAGAATCATTATGTCCCTTTGACCTGACTGCTTACCACCTGAATAAGATCTATACAACAAGCTCGAATCTAGAGGTGAACCTAAAAATATTTTATTATTAGTGGAGATTCCAATGCTTGATGACCTCCCCTTAGTAGATGTAGTTGCACCAATACACGTCACACACTTTTTACTCAAAGACCCCTCTCTTTCCATTTGATAAAAACTCTATTTTTAAACAAGACTATTAACTCAATTTACATATTCAAATTTTACATTTTGATTTAAAAATATTCCAAGCATTTTACATCCACACAAAATTTATCATTTTAATTTAAACATCCAAGCATTCAACATCCATAAAAAAAATTACATTTTGATTTTACTTTCAAAGTTAGTAAATTATTTAAAAGCAACTTGAAAGAGGTGCAACAAAGTCAATTTCACAACAAAGGAAGACTTGGAATTATAGAGGATGTAAATTTCAAGCAGTCTCATGTAGAGATTTAGCGGTTGTTGGGAAAATGTTATCACATAGAAGAGGGTCGACACAAACATACATGTTTAAAAATAACCTACAACCTAGGAATGGAAAATCATGTTGATTTCTCTTTAACAGGAGATGATATTTAGTCGATGATTATGGATGCTTGATGTAGACATATAGAAAACTTTAGAGAACTTGTAATATATGTATTGGTCTCAACAATATATACAAACATATCAAAAACTTGAAAAAACTTACTTAACAGTGGTAAGTATTTATACCATAATAAAGAAAGTGGTATTTTTCATTGAAAATTATGATGATGACCTTTCTAGTGTTTGAGCAGAGTTGGAACCCTAGGAAAATGAAAAAAATTATTGTAAAGGAAAATTTGATGTTACAAAATCATAATAAAGGCTTATGACACTCTACAAAATTAGATAAAAGAAATGAAACAAAAAATCAAGGATAAGGAAGTGGACCTTGAAAAAATGGAAGTTGCAATAAAGAAAAATAATAGTTTAGGATCTAAAGGTCAAAGTGAAGAACAAGTGTGGATGCAAAATTTTAATAGCATGACTGGTTATTGCAGTCTTTCTTTCTATACAGTGGAAACATAAAAGTATCGTGATGAACTTTCTAGTGTTTGAGCAAAGTTTGAACTGTGAAAAAACAAAAAAATGATTATAAAGGAAAACTGGATGTTTGCAAAATATGAAAAAGGGATTCTAACACTACACAAAATCAGATGAAATAAATTAAGCAAAATATCATGGATAAGGAGGTGGATGCTGAAAAGATGGAATTTGCAATAGAGGAAAATAAGCTTTTAGTATTTGAAGCTCAAAGTCAAGAACAAGTGTGAATACAAGATGTTTAATAGCATGAATGGTTATTGTGGTCTTTCTTTTTATATAGTGGAAACATAAAAGCATCGTGATGAACTTTCTAGTGTTTGAGTAGGTTTGGAACCCTAGCAAAAATACCAAATTGATTATAAAAGAAAAATTGATGTTGAAAAATATTAAAAAAAAGGCTCATGACAATGCACATAATCATCTGAAAGATATAAAAAAAAATCAAGGACAAAGAGATGGACCTTGAAAATACGGAAGTTGCAATAGAAAAAATAATCTTTTAGGATATGAATCTTGAAGTGAAGAACAAAATTGAATACAAGATGTTTAATAGCGTGGCTATTTATTGTAGCAGTAGTTACATTTTCTAGCTAATCAATTTATACTATCTATTTACTTATGTCTAATACCCGTGTATTGTGTTTTCAAACTTACATAAAAGAAAAGGAGTCCCTTGCTTCACTAAAAATAGTACAGAATTATGATTATTTAAAATAAATTTTATTTTAAGTATAAATTTGAATAGAAATTTAAACACCTAAAATTATAAGCATATTAATATAATTCTTCCATACCTTTGAGGATTTTTGAAGTTACTAATAAATTTGAAAAATTGTAAACTAGGAAAAATTGTAAACTAGAATTATTATTCCATACTTTGTAAAAAATTTATAACTCATTTAAAATCGAAAGGCTAAAAATACAACGATAAAAAATATTGGTTTATCAAAATTCCGCTACACTATAATATGTACCATTACCGTAGCCGATTTACGCGGGATTTAATATAATACACCAATTGATATATGTAACTTCTGGGACTGATATAACAAGGAGAAAATATTAAATGCATTTAAATAATCTTTTAAATCCTCCTTTTAACTTATTTAGATAATATTAAAATTCTACATGACCATATGAAATAAAACTTTCCATTACAATATCAATTGGATTATATAACATAATTATAGACATTCTCTTGTGTATATATATATAACAACTACACACTTCCAATTGAGCATTGATTAAGATTACCGTGCTACAAGATTTCACCACCTAACCAACAATCTATTCGATAAATGAAGTATAACGGTGTTAAGAAATCCTCTCGATGATAGTGATAAAAGTGAATTATAATTATTTAATGGCTCACACATGACTTTGATAAAGAGAAATATACCACTATTAACCATTCTTTTACATGCTAGTGATAATGCTAATTAAGGAAGTGTCAACAGTTCAACTATGTGACAATGACAAGTGAAATATCACGTTGTTCATGAGGTTGACACATCATTGTTGTGACGAACGGTCATATCCTTAATCGTTTAGGTAGTGACTATAACAATGGAATCGATGAAGTTTAATGGTGTAATATAATTATGAATTCTCACTGAGAGACACTATGCCATCATGATCCAATACTATCAGTTGGAGGTCATTGCTAATGAGAGACTTTGGGTGGGAAAATAGATAGTTAAGGTGGAATCACTGGATTATTTTGTTGATCAAAGGTCTTGTATTAATGGTCACGATAGACAATTGGTGGGGCGGGGTTCCATTTAGGCAAGCATGCAAACCAATGTTAATCGAACTGTTCCTTTGACCCTGGATTTGTTGTTGCTGCAAAGTTGGATATTGGCAACATTTTTCAAAGCTTCCGAGAATTAGAGGGAAATAGTGGTAAACTACAATTCTAGTGAGGGAAAAGCAACAGTAACCAATGAGGATCAAGCAAGAGAAACCACTCCGAATTTGATAGAAAAAACAATAACGAAATTGTCAAAGGGAGATTGTCAACAATTGGACACCAACAGTAAGCTCACCAAGTATTTATTTAAATCGGAATATATTATCCACTAAGTTAGTACCTATAGGAAATTTGGTTCATTTCCTCATAGATACAAAGCATTCTAATTTGACAATTTCCATTGTCCAAGATACATGTCCCTGTTGTAACTTCAAAGCATATTGTAAATGTATTTTACTGATGTACCCCAAAGGGGATGTAACTTATTCCTCCGTCGGGATGTTACTATTGTAATTGGTCATCATATATTCATGCAATAAATCCTCCATTGTAAGTCGGGTCGATAGTATCCTAATGAATATAATAGAATATTGTTTTATGATTTCCTAGGTGAAGTCGACCCAGACAATTTAGTGGGGCCGACTTGTTAGGCTAAAAGTTAAGTGACTTAAAGTGTATAAATAGAGTATTTGTGTTCCTTATTACAACACAGACTCACTCACTTGGGTAGTGCATCTGAGAGAGAGAGAGAGAGAGAGAGAGAGAGAGAGAGAGAGAGAGATATTCAAGGAGGAGAATACCTGTTTTGGGGTTTTATATTATACATGTTATACACAGGAAGTTTTGATGGGTTTTCTTCCCTTTGATGTAACACCCCGGTTTTGACCCCATTTGCATTAAATGTATATCATGTATGTATTGTAATTAATCATGGTGTGGAGCTAAAGGCAAAATCCCCACCATCGCTTTAGCGTTCTATATTTCCGCGATTAAAAATTGTTGTCGATGGTATTTTTTGCTAACTGGCACATTATAATTTTGGACATCATGTAAATATGCAATTTAACTTAAAACCCACAACCAACTATGTCAATGCAACAAATAATGAGATGGGGGCATGATTTCCTAAGGATAAGGGCAGGGGGAATATTCAAACCTTTGGGCCAATGGGGAAAATCCAAACGTCAAAGGGAGAACCCATCAAGCTGACAACTACCTTTCTTGTCTTATTCACCCAATCATTTATTACTGCCAGAAATTGGTTGAGTTGGTTATTGCATGGAATGGGAAAGGTATGGCAGCCCAAATTCGGATTGGGCAGAGCACCTGTTTTTGAAAAATGTGTTTTGACTCCTTGGGCAAGTAAAAACCCAAAAACGTATGCCTATTCTCTCATGCATTCACATCCTCCTCTTCATTCACATTTTTGGAGCTCTTGTACACCCTCATTCATGTTTTTGTAGTTTCCTGTGTTTTTCCCAATGGCTGAAAAGTTGTTTTGCTAAGATTCAGTGGCTGGGATCCCTGTTGGGCGTTTTTGTTGTTGTTTTCCTCATTATGTGGCCAGGAAAAACATTTTTGGGTTGCACAACAAGTGGGAGAAAAGACCCATGATTTTTGGGTGTTGGATGTGTTGGGACTCAAAAATGTCATTTTTTCATTCACTTTATCTTCCGCTATTCCTCACATTTCATCGTCCCATTAACCTTTTATCATACCATTTCCATACATATATGTGGGTTTCACCTTATTATTTTCACTTTATTTATTTTTAGTATTATAAGTGAATTTATGATTAAATATTAGAAAATTAACATGTTTCCACTAATATCTCAAAGTATGGATGAGCTTTGTAATGTGTGGGAATATGTGAAGGATTAATTCAAAGAAAAGATTTCACGTATATCTCCTCCACCATTTCAAGGAGATAGCTATGCAAAGAATATTCTAAGGAGAAGATCATGGAGATTTGGTTGAGAGACATGTGGAGGATTGGTGAGACATACGTGGAGGATTTGAAGGGATCATATCTAGTAATAATAGGAAAATAATTGAGTGGTTGAGTGAATAGTGGATCTCTCATTTGAGATGGTTATTTCCTTCATGTATAAAAGAGAGTGCTCTCTCTTCATTTCAATAATCTTAAATCCTAGATTATTTTAGAATATCTTAGAGAATAGTAGGTTGTAGAAGTTAGTCTTGACTTTGTAATATGGAGAAAGGAATTCTTAGCTTTTGTTCATAATCTTGGTTTGATGCTTTTATGATTTATGATTGATTCTTGTGATGTAATTTAAGATTTCTTTATGGTTAATGTGAGCTCACATGTGTTGTCTTGTTGCTCTTCATATGTTGGCTTTATTTTATGCAATTTACTTTCAATCTTGTGTTTCATCTTCCTACATTAGATTAGCAATTGCGTGTTTCAACTTAAGGGGGGTTAGATTATATTAGTCTTAGTTTCACAGGGGTCAGATTTGCTTAATTTCGTTTCAGTCCTGCATATACTTTGCATGTGCTTCATAAGTCTATGAACCTTGGATTGACAAATTAAATGGTTGGGCAATTACTGCAACAGAATTAAAACGACATTAAATCAGCACAACATTTTGGTGCCGTTGCCGGGGAAGCATTATGGATTGAAGTTTAGTTTGATTTTTCTGCAAGCGTACACTAGAGTGTGAATTTAAATTTCTGTAATGAGTGAATTTCAATTTCTGCAAATAGTGTTTCAATTATGCAAGTGTGAATTTCAATTTCAGCAAGTGTGTTTTCTTGCAACTGTGAAGAGTAATTGTTTTTTTTGTACAGAGTGTTTTTTTAATTTGTTTCAGCAACAGTGTTTATTTAAAATTTTCATTTAGATTTGGGTGCTATAAGAATCCCTTTTTCAAAATGATTTGATAATGAGTTTAAGCTTGGAACAACTCACTCATATCCTTGCAAAAGTAGGGATCTCCTCTTCTCTCGAAGAGGAGATCTTGACAGCAGCCGAGAGCTTCATTACTCCTCCAGAAATAGATGAAGAATTAGCATACAAAGAATCCTGCACATTTGATGGAGAACAATCATGTGAACAAGAGAACGAGGAGGACCACGAGGAGTTGCAGCATGATATGAGGAGTGAAAACTATGCCTACGAAAGCCCTATTGAACGATGGTTTCAGGCGAGTACGAGGTTCTAGAACAATTTAGTTCTTCTATTTTTCTAGTTAATTCACAGTTACAACAATTAATTCCACACATTTTGGTTTATCCTCATCTTCTATTTACAAAATTAACACTGAACATATTCTTATTGTTGTTACGTGAATGGCTACACTGGATATTTAACTACACGTAACAGTTTTCTAGTTCTCAATTAGCATAGAGTGGGTAGGATTTTATTTTCAGTTTTCACTTTCACTTAGAATAAGTATGCTCTCCTCTACGCTTCCTGTGATCGCGAGGATTAGAAAGTAGGATGTTTTCTAAAATTTTCAGGAATGAATAATTAATGTTTTGCAACATGCTTAATTGATTTCATCTTTATTTTGCAATTCATTATCTCCATTTGCTAAAAATATTTTCAATTTGTAAAATAAAACTAGTCTGCAATTTCATTTTTAAGCTGAACAAATGCTGAAATTATAATGCTGAAAGGTAGTTGCAACTCCAAGCTGAAACAACACAAATCTATTGCATTTTTTTGGCATTTTGGCTTGTTGAAATTCGCTAAAACACACTTAGGACAGTCCTATTTTTAGGGACCACAAGGACTTCGTTTTAAAACCTGTTTCTATACAAAGTATCATTTTAATTCTATTGTCCAATCCAATTTGAATTCTTTAGTTTGGTTGTAAAACGGAAAATATATGGTCAAAATACTGACTGGGGGTGGAGTAGGAAGCTTAAGAACATAGTTGGGATAGTCATGTTTTGGGAGACCTAATGGATGAATTCTAAAAAATTGTTTCGAATGCATACTCTCCTATCAATCTAGTTTACAACACAATTTGAATCATTCAATTTCTATATTGTACGAAGGAGATACGCCCAAAATACTAACTACCTATCCTAAATCTACACTCCAAAAACTCTACCTTCTCATATGTTCATTGGCATATTTGACCCATCAATTCTTCTTGTATTCAAAACCTATTTCTGTTGGAGATACCTATATGAATCTATTTTCATCTCCAATTGGAATCACATCAATCCATATTTTAACGAAAAAGTTGTACTCCAAATAGTGACCATTGGTCTAAGCTGAAACTCACAAGCCACATTAGGATACAGGCTGTTACTTAGATTATATTACATACCATATCATAGAATTTTTTAAAACCTATTTCTACTAGACATATCCCTATGAATGCACTTTCTTTTTCCTTTGGAATCATTTAAATCGGGCGTGAAATAAATAAGTTATTACCAAAACACTGTCAGGTAGTCTACGTCGGCCCAACATGTTTTAGCTGTAACAACTGTAGCTGAAAAAGAATGAAAAAATTAATGCCTCAATGTGCAATTAATTTGTCTCCATTTACTAAAACTTTTTCAATTTATAAAATTGTCCTGCAAATTCATATGTGATGCGAGTGAATTCTTTGAAAATTTTAAACTGAAACAATGGCTAAGCCTATGTCACAATTGAAGTACGTCTTCTGAGTCTGGTTTATTTATGGTTGAGTGGTAGCAATTCCATCTCCCGCCTTCACCCGAAACTTAATCAACTTTGTCTTTCTACCTTGAATTAAATCTGCATAAAACAAAAAATAAAGAAATAGTTAGCTCTCTCGGCCAGCTTGGAAAGCACCTTGACCAATTGGTGATGCGTTCATCTCATTGTAGATCACAGAGAAATACACTCAACAAGAAAATTGATCATTACTTTCCTAGGCCTGGGTAGTTAGGTGAGTATTGCATCTCCATCTAAAATGAAAAGGAATTGAACAAATCTACAACAAATGGCATACAAATGGCTGTTACAGCCTTAACCAAAAAAATGCATCCCAGATAAGAACACCTTGACTCACGTATTGATTTGCGGGCACGTGGAAATGAATTTTGAAAATCCGAGATATGGGTTTTGTGTGCGACATCCTCCTTTACCTGACTCTTGCACATCCTCATTTACCTGAATCGTGAGGAAATCTCCAGACAAAGCCACGATTTGCGATATACAGGTGGTTCTTCGGGAGGGTATTTTCTAAATTTACTGTTACAACCGGTTCCAAGTAGCTGAAACAGTAAACTCCATTGTTGTGACAATAAAGGCTGGAAATAGTTCTGTGAAGGCTGAAAAAAGGATGAACAAAGCTCAGAAAAATAGTTGAACAAAGAAAAGGCTAAACAAAGCTCAAAAAAATGGCTGAACAAAGCCCCTAAGCAACAATTGAAAATACTATAATTGCAAAATCAATTGGACCGGTCTTAACACCACAAAAAAGAGGAAGGTCAGAAGCAAATTGATATGGGGTAGCTACCGGTGGCTATTGAAGCTGGTTGTTTAACTGCTTGAATCTGCTCGATTGTTTAAATTCCTTTCATGTTGGTAAAATGACATAATGCAATCCTCTTTTTGCAGATTGGCATAATTTATATTATTTTTTAATTCTTAGAAACTCTTAGGAAAGAAGTCTATTAAGAACACACACACCGAGCTTCCATCTAATACCCAAACACGCATTTGCTAAAAATTCATATAAATACATTGATTTTTTCATTTCAATTTGCTGATGTTGTTTAAATTATGATCATAGCAATATCTTTTAGTGGAGAAATTGATAATCATAAATACACTCAGGTCCGTGCTTGCAATTTCATTTGAATTCTTTATTTTTGTTTTGCGAATCATACAACACTTTATTTTAGTTGTTTTTGTTTTGTTTAAAACTAATAATAAAAAAATATTTGCAAATGGACTTTCTTACATTCCCGAAAACAATAGAAATGCATGAATTTTACGCTCTACGATAATTTGTTTTCTTCAAGTCACTTTGACAGCACACAAAGACAAAGGAAAAAACACACTTTATTTTTGAAATTCAATTCGCTTGCCTTCGTACTAATGCCTACATTTTACAATAATCTCACAAGTTTGATTGCAGGTTTAGTACTATCATTTTTCAGGTCCGAAGATCGTCAATTTTGTTGTTGAAGTGATTTGTCATGAATCACAAAATTTTTAAAAGCATGGCTCATTGACAATGTTTCCAAGATATTTGAATTTTAAGTCAATAAAAGTGCAACAAATCAATTTTCTCACAGCACGAAAAGTTTCTTGTGTGTTGCAGTCAGCTATCATAGCAAGGCTTGTTGCAGCTAAGTGTTGCAGCTGGCTTGTTGCAGCTAGTTGTTGCGCAGCTGGCTGTCACAGCTATGTGGTGTTGCAGTTGGCTTGTTGCATCTAGTTGTTGCGCAGCTGGCCGTTCGTGCTATGTGTCGCAGCTATTGATGTCGCATCTAGCTGGGTTGTTACAACTATGATCGGATGAAACCAGCACGGTAAACATGTAATTTTCTTTGCAGTTTATGTACTTATTTTTGCATGATATGTTTTCTTTTACGGACTTCTCACAATTTTTATGCTAGGCTGCATGAGGACATACAACCAGATCACTTGGGGAGGGTGAACTATATTTAATACATATTCACTAATAAGTTTTCATGCAGGATTTTGTAGTAATTTTTTTTTCAGGTTTTAGAGACAGTCGCATTTTGCTGCTGAAGTGATTTTTCAAAGAAACACAATTTTTTTGAGAAACATGCTTTGATAGACAGCTTGAAGGAGTTGTTGCTCATGATTTTTCTAATAAACATCATAACGTTGGTTGTTACACAGAAACCATCCATAAACTTATTTGTGTCATGATTGTTTATCCATATTTCTCATTCAAAGCACCTTCACCATCCATGTCTTGAAGTCCACTTTCCATCTCTTTATCTATCATGACTTCACACATGTACATATCTTTCTGAATTGCATACATCCCTTTATATTTTTCAGTTCATTTTTTCATTCCAGTTTTCCTTCTGAATAAAACCAGCTCCCTTTCCATGACTACATAGCCTTGCCATATCCACTGCTTAACTGTGAGATCTTTTCACTTATAGTCCTATTGAGGCCTGGAAATTCGCAGGCGGAAACAGTAAGGCATTCTCCCCAATCAGCGTTCCCAACTAGCCCGTTGATTGTTTGGTATAGGGAATCCGTCCGGTTTACGGTCCGGCTACCGTAGGTCAAAGTAACAAACAAGGGTTTTACCGGTTGCGGCCCGGTCCACCGGAATTTGTATTTTTGACTTAAGTATGAAATTCAAATTCCTAACTAAATGCAGGGTGGTGAAGGATGCAAGGAGCATTCACAAAGTGATGCGCAGGTTCTTACCTCTCATCTTAGGCTCACCATGCATTTGAAATACTCATGCAGAAATGAAATGCCTACCTATCTATATGCCTACCTATCTATCTACGTATCCTATCCCTGGGGAGCCAGCTAGTGATTAACATATATGAGTAATGTGGAGTTGCATGAGTAATAAAAGTAATTACAGATAGCTGACATTAACCTTTTACACACATGAACAGTGAAAAATATTACACAACCAGATAGCTAATTGTCTATGACAAGCATACATTACTCATGGTAGAGATTTCATAAAATAAATCAGAAATCATTAAACAAATACATAGGTCATGAAGTTAGAACGATCTCACGATTCATGGATATAATGCTGAAAAACAAAGTAGTTCATCTTTCGATTATCCATGTCAAAACATTTCTTATCCCACCAATCTTCTTTCAACAGGAAAACTGTAACTTTTATTGCAAAAGGAAGTAGTTCTTCTTACAACAACTTTCCAGTCTTACTGGGGAAAAAATCCCCTCTCTTCTCTAGGTTTCCTACTTTTATACAAAAGGCAAAAGTTGGTTGGGCTGCCCAAAGTGACCTTTGGGCTTCCCAACCCTTTTGTCTTCCCAACGTTTCATTTTTTCCCAAAAAGCCTTTTACAAACTATTAAATTACAGCAAAGTTGATTGGTCCTTTTGAGAGGAGGGTCCTGCTTGGTTCTCCAAGAATTTTGTCCATGCTGCTGCCTCAGCAGCGAGTCCTTCAAATGAGTTGGGCTCTAAAAACTGAATGTTTAGCTCGAACTTTTCAGCCTGGTTTCTAATGGCCTCTACCCTGGCTGTGTTCAATCGCACCTGTTCTTCTAAGAGCTGCAAACTGACGGCTGTATGGCCTATTTCATTTTTCAGGATTTGGTCATCAATAGCTTTGATGCGTTGTACTCTGGCTTCTTCATCTTGTTGTCCTTTTTGCAACCTTTCTACAAATGCATCATGATCAGGGAACTCATATAGCCTCTGCTCGGCTTCTACCTGACATCGGTTGTAGGTAACCAGGGCTCTCCTGAAGAATTCTGTGTAGACTCCCTTGGTTTTCTTGACTGTTTTCTGGAAGTCTTCTACAGTATTGATAGTGAATTCTATCAGATCATGGTCCCGTTTAAGGGCTTGTTTATCCTTGGATGGTAGTTCAGCTGGGGATTCCTCATCGTTCTCCGCCCTGGCTATCCTTGTAGTTAGTACTTCGAGGATGTCTTGAGACCTGTCAACAAAATAAGAAGCAGTTTCCAAGATTTCTGCCAGTCGGCCATCAATCTGGAGGACCTGGCACCTTTCTTCTTCTAGAGCAGTTTGCAGGTGTAGCACTTTAGATTTCTGGGCCAGGATGTGTTCTTTAACCGGCTGTAGATCGACCTGCTGTTCCTTTGCTGTCTCCAGCTCAGCAGTTAGAGAAGCCAGCCTCGCTTGCAGTTCCTGGGTGTATGAAGTATTGGACTCATAAATGACAGTCTGCTGTGCCTCCAGCTCTTCCACTTTTTCCCTCAACTACTCCTTTTCATTCTTTAAGTCTTGAATTTCCTGCTGTGCACTTTCTAGAGCCTCATGTGTTGCTTCCTTGGCCTATGCTTCTACCTGGATGGAGTAGATTTCACTCTTTGTGGCCTCCATTTCTCTCAGCACATGTTCATATTTTCTCTTGAGTCTATTTCCTTCTTCCCTTTCTTTCTGTTCTCCTCATTATCCTTTTAGTAGCCCTGTCATAATATACGGTGCTGAAATCAGGGACTTCTTCCCCTTTTTTTTGTACGAAGGGTACTAGCTGAAGCATAGGGGTTATAGAAGTGCTGGTAGTAGGTACTTGAAGGATTTGCACTTCAGGGTTTTCCTCTCCCTGACTCTGCCATGATGGTGTTTCAGAGGCTTGTTGCTGTGTCAACTTTAGCTTCTCAGCCTCCTGCTCTCGAAGCTCTTCATCTAGCTTCCTTTGTCCTTCCTCAGCTGCTTGCCTAGCAGCTTCTTCTGTTTCTCTGGCTGCTTCTTTTGCTTATTCAGCTGCTTCTTGGGCAGCTTTCATTTTCTCTTCTTCTCCCTTATGAAGCCACTCTGCAGCCTCATTTTCAAGCCTCTAAGCCTCCTCTCTTATCCTTTTGGTGACCTCTTCAGCCTTAGCTTACTCAGCTTTATCCTGCTCACTCCCTTTTCCGCCCTTGGTGGGATGCTTTGGTTTGAATCTTCTACTAAGTGCCGTCATGTTTGGTGCACTCCTGAAAATAGATTCATCTCGATCAAAATGGTGGGTGTACTCGTAAAACACCTTGTGCTTCTTGCAGTGCTCAGCCATTCTACCACAAGTGTCATTTCGTCTGAAAGTCATCTCGCCAAAGTGGAACTTCCCTAGTTCCTCTATAAATTCTGCAGCTTGCTTCACATTGGCGAAACTGCAGCTGCCTAGCTTAAATGGTAGAGGTGGATAGGCAGTCTTCTTTTTCTGGAACAAGAAGTGACCAATTTCGTCAATAAACACTTGTCTGACTGCCTCTTTGTGGACTATATAATCCATTGCATACTTGGGCAGCAGATAAGGTGTTTTTGATCCACCAAACATTCTAAGATACATCCCGTTTTCTGTCAAGAAATAAACATCATACTCCTCTATTACCTGCATAGCCTCTTCAGACATGCAGTTACATTCCTTTCGGAAGATAAGCGTGTGCAGAGGCATAGTAAAATGCTCACAGATCTCTCGGTAATAACTATGGTACTGATGAGCCCCTAGTAGTTTGTAGGCTGCATATACAGGCATTCTTTCCCTATCCGAAACACATTTGAGCCCGGGGAAAGGCTGGTGGCATAATATGCAGTCTATCAGAATGGAACTCATGTAGAACTCAGATTTTTTTCGGGCTTCTCCTCCTCCCAGGGCTGCAGCTACACAAGAAGAGAGACTACTTGATACTAGGCTGGCCCAGTTGAAGATTGTTCCTTCTGTGGCCACATGAAACATAAGAGGTATCCACTCCAATTTGAAAAGTCTACCATTGCCTCTTCCAAAGATCCGGTTTAGCATCAAGGCTATAAACCTGTAAGGAGCTCTTAAGCTCGCAGTGTCATAGTCCTCCATTGCTTTGTGTCTATAAATCTTTCCTGGTAAGAGCATTCTTCTCAGGGTTTCCACTAAATCCATCCTGAGGTTATCTAACCAATTGTCTGATAGGAAGACTTGGGGCTCTGGAAGGTGGTAAGCCAATGCCACATATCCAGGGCTAAATGCAGCATAGCCCTGACCTTCAACATTTCCCATCAGCATTGTGTTGTTATTTGTGTGTGGTAGAATCCATCTCATCACATCAGAGCAAGGGAACAGCTCTGGTCTTGTAGCCACCTTCATGATGGCGGATTTTTCAATGTTGGCGTAAATAGGTTCTTCCTCAAGACTCGTGTCTGGGACTTCCCTACGGGAAATCAGTCTGTATATCTCGCCCCATTTGTACTCAGGCTCAATACTAGAGATACATTGGGTATCCTCATATATATACTCCTTCTGTGGGACGACCTCTATTGCTGTTTGTTCATCGACCGCAGGGGCCTTCCTTTTCTGCCTCTTGGACATTGTAAATTCTTCCTGCAATGTAAAAACATTATGACATTTAAGCAGTTTGAATTTGTGAACATTGTGCAGCAATATATCCGTTCTCAAGTGTATCATAATTGTGACCAGTCCATGAAATCAAATCATAAGTCTCTCATACTGAACAATCAAACTAGCATGCAGTACTGTGCAATGTGCCATTATCTTATGCATAGTATGGTAATGTTCAATGCAACAAATACATATATTGTTCAATCTTATAATGCCTTGAGACTATGAGTGCACTATCTTATGATCCAATCTATATGAGCAAGCCTATCAATCATACTTATGCCAGGATTAAACCTACACTATTATGTGACCTGCCACTTCCTAATGATAGCGATACATTGAAGAAAAAACATTGTAAATTATATGCAAGTGCAGTATTCAATTATCATTATATTGCCTAGCAAACACAGAGAAGGATTAAAAGCATCAAGCTCATGCCAATCAACACTTTAGCCATAAAGCCCAGCAGACACATCACAAAGGAGACGCATGCGACTGGAAGCGGAAAAAATACATTAAGCTGATAGTACATCTCGCCCTCCCCAGTGGGGCATAACCACATTTCTGCACAGGGTATCCTCATCAAAAGATGACCCACGCTATCCTCAGTGTAACCGGTGACACATCCCTTCGACCCCACTAGGGTTTTAGGCGACCAAAAGAAAAAAGGGGGTTGTGAAGGATGGCGCAATCAACGCAGGCCGCGGTTAGAACCTCGAAGGGGACACTGTCGACTGTAAAAATCCCCTTCAAAAACCTATTCCTCCCGGCCAAATATAGGTCCGACCTTCTACCTCGTCGAGGTTGCAGAAAAATGCGAAAGTGAACGACTAGGGTTTACAGGCTGGGAATGCACCACGGAAATCAATAGTCTACCAAAATCTCTAGGCAGTGCCCGAAACCTGACTACCCCCTGTCTATCATGGCCACGCAGTGAGGTTTGGCGCAGACGGCGTAATGGCCGTCTGCGCCTAAACCCTTCAACCCTTGTGCGCATGAGGCAGCGGCTAAAAAGTGGAAAAGCAAATGGCTTAAAAGGTTGAAACGTCCCCCCTTACCCAAGGTCAAGATAAAACCCACTCATACAGGCTTAAATCCTAGTTAGACGAGGGAAAACGCCGGGGACCCCAAAATATGGGAGAAAACCAATAACCGCTCAAACATGATGGGAAAAGACGGAATAAACCTACCTGGCAATCCGGTGAATCAACTGAGTTGATGACGGTTGGAATACTTCTTCCACCTGGAAGCTGGTGCAACGACAACTAGACCCTCTCTCCCTTTGAAGCACGACAGCTCAACGCTAAGCTCACCACGATAATGCTCGATAATCAAAAATAACAATACAAAAATCCCATACCGTCGCACTGTATATATAAAGAAAAAACAAAAAACACCATGTGTGCGAGAGCCTTTAAATCGGGTGGGAAATGAAACTGCGTCGGGCGGCTAATGCCTTAGGCCTTCCGCAACGGCGGATGGTCCACAATACTAACTTACTCGCACGGCTAAAATAGAACGCGTGAACTACAATCGGGCATCGATGGGTACCTTGATCGGATGACCAAAAATACGAACTCCTCCACAACGGCGAATCCTCAGAGCATGATGCCACCCGCAATGGGGAAGGAAGTGATGTCCAAACGCCTCGATACGAAGCCGGGAGAAAACAAAACGCACATCGGGGCGCAAAAGAAAGTCTAAGTCCAAAGTGATCCGCAACGGCGGACGCCCAAAAAGGACATTTGTCCGCAGCATCGGACGAGGGAGACTTCAAACCCATCCGATGACGAATCAAAAAACCTCCGACACGTCAAAGAAACGAAACTTATGTGCAACATTCGGAGCGAAAGGGAAATTCCACACCCAAAAACGGTCCGCAACGTCGGAGGGTATAATTAAAGGTTCGCCCGCAATGGCGAAGAGTCTAGTGACTTAACTCCCGATTTAACACGGCTTTGAAAGATATGCAAAACGACGATGAACTCAATTAAGGATGGGATTCATTTAAGCATGAACTGAGAAAAGAACCAATCGAATGACAGAAAACCAAAGTTCTGGAAGACGCTTCAAAATCCATAGGCCAAAAATCAAGAAAAGAACCGACTAATTCAAAGTAAAGGAGGGTCCAATTTTTTTTTAGAATTTTGGGAAAATGTTGCAGCTGCAACAATTGGTGACTATCTGGTGAACCCCAGATCTCTGAATTAACTCTCTCTCCTAGCTTAATACTGTTTGAATAAAAGCGAAATCTTCTAGATGTCTGTATTCCTAAACAAGCCAACTTATGCATTAAAATTCATAGAATAAGTCCATTTTTTGGGAAAAGGTAACATCAGCAGCGTTTCAGGTCTGAATAACTCCTTTGAGGCCAAATGGGTGAGGTTTATTTTACCTTCCCTTTGGTAGCTACAGCTTAGACACCACGGGATTGTGACAGAGAGTAACAGCATTATCCGTTTGTTCCTCATTCTCGTGCCAATTTGCACTTTTTGTGCCTTCTGAACATTAGTTCTTTGATATGAGTCTTCCTGCAGGCCTTTCTTATTGAATTTTAATTCAGGATCCTCTATCCCATAGTGTCCTTTTGTGTGAATGATATACTTTGTAATACAGTTCACGAACGGAGAGGATCTTGTGGCCATTTGGTACTTTATGCTTTGAGATTAATGCTTTTCGAGCTTTGCTTTGACATGTCTTGTTTCTTTCAGGAGCTTTGACTCTTCATATCTTTTAACTTTTATTAATTTAAGGCATGGGATCATTTGTATATGATAAACTGTTCCACTCTGCTTCCTTTCCGTGGGTCTTTTGCTGTCACCCCCTTGGGTATTTAAGATGTGAAATAAATGGAGCCTTGAAATAGTACTTCAGACCCTTTTCACTTCTGAGTTATTTACAGGGATTAAGTAAGACTTCAAATAAATGCTCTGTCAGTTAGGAATACGGTTACTAGGAGACATTCTATACTTTTAAGCACAGTATTTCACTCAAGATTTTAGTTAATAAAGAACCCTGATGTTCCCATTGCAACCAAAAGTTTGCCTCTTATTCAAAATCAAAAGAGAACTAGTAAAGCTATAAACAAACAGCAGCATAGCAAGAAATCAAAAGAAAGAAGACATCAAAGCATTAAAACAAGAAAACATCATAAGCAACAAAGCAATTTATTTATGTACAAATGAAAATAGAAAGAAAACAAAAATTTTCCCCATTCCTGAAAGCATTAAAACAAAGAAAGAAGACATCAAAGCATTAAAACACGAAAACATCATAAGCAACAAAGCAATTTATTTATGTACAAATGAAAATAGAAAGAAAACAAAAATTTTGCCCATTCCTGAAAAATTATAAATCTAAAAACTGAGGAATGGGCTGGATTTAGACATGGATTGCCTAACCATGATCCAACTGTGTTGTTATTGAAATGGAACCCATATCTAATATCCTGCAGTCATTTCTTTCAGCCTGAGGGATTTGAAGGAGCTCAGGCTGGGCATCCATCATAGGACTTGCCTTTCTTGAAGTATGATGTCTCAGCTTACACTCAGTTAGATGGTTTCCCAATACAGACTCAGCAGATTCATTTTCTTCTCCTAGCTTAGTGACATTGTGCTTCATATATGGCTCTCTCAAAATATTAATCATGTTTGAGCTACCCTTCTGAGGTAACCACAAGTGAGACCAGTCTGAAGCAAAGTACCCATTTAGTCGGGCTGTCCAATCTCGGTTCAGGATCATTCCATAACCATCAGGGATGTCTGCTACTATGATGTCAACGTAATGACATGTCTTTTTATTTGCAGCTAATCGGATCAGAACATCCTCCATTTCCCCTACTACTTTGACACTGGTTTTGTCAAGTTGAGTGACATCCCAAATAGTAGGTTTTAGCGGCCCATCAAGCCTTTTGCAAACTGCCAGGGGCATAACATTCATGGATGATCCAGAGTCTACCAAACAATTATGGACCTTATGATTTAAAATTTCAAGAGTCACAAGGAAAGGTGGAGCGATGGTTTTCTTAGTCTTAATCAACTCAATCTTTTCTTCCACAGGTTGGTTTGTTATGGGTAACTCCTCTTCGATTTTGACAGTTGTTCTTTCCTCATCATCCTCCTCTGGTTTGGCAAGTTCAATGAGTGGCTCTATTTCCTGTTTGCTAGGAATGTCTATAGGCATGTCATCTTTAGCTTTCTCATCAACCTGCCCCTTTACTTTCTCTTGCAAATCTTGAACTTTTGAGATTATTGCATTGCCTTTAATGGCCAGGCTTTCGTCTTTTGTAGTTGTGGGAGTATATTGAGATTCAAGAATGTCTTCTTCCATATTAAAAAGCGAAACTCCATTCCATGAGAACATAGTATCATCCTTTGGTTTTGCTATGGTCTGTTTCTCTTTTACCTCCATGCTACTGTCCCTAGTCAATTCTGGGTTCAACAAATTATTCATCACCAGTGTCATTGAATGTATCCATTGAGGACACTTCTTCTCAGAGTGGGGTTGTTGGTGAAAAGTACAGAAATTATCCCTTCCTATTTCTGTCATGTTTAATGATGCCACATTAGGAGGTGGGACTTGCCATTGGTTGTTATCTTCCTTTTTTGGATAGTGTGGCTTATTGATTTTCTGAATGTCCCTCTCCTTTTCCAGGTCTACAATTTTGTTGGACATTTTCTGAAGCACTCTCATCATCTCATGAAAATTATGCGTTTGATCTTCTCTAGATTTAAACAGCAGTGAGCTTCTTCTTACAGTGGTCTTATCTTCAAATGAGTCAGGATAGTCCTCTATACTCTCACTTTCAGCCTCTACTCTCTCAGCCTCTTGATAGGTTTCTGCCAGTGTGGGCTTGATTTTCATCTTGGAAAACATGGCCAACTCAGGTCCTAGGGCTGAGGTATAATACTCAATTAGAACTTTGTCTGAAGGTCTGTCAATAGTAGAAATTTTTTTTAAGTACAATGAAAATCTCTGAGTAAAACTATGTACCTTTTCATTCCTCTCTTTTCTTGACAAACCAAGCCCTTTCATCAACGAGGCATGTGTCTTCTGAGTTGTATATTTACCTCTGAAAACCCTTTCAAAAGTGTCCCAATCAGGAATGGAATTAGCAGGCAGACTGAAATACCAAGATGCTGCTGCTCCTTTCAGAGTGCGAGGGAACAATCTGTAGACCACATCTTCATACTCCCCATCCCTTAGCCCTTTTAATGCTAGATAAAAGCTTTGAATATGATCATCTACAGCAATATTTTCCACAGGGTCAAACTTAGGTAGGAGCTTGTCAAAGGCTTGAGGTAGGTTATGCAAAGGAGGATTCAGGTTCAGAGGTGACCTAGCTCTCCATGCTGGCAAAGGATTGGGTTGATTACCAACCATGAGCAAAGGTAAATAGATAAGCCACAAGGAGAATAACAGAAACTGTGAGTACTTGGGTCAGGTTGAAAGCTTCAAACCTCTGCTGGTAGGATAGTCTCAGGAAAATAAGCTCCATGGCCAGCATATACTGGCGGCCCTCCTTCTAGCACCAAAACTGTTGAGGCCTGGAAATTCGCAGGCGGCAACAGTAAGGGATTCTCCCCAATCAACGTTCCCAACTAGCCCGTTGACTGTTTGGTATAGTGAATCCGTCCGGTTTACGGTCCGGCTACCGTAGGTCAAAGTAACAAACAAGGGTTTTACCGGTTGCAGCCCGGTCCACCGGAATTTGTATTTTTGACTTAAGTATGAAATGCAAATTGCTAACTAGATGCAGGGTGGTGAAGGATGCAAGGAGCATTCACAAAGTGATGCACAGGTTCTTACCTCTCATCTTAGGCTCACCATGCATCTGAAATACTCATGCAGAAATGAAATGCCTACCTATCTATCTACGTATCCTATCCCCGGGGAGCCAGCTAGTGATTAACATATATGAGTAATGTGGAGTTGCATGCGTAATAAAAGTAATTACAGATAGCTGACATTAACCTTTTACACACATGAACAACGAAAAATATTGCACAACCAGATAACTAATTGTTTATGACAAGCATACATTACTCATCGTAGAGATTTCATAAAATAAATCAGAAATCATTAAACAAAGACATAGGTCATGAAATTAGAACGATCTCACGATTCATGGATATAATGCTGAAAAACAAAGTAGTTCATCTTTCCATTATCCATGTCAAAACATTTGAAATCCCACCAATCTTCTTTCAATAGGAAAACTGTAACTTTTATTGCAAAAGGAAGTAGTTCTTCTTACAACAACTTTCCAGTCTTACAGGGGAAAAAAGCCCCTCTCTTCTCTACGTTTCCTACTTTTATACAAAAGGCAAAAGTTGGTTGGGCTGCCCAAAGTGAACTTTGGGCTTCCCAACCCTTTTGTCTTCCCAACGTTTCATTTTTTCCCAAAAAGCCTTTTACAAACTATTAAATTACAGCAAAGTTGACTGGTCCTTTTGAGAGGAGGGTCCCGCTTGGTTCTCCAAGAATTTTCTCCACACTGCTGCCTCAGCAGCGAGTCCTTCAAACGAGTTGGGCTCTAAAAACTGAATGTTTAGCTCGAACTTTTCAGCCTGGTTTCTAATGGCCTCTACCCTGGCTGTGTTCAATCGCACCTGTTCTTCTAAGAGCTGCACACTGATTGCTGTATGGCCTATTTCATTTTTCAGGATTTGGTCATCAATAGCTTTGATGCATTGTACTCTGGCTTCTTCATCTTGCTGTCCTTTCTGCAACATTTCTACAAATGCATCATGATCAGGGAACTCATATAGCCTCTGCTCGGCTTCTACCTGACATCGGTTGTAGGTAACCAGGGCTCTCCTAAAGAATTTTGTGCAGACTCCCTTGGTCTTCTTGACTATTTTCTGGAAGTCTTCTGCAGTATTGATAGCGAATTCTATCAGATCGTGGTCCCGTTTAAGGGCTTGTTTATCCTTGGATGGTATTTCAGCTGGGGCTTCCTCATTGTTCTCCGCCCTGGCTATCCTTGTAGTCAGTACTTCGAGGATGTCTTGAGACCTGTCAACAAAATAAGAAGCGGTTTCCAAGATTTCTTCCAGTCGGCCATCAATCTGGAGGACCTGGCACCTTTCTTCTTCTAGAGCAGTTTGCAGGTGTAGCACTTTAGCTTTCTGGGCCAAGATGTGTTCTTTAACTGGCTGTAGATCGACCTGATGTTCCTTTTCCGTCTCTAGCTCAGCAGTCAGAGAAGCCAGCCTCGCTTGCAGTTCCTGGGTGTATGAGGTATTGGACTCATAAATTACAGTCTGTTGTGCCTCCAGCTCTTCCACTTTTTCCCTCAACTGCTCCTTTTCATTCTTTAAGTCTTGAATTTCCTGCTGTGCAATTTCTAGAGCCTCATGTACTGCTTCCTTGGCCTGTGCTTCTACCTGGATGGAGTAGATTTCACTCTTTGTGGCCTCCATTTCTCTCATCACATGTTCATATTTTCTCTTGAGTTTATTTCCTTCTTCCCTTTCTTTCTATTCTCCTCATTATCCTTTTAGTAGCCTTGTCATAATATATGGTGCTGAAATCAGGGACTTCTTCCCCTTTTTTCTGTACGAAGGGTACTAGCTAAAGCATAGGGGTTATAGAAGTGCTGGTAGTAGGTACTTGAAGGATTTGCACTTCAGGGTTTTCCTCTCCTTGACTATGCCCTGATGGTGTTTCAGAGGCTTGTTGCTGTGTCAACTTTATCTTCTCAGCCTCCTGCTCTCGAAGCTCTTCATCTAGCTTCCTTTATGCTTCCTCGGCTGCTTGCCTAGCAGCTTCTTCTATTTCTCTGGATGTTTCTTTTGCTTGTTCAGCTGCTTCTTGGGTAGCTTTCATTTTCTCTTCTTCTCCCTTCTGCAGCCACTCTGCAGCCTCATTTTCAAGCCTCTGAGCCTCCTCTCTTATCCTTTTGGTGACCTCTTCAGCCTTAGCTTTCTCAGCTTTATCCTGCTCACTCCCTTTTCCGCCCTTGGTGGGATGGTTTGGTTTGAATCTTCTACTAAGTGCCGTCATGTTTGGTGCACTCCTGAAAATAGATTTATCTCGATCAAAATGGTGGGTGTACTCGTAAAACACCTTGTGCTTCTTGCAGTGCTCAGCCATTCTGCCATGAGTGTCATTTCGTCTGAAAGTCATCTCGCCAAAGTGGAACTTCCCTAGTTCTTCTATAAATTCTGCAGCTTGATTCACATTGGCGAAACTGCAGCTGCCTAGCTTAAATGGTAGAGGTGGATAGGCAGTCTTCTTTTTCTGGAACAAGAAGTGACCAACTCCATCAATAAAAACTTGTCTGACTGCCTCTTTGTGGACTATATAATCCATTGCATACTTGGGCAGTAGATAAGGTGTTTTTGATCCACAAAACATTCTAAGATACATCCCGTTTTCTGTTAAGAAATAATGACCATACTCCTCTATTACCTGCATAGCCTCTTTAGACATGCAGTTACATTCCTTTCGGAAGATAAGCGTGTGCAAAGGCATAATAAAATGCTCACAGATATCTCAGTAATAACTATGGTACTGATGAGCCCCCAGTAGTTTGTAGGCTGCATATACGGGCATTCTTTCCCTATCCCAAACACATTTGAGCCCGAGGAAAGGCTGGTGGCATAATATGCAGTCTATCAGAATGGAACTCATGTAGAACTCAGATTTTTTCTGGGCTTCTCCTCCTCCCAGGGCTGCAGCTACACAAGAAGAGAGACTACTTGATACTAGGCTGGCCCAGTTGAAGATTGTTCCTTCTATGGCCACATGAAACATAAGAGGTATCCACTCCAATTTGAAAAGTCTACCATTGGCTCTTCCAAAGATCCGGTTTAGCATCAAGGCTATAAACCTGTAAGGAGCTCTTAAGCTCGCTGTGTCATAGTCCTTCGTTGCTCTGTGTCTATAAAGCTTTCCTGGTAAGAGCATTCTTCTCAGGGTTTCCACTAAATCTATCCTGAGGTTATCTAACCAATCGTCTGACAGGAAGACTTCGGGCTCTGGAAGGTGGTAAGCCAATGCCACATATCCAGGGCTAAATTTAGCATAGCCCTGACCTTCAACATTTCCCATCAGCATTGTGTTGTTATTTGTGTGTGGTAGAATCCATCTCATCACATCAGAGCAAGGGAACAGCTCTGGTCTGGTAGCCACCTTCATGATGGCGGATTTTTCAATGTTGGCGTAAATAGGTTCTTCCTCAAGACTCGTGTCTGGGGCTTCCCTACGGGAAATCAGTCTGTATATCTCGCCCCATTTGTACTCAGGCTCAATACCAGAGATACATTGGGTATCCTCATATATATACTCCTTCTGTGGGACGACCTCTATTGCTGTTTGTTCTTCAACCGCAGGGGCCTTCCTTTTCTTCCTCTTGGACATTGTAAATTCTTCCTGCAATGTAAAAACATTATGACATTTAAGCAGTTTGAATTTGTGAACATTGTGCAGCAATATATCCTTTCTCAAGTGTATCATAATTGTGACCAGTCCATGAAATCAAATCATAAGTCTCTCATACTGAACAATCAAACTAGCATGCAGTACTGTGCAATGTGCCATTATCTTATGCATAGTATGGTAATGTTCAATGCAACAAATACATATATTGTTCAATCTTATAATGCCTTGAGACTATGAGTGCACTATCTTATGATCCAATCTATATGAGCAAGCCTATCAATCATACTTATGCCAGGATTAAACCTACACTATTATGTGACCTGCCACTTCCTCATGATAGCGATACATTGAAACAAAAACATTGTAAATTATATGTAGGTGCAGTATTCAATTATCATTCTAGTGCCTAGCAAACACAGAGAAGGATTAAAAGCATCAAGCTCATGCCAATCAACACTTTAGCCATAAAGCCCAGCAGACACATCACAAAGGAGACGCATGCGACTGGCAGCGGAAAAAATACATTAAGCTGATAGTACATCTCGCCCTCCCCAGTGGGGTGTAACCACATTTCTGCACAGGGTATCCTCATCAAAACACGACCCACTCTAATCCTCAGTGTAACCAGCGACACATCCCTTCGACCCCACTAGGGTTTTAGGCGACCAAAAGCAAAAAGGGGGCTGCGAAGGATGGCGCAATCAATGCAGGCCACGGTTAGAACCTCGAAGACGACACTGTCGACTGTAAAAACCCCCTTCAAAAACCTATTCCTCCTGGCCAAATATAGGTCTGACCTTCTGCCTCGTCGAGGTTGCGAAAAAACGTGGAATCGAACGGCTAGGGTTTACAGGTTGGGAATGCACCGCGGAAATCAATAGTCTACCAAACTCTCTAGGCAGTGCCCGAAACCTGACTACCCCCTGTCTATCATGGCCGCGCAGCGAGGTTTGGCGCAGACGGCGTAATGGCCGTCTGCGCCTAAACCCTTCAACCCTTGTGCACGCGAGGCAGTGGCTAAAAAGCAGAAAAGCAAACGGCTTAAAAGGTCGAAACGGCCCCCCTTACCCAAGGTCAAGATAAAACCCACTCATACAGGCTTAAATCCTAGCTGGACGAGGGAAAACGCCGGGGACCCCAAAATATGGGAGAAAACCAATAACCGCTCAAATGTGATGGGAAAAGACGGAATAAACCTACCTGGAAATCCAGCAAATCGACTGAGTTGATGACGGTTGGAATACTTCTTCCACCTGGAAGCTGGTACAACGACAGCTAGACCCTCTCTTCCTTTGAAGCATGACAGCTCAACGCTAATCTCACTACGACAGTGCTCGATAATCAAAAATAACAATACAAAAATCCCATACCGTCGCACCGTATATATAAAGAAAAAACAAAAAACACCACGCGTGCGAGAGCCTTTAAATTGGGTGGGAAATGAAATTACGTCGGGCGGCTAATGCCTCAGGCCTTCCGCAATGGTGGATGGTCCACAATACTAACTCACTCGCACGGCTAAAATAGAACGTGTGAACTACAATCGGGCGTTGACGGGTACCTTGATCGAATGACCAAGAATCCGAACTCCTCTGCAACGGCGAATCCTCAGAGCATGATGCCACCCGCAACGGGGAAGGAAGTGATGTCCAAACGCCCCGATATGAAGCTGGGAGAAAAAAAAACACACATCGGGGCACAAAAGAAAGTCTAAGTCCAAAGTGATCCGCAACGGCGGACGCCCAAAAAGGAGATTTGTCCGCAGCATCGGACGAGGGAGACTTCAAACCCGTCCAATGACGAATCAAAAACCCTCCGACACGTCAAAGAAATGAAACTTATGTGCGACGGTCGAAGCGAAAGGGAAATTCCACACCCGAAAACAGTCTGCAACATCGGAGGGTAGAATTAAAGGTCCGCCCGCAACGACGAAGAGTCCAGTGACTTAACTCCCGATTTAACACGGCTTTGAAAGATATGCAAAACGACGATGAACTCAATTAAGGATGGGATTCGTTTAAGCATGAACTGAGAAAAGAACCAATCGAATGACAGCAAACCAAAGTGCTGGAAGACGCTTCAAAATCCATAGGCCAAAAATCAAGAAAAGAACTGACTAATTGAAAGTAAAGGAGGGTCCAAATTTTTTTTAGAATTTTGGGAAAATGTTGCCGCTGCAACAAGTCCTACCAATATTTTTATACCAACTCATGTTGACTGATGTGGGATTCTTTAAGGCCCACCTTTCAACAAGTCTTTTCCCATCGACCTCAGCACCTCATCTAGGATATAGACTAGAGTTCATTTTGATTACCTGGAGGCTTGCATGCCTTAATGGCAATTTCTCTCACTAATAATCATGGGAATTCATCAATGTCCCTTGATCGTCATATCTTGCAAGTGGCTCGACATCAGCATATTTATTCGCACTTCTCAAGATGTACTTCGGTACCTTGGCACTCATTGACATAACTGGTGAGTTTCCTCACATTGGTTAATGACATTCATCAATGGGCGGTAATCCAATGATTTCTCTTCATGCTCGACCTCGACACATTTATTCGCATGACTAGAATTGTACCATCGGGTTTTGTAGCGGGTGAAGACTATGCATTCATTCTCATGACTCCATCAGGAGTTGAAGAAACATTACTTTAGATCTATGAGTGTACCACAGTTCCACTTTCTGCCTTCCACTTTTTCCATTATTTATTAGCAGTAGTTCAGATTCCTCCACTTCACATTATAGCAGTTCCAGCAGTTACAGCTGCAGCATCATTTACAGTTACATTTTTATCCTGCAGCCATGACATATTTTCCATTATTTATCAGTAGTAGTTCAGATTCCTCCACTTCAAATTACATCAGTTCCAACAGTTACAGCTGCAGCATAATTTACATTTACATTTTTATCCTGCAGCCGTGACATATTTTCCATGATTCAGCAACAGCAGTTCCGATTCCTTCACTGCCCATGATCCAACAGTTACAAACGCAGTAGCAGTGACAGATTCCACGATCCAACATCATCAACTACATTCCTATTGCATCGTTCATCTACTTTTTGGGTAAGTGAGGGTATGTTGTTTTCTAAACTTTAATCATGCAATTCCTTACATGCTAGCAATGAATAATTTGGAAAGTTCATGTTGATGTAATTGTACATTTAGAATGTATTCACTTGTATTTCTTATGTATTGTAACCCGATGTTTATTATGGGATGTACTTGAGTCATGTCATGCCCCGATGTTCCTATCGGGAGATTCTATAATGTAAACAAGTCATGTCAAGTCATTGTGGGTAACCCTCCTATTGAACAAGGGTTAAAGTCCCCGCAGTTCTGGGGCACTAGGGTTATTAGACTCTCCTAGATAAGTCAGCCCTAGTAGGGTTTAGTCAAGTCAGGAATTAGTATAAATAGAGAGTTAGCCTCTCTATTTATCACACACTCACTCACACTCAGTTGTAGCGCATAGCTGAGGAAGAAGAAGACACTGGGATAGGAAGAAAGAGGTTACTGATGTTGAGAGATTATGTTATTGTTTTGGGGTCTTACTTTTGGTGCTGATTCTATCTCTGAGGAAGTTACGGGGTTTTCTCCATTTATGGTTTCCCCGAGGAAAAACATTATGTTCATTGTCTCTTGTGTTTGATTGTTGTGCTTGTTATTCTCTCAGTTAAAGATCCTACTAGCTTAATGTTAAAAATCTAGCAGGGTATCAGAGCTAACCTAAGAACAAGACACTATGAAACTGCAGGAACTAGGGCTTCCTACTTTGTGGATCTCTCTCCACATATTTTTAGCAAAATAAGGCTGGAATAACTCTCCTTCCTAGGGTGCATCTTTCTGTTGAAGGAGAATCCAATTCTGAGGTTTTTCAGTTTTGGACCCAACACTGCTGCTGAAAATTAGGGATTTCCACAGAAGTGGAATTTTTCAGTGATCCCAAGCTTGGATTGATCTCCTCCTCAAAATCGAATTTAGGGATCAAGATCAAACAATTCGGTTGGACAAAACTCTGGAAAAAGCAAAACCCTAATTTTCTCCTGAACCAGCACTGCAGAATTTCAACTCCAAATCCAGAGCTGATATCTTGACCTGGTAAGATCTAAATCTTTTATATTTCCATTTGAGGTTCTCAGTTAAGATGTCTCACCATACCAAGCTTGATGAAAAGCTTGAGGGAGTTGATAACTTCCGAGCCTGGAAGTATAGGATCTCCCTGGTCCTAAAAGAAAATGAGTTGGACTCCTATATCAGTGAGGAGGTTCCAGTTCCAGAGGGAGATGATGTTAGGATTATTAATCCTCCCTTGTCCAAATTTGGTCATATGTCTAAATCGGGAGTCATGTCTAAATCGGGAGTCCATCCAGTATATTTATAGTCATTAGCACCATTGGTTAAACTTGACCTAATTGGGGCACATGTTTCAGTTACCAAAGTGTGGGGAACACTAATTGAGGCTCACTGCCACTTATTGCACTTGATTGCATAAGTTTAGGAGTCTCCTAGATCAATCCCTACAATTTAGGAAGCAACTGGGAGTGCCGA
The DNA here is from genome assembly GCA_001517045.1 of Pseudotsuga menziesii. NCBI lineage: Eukaryota > Viridiplantae > Streptophyta > Pinopsida > Pinales > Pinaceae > Pseudotsuga > Pseudotsuga menziesii. The sequence continues at coordinate 418,942 of LPNX010343694.1, forward strand.
AACCAACCAAGGTCAGTTCACTTCAGTTAATGACTTATCAAGCCAAGTTAGGAGTCAGTTACATTCAGTTCTAGCCCTCTACCTTCAGTTAGTGCTAGGTTTAATTGATTGCACACATGTGGGGCACTTTTCTCACCTACCACAGTCAGTTAACCCTTAGTTAACACTAAATGTAACACTTGGTTGTGTTTTTAAAGCTCCTATGAACTCCGGTTATGATTTAGACAAGGACAGTTAACTACTGGGTCCTCCGATAGTGATTTAGACAAAGTCTTGGTTACCTACAGTCAAGTAGAGGCTAATCAATTCAAACTTCCTCATGTGGATTTGAATTGCTTGTGGCTATTAAATCCATTTTACATTATTGTAATTATCATCTGGATTACTTTTTTTATTAATGAAAGCATTCACAGCTGCAAGCCTTTTGCACTGTTTCATTCTTCAATGGCTGAGTAGATTGTGAGATCTTCTTTGTGAGTTGTGTGTTTGTCTACAGATCTATATGCTCAAATTTAACATGGTATCAGATCGTCGATGGACAAGGCACTTCTCCTCCTCGGATCTCCTACTGGATCATTTTTTTTGTTTTGCAGGTACAACTTCGAAATGAATTCATCAGTTCCTCTTCTCACCCGATCCTCAAACTATTTTGAATGGAGGGTGAAGATGAATAATTGTCTAAGAAGAAAAAAACTCTTTTTGGTGTCTATTGGACTTGGTAGAAATTATTTTGAGAGTGATAATGACTGGCTAAAAGAAAAGGATAAAGCTTTTGAATCAATGGAACTGGCTCTTTCTCCTAGCATGCGCTACCACAGTAGATCTATTAAAGATCCACAGGAAATCTGGGCAAGATTGGACAGAACCTTTGGAAGCACATGGAGCATCCTTGATCCAAAAATCTCGGCCTCCACTCTCTCTAATGAAGTTGTTCAAGATGAAGAAGAAGTAGAAGCTTCTACACAATCAATTCGAATTGAAGACAGTTTCCATGCAGTGACTCCTTCTCCTGATGCTCCGGAAGTTCATGAGATCTCTGATATCTCATCTTCTAATACTACTGAAACAGAAGAAGACATTCGAATCTATGATATTGAAGAAAAATTCTGCTGCACTTCCATGCAAACATTCACCGGTGATTTTCCTTTAAATTCTGTGCAAAATTTACCAGTAATTGCTTCCAAAAGTGAAGAGAAATTTGATTTTTCTCCCTCTAATGTTGCTGCTGGTGTGAAAATATGTGATACCTTGGATATTTTGGAAGAAATATAAGATTACCAGAGTGATCCATTCACTCCCCATGATCTATTTTTTCTATCAAATTCCTGCAGGATTGCATGCACCAAAATTCAGAATTTTGAAGCAGAAGAAAGCCGTGCATCCACCGTCTCGGTTAACCATTTATTTGAATCTGATATTAACCTTATTTGATCTGATGTGATATTATTTAGATCTTATCTTATATTTCTTGGTTTAATATATCAAATTCATAATCTTTCAGTACCGCTTGTAGCTATTCTCATCAATGGTGTGAAGAAACAAGTACCGCAAGTTTCCTACAAAACTACTGCTGGGGATTTGATTCCATTTCACAGTTTTGGATCTGTTTTGAACCTGTTTAGATCTGATTTAATTTCTGATATGATATTATTTGGTTCATATTTTAAAATTCAAAAGCATTCAGTCATGCTTGTAGCTACTCTCACCAATTCCGATGTGAAAAATCAAGTACCGCACTTTCTCTTCAAAACTGCTGATGGGGATTTGGTGTTAGTTTCCTCATATGAGGTTGCTGATATTTTATTATGTGATTCATCATATATTTCAGAAGCTATATCAGACTATGTATCTCCAGAATTCGCTCTCAACAGTCCCAGTGCTTCTCTACCTTTGATCACATGCTCATCTTCTCACAGAACTAGTAAAGAGGAAGATTTTTTGCATCCGCCTAGACACCTGCTCCTAACACTTGGGGCTGTTCTTACCACTCATGGTTTTCTGTTCATGGCTGCAACATATCAGTTTCTTGAGTGTTCTTCACATTCTCTGAATTCTCAAGAACCTTTCCTCACTTTTCAGTTGACTTCAGTTGCTCTACATGGGTCCAGTCTTCATCCGGCAGCTGTCTATATTTCTGATTTAGTTGAGCATATCATTCTTCTTCCAAAGAGGAAGATTCCTCCAGACATAATGATGGAGAGGTTCACATGCTAGGCCCCAGGATACCTATGCACAGAAGAACCAGATTGATCCTGATTCTACCTACTTAATTAGAAGGGGTTTTTTTTTTCCCATGTGGTTTTTCCCCAAGCACCTTATTTTTGAGCAGTTACTTTACTTTACTTGATGTAATGGGTGACCTATGGTCTTAGTTACTAGGGCCCATAGTTTTTCCAAGTTAGTATTCAGGGGGGGTGTTAGGATTATTAATCCTCCCTTGTCTAAATTTGGTCATATGTCTAAATCGGGAGTCCATCCAGTCTATTTATAGTCATTAGCACCATTGGTTAAACTTGACCTAATTGGGGCACATGTTTCAGTTACCAAAGTGTGGGGAACACTAATTGAGGCTCACTGCCACTTATTGCACTTGATTGCATAAGTTTAGGAGTCTCCTATATCAATCTCTACAATTTAGGAAGCAACTGGGAGTGCCGAAACCAACCAAGGTCAGTTCACTTCAGTTAATGACTAATCAAGCCAAGTTAGGAGTCAGTTACATTCAGTTCTAGCCCTCTACCTTCAGTTAGAGCTAGGTTTAATTGATTGCACACATGTGGGGTGCTTTTCTCACCTACCATAGTCAGCTAACCATTAGTCAACACTAAATGTAACACTTGGTTGTGTTTTTAAAGCTCTTATGAACTCCGGTTATGATTTAGACAAGGATAGTTAACTACTGGGTCCTCCGATAGTGATTTAGACAAAGTCTTGGTTACCTACAGTCAAGTAGAGGCTAATCAATTCAAACTTCCTCATGTGGATTTGAATTGCTTGTGTCTATTAAAGCCATTTTACATTATTGTAATTATCATCTGGATTACTTTTTTGATTAATGAAAGCATTCACAGCTACAAGCCTTTTTCACTGTTTTATTCTTCAATGGTTGAGTAAATTATGAGATCTTCTTTGTGAGTTGTGTGTTTGTCTATAGATCTATATGCTCAAATTTTACAGATGAGGCTAAGGCCTTACACAAGAAGAAGTTGGTTATGGAAAAGAGGATTATTGCTTATTCAATCAAGGATCACCCCATACCACATGTATCCTCCTTAAAGATACCTAAAGCTATGTTTGATGCCGTAACGAAATTGTTTGAAGGGAAGAACATAAACCGGAAGATGACTCTGAGAAACTGGTTGAAGAATGTGAAGATTCAGAATGTAGAGACCATCTAGTCTTACTTTACAAGAGTCTCTCAGATCAAGGAATAGCTAGAAGCAGTATATGAAGAAGTGGAAAAAGCATAGATTGTAATGACCACCTTGAATGGTCTTCCTAGATCATGGGACTCCTTTATTCAAGGGATCTGTTCCAGAAAAAAGTTAGTCAAGTTCACCAGACTATGGGAAGAATGCTCTCAAGAAGAAGCTCGGATAGCAGCTTGAGAAGAGAAGATGGGAAGTGAAGATCAAGCTCTCAAGGTACACTCCAAGAAAACGATAAGAAGTTCTCATCACCCTAGAGGTAAGCATTCTCATCAAAGAGATATCACTAGAAAAGACTTATCCAAATTAAGATGCTATACATGTGATGAAAGAGGACGCTTTGCCAAAGACTATCCTAGAAACAATATTAACTCCCATAAGAAGAAGGGAAACAAGAGAAGACATCATGCTCATGCTATAGAGGATGATGAAACTTCTACAAAGAGAACCAGATATGCAAGTGAAGATTCTTCAAGTGATGAAGAATATGTTTTGATTTTCACTCTCACGGGAAACATTACTCATGGAAGCAATGATTGGCTTATAGATAGTGGGGCTTCCAAGCATATCAAAGGATTCAAGGAATCCTTTGTGAAACTATCAGAACATGAATCACCTCACAAGGTGAAGCTTAGAGATGACTACCAGTATCCAATAAAAGCTAGTGGGGAATCCTCCTATAAGCTAGACTCTGGAAACTCGATGATAATGAAATAAGTATTGTTTGTACCAGGACTAAAGAAGAACCTCCTATCCATATTTGCATTAAATGCAAAAGGAATGAGGGTTGGATTTATAGATGGTCAAGTCATCATGTGGCCAAAAGGAAAGACTATTGATGATGCAGTTGTAATTCGGGAACAAGAAGGAGGTTTATACAAATTGAAGGGCCATCAAGAACAAGCCTTTGTCCATGACACAGTAGAGCCAAATGAACTTTGACATAGAAGGCTTGCACATGTGCATTACAGATCACTACCACTTGCAAGCAAAGTTGTTGAAGGTCTTCCAGCAATTCAAGCAAAACATGATGGAGTCTACAAAGGATGTGCGAAAGGAAAGAACACAAAGAAGACATTTCCAAGTAGCGAGAGAAAAGAAAAAGGAATCTTGGAAATCATTCACTCCGATGTATGTGGTCCAATGTCATCAAGTTCACTAAGCATGTATGTATACTATGTTTCTTTCATTGATGACTTTTCTAGGAAGACATGGATTTACTTCATGAAGAACAAAGATGATTTTTTCAGCAAGTTCAAGGAATTCAAAGCCTTGATCAAGAACCACACTGAAAAGAAGATCAAGAACTTTTGATTAGATAATGGTAAAGAATTCACATCAAATGAATTCAAAGAGTTATGCAAAGACTCAGGGATTAAGAGGGAGTTGTCCACTCCATATAATCCACAACAAAATGGGATTGAAAAAAGGAAGAACAAAACTATCATGGAAGCTACAAGAGCTATTCTTCATGATCAAGATATTCCTATGCATCTATGGGCAGAAGCTGCTAGAAGAGCGGTGTATGTACAGAACGGTAGAGTACTTGAGAATAAGACACCTGAAGAAGCCTTTTCTGGTAAGAAACCAGAAGTCATCAATCTCAGAATATTTGGTTGTCCAGTGTACATACACATTCCAAAAGAGAAGAGGAAAAAATTAGATCCTTCAGGAAAGAAGGGTATATTTGTGGGATACTTTGAAAGATTGAAGGCTTACAGAATTTACTTCCCAGGATTCAAGAAGATCAACATCAACAGGGATGTGACATTTGATGAAGACATAGCTTACAAAAAATCCAAAAAAAGACCTGCTAAAGTTCCTGAAGAATCAGAAGCACCTAGAATTCATGACACAACCATGAACGAAGAAACTTAAGAAGAAGATCGAGAATTTGAATAACCTCAAGAACCCATAGATCCACCTCAGAAGAATATTCCTCATAAGAGGAAACCTACTTGGGTACAAGAATTTATCCAAGGTGCAGAAAGATATGGGGATCGAGAAGAGAATCATAGAGAAATAAAGAAGACCAGATCTTGCTCTAGGTATGTAGCATTATTATGTGATTTCATCGATAAAGAACCTTCCAATTATGAAGAAGTGGCAGATTAGAAAGAATGAAAGGATGCTATGATCGAAGAGTATCAATCGATCATGAAGAATGATGTTTGTAATGTTGTCCCAAGACCAAAAGGGAAGTTAGTTGTAACTTCCAAATGGATCTACAAGATCAAGCATGCTACAGATGGTAGCATAGAAAAATATAAAGCAAGATTTGTTGCTCGTGGTTTCTCCCAGAAAGAAGGAATAGATTATGAAGAAAATTTTTCACCTGTACCCAGATACACTTCGATCAGAGCAGTACTTTCTCTGGCTACAGTGATAAAATGGAAGATACACCAAATGGATGTCAAGACTGCTTTCTTGAATGGTGTAGTGGAAGAGGAAGTGTATGTGGAGCAGCCACTTGGTTTTGAGACACATGACAGGGAGTCTCATGTGTGTAGATTGAAGAAATCACTATACGGTTTGAAACAGGCACCCAAGACATGGTATGACAGTATTGATAGATTTCTATCCAGTTTAGGCTTTACCAAGAGTAAAGCAGATTCCAACCTTTAATACAAGGTTGAAGATGGCAACCTAGTGATGCTCCTACTATATGCAGGTGATCTGTTTGTAACAGGTATGGATGGGTTGATTACTGATACGAAGAGGAAGCTTGCTTCCAAGTTCAAAATGAAGGACTTGGGTATGATGCATTATTTTCTAGGCATGGAGGTGTGGCAGAATGCAGATGGAATTTCCATAGGACAAGGGAAATATACAGTAGAGATCATGAAGAGGTTTGAGATGATGGACTGCAAGGCCATGACCACACCTATGGCATCGAACCTGAAGCTATTAAGTGATGCTTCATCAAAAGCGGTTGATGCTATGATGTATCGTCATATTATTGGATCCTTGATGTACCTAACAAACATGAGACCAGATATTTGCTTTGCTGTGAACACCTTGATCTAGTTCTTGAAAGATCCGAGACATGTTCACTTGATTGCTGCAACATATTCTGAGGTACCTGAGGGGTACAATTGATTATGGGCTCAAGTATGAGGTGAATCAGAAGATTAACCTAGAGGGTTATGTTGATTCAGATTGGGCAGGAAGTGCCATCGATAGGAAGAGCACTTCAAGGTGTTGCTTCAGTATGGGATCAGGTGTGATCTCTTGGTTTAGCAGGAAGCAATCCTGTGTGGCACTAAGTACAACTGAAGCAGAGTATGTCGTAGCTTATTCAACTAATTGTGAGGCAATATGGCTAAGGAAGCTACTATTTGATTTATTTGATCTCCAGTTGGATGCTACTTGTATATATTGTGACAACTAGAGTTGTCTGAAGTTGTCAAAGAACCCGGTGTTCCATGACAAGTTCAAGCATATTGAGATCAATTATCACTATATCAGGGATATGGTGTAGAGAGGAGTAGTGAAGCTCCAGTATGTTGTGATGGATGAACATAAAGCTGATGTGTTGACGAAACCATTAGCCAGAGTGAAGTTTGAGTACTTTAGGGAGAAGCTTGGTGTTCTCCAGATCGAGGTTCCTTCCAAGGGGAAGTGATGAGTCCGTGAGCCATTCTGACATGGTGAGAGGATTGGTTCCTTCCATGGTCAGATGTAAGGGCTGAGCCATTCTGTCATGGTGAGAGGATTGGTTCCTTCCATGTCAGATGTGAGTGCTGAGCCATTCTGATATGACTATAGGATTGGTTTCTACATGATCAGATATAAGGGCTATTACCACTCTTGGAATGGAGGCTCCTGGTTAGTTACCAAGAATACTTGGTCTAGGATTGAGGGCCATTTTGATATGACTGTGGGATGTGTTCCCACATGATTAGATATGAGTGCATGGCCATTCTGATGTTTTTGCAAGATGTGTTCCCCCCATGGTCAGATGTAAGTGCAAATAACTTCTGACATGGTTGTGGGATGTGTTCCCCCCATGGTCAAATGTAAGTGCAGAGCCCTTTTGAAATGGTTGTGGGATGTGTTCCCGTCATGGTTAGATGTAAGTGCAAAGCCCTTCTGACATGGTTGCGGGATGTGTTCCCCCCATGGTTAGATGTAAATGCAAATCCCTTCTGACATGGTTGCGGGATGTTTTACCCCCATGGTCAGATGTAAGTGCAGAGCCTTTTTGACATGGTTGCGAGATGTCTTCTCCCCATGGTCATATCTAAGTACAGAGCCTTTCTGATGTGATTATAGGATTGGTTCTTACATTATGATATGTGAGTGTTAGGCATGCCTTTCTAACATGGTGTTGGATGTGTTCCTCTCATGTTCAGATGTAAGTGCTGGGCGGGCCATTTTGACTTGGTGTCAGATATAAGCGCTGAAGAAGACCTACATGGAGGCTAGGCCTACAACCAGCCTGAAAAAGGGTTGGATCTATAGAGCTTTTTGTGACAAGAAGAATCATGAGATAACACCTGTGATGATGATCCAATAGTGATGATCTAGATCGAGTGATGATCCATATCCAGAGATGATTCTCCAGTGATGATCTTGATCGAGTAATGATCCAGATCTAGTGATGATCTAGATCAAGTGATGATCCAGATCCAGTGATGACGATCCATATCGAGTGATGATCCAGATCCAAATATGAAGATGAATTGAATATGAATATGACTTGAAGATGAAGATGACTTGAAGATGACGAGGACTCGAGGATGATCTAGACGATACAGAGAAGAAGAGTTATGCTGATAAATTGTGTCGAGAGAATACCTTCCTAGTTAAGAGGGAGTGTTGATGTAATTGAAACTTTAGAATGTATTCACTTGTATTTCTTATGTATTGTAACCCGATGTCTATTCTGGGATGTACTTGAGTCATGTCATGCCCCGATGTTCCTATCGGGAGGTTCTATACTGTAAACAAGTCATGTCAAGTCATTGTGGGTAACCCTCCTATTGATAAAGGGTTAAAGTCTCCACAGTTCTGGGGCACTAGGGTTATTAGACTCTCCTAGAGAATTAGACCCTTGTAGGGTTTAGTCAAGTCAAGAACTAGTATAAATACAGAGCTAGCCTCTTTATTTATCACACACTCAGTTGTAGTGCATAGTTGAGGAAGAAGAAGACACTGGGGCTAGGAAGAAAGAGGTTACTACTGTCGGGAGATCATATTACTATTTTGGGGTCTTACTTTCGGTGCTGATTCGATCTCTGAGGAAGTTGCGGGGTTTTCTCCATTTATGGTTTCCTCGAGGAAAAACACTATGTTCATTGTCTCTTGTGTTTGATTTTTGTGCTTTTTATTCTCTTAGTTAAAGATCCTAACAAAATGCTAGCTTAATGTTAAAAATATAACAGTTCCCTCACCATTTCTTTCACAGCCCATGCTAGGTTGCATGAGGACATGAAACCACATCAGTTGGGGAGGGGGAACTATATTGTTGGGGCGCACACCTTAACGGTCCCTAATTTTGGTAACTCCGCCATTTTTGTGGAAGTTGGAAGTGGAGTTACGACTCAAAACAGTCTTAGGGGTGTCGGGGTTGAGTAAAAACATTATTTTTGTAATAAACCCATGGTTCAGGTCCAGGGTTTAGGGTTCGGGGTGCCCATGGTTTAATCCCATGGTTTTGTAATAAGTGCACTATAAATAAGCACTCATGTAAAGAAGTCAGTTTAGGCTTTTGATGTAAGATGAATTGGTGCGAAGCTAAGGCTTGTTTGTAAGAAGGTTAAGTCCCAACTGTGTGCATGGACGACCTCTGCAGCTGTGTGCACAGAGGGTTTTGGGTGATTAAGGAAATCTGTAGCTGTGTGCGCAAAGGCCTGCAAATGTGTGCATGGCTTTAAGGACTTGAAGGGATCTGCAGCTGAGTGCACAGATCAGAACTGTGGTTTTTGTAAAGAGTTGAATAAAACACAGTTCTATGGACGTAACCCCTAAACTGGGGGTGAACCACGTTATATCGTGTGTTGTGGTTTTTTTTGTGTTTTTTTTATGTTCTTTTACGCATTGATAAATATATAACTGATAAGTAAGATCACTACTAAATACTAACTTCACTGGAATTCCTAGTAAAGGGTTAAGCAAGGCACTATTTTTTTATCTAACCACGAAGCTAAATAAGTAACTATTAAAGCTATGCATTTTTTGATTATAATTGTTAGAATCTAAAGGTACAATAATATCCCTCTTATTCTTGCAGAAACCTGATTCTGCAGCACCCCATAGCTGTTTCGGGTGAGACTGCAACCTGTTCGCAGGTTGTTGCTGAAAGGGCCAACACCGTGGGTCTTTTGTTGGTGTGAAGTTAATAGTATAAAGCCCGGGTCTGCCCTATAGCCAAACAAATTGGTTCCGTTTCTAGTTGAACTCAGTATCTTCTCAAGAGGGGTTTACGTCGTACCTCGAGGGCTATGTTTTGGAGATCCTCAGTGAAAGAAATTGGTGATTGGATTGAAGAGACTTATCTGAACTTTGTTATACAAGAGAACAAATATCCGCATCGTAGTACAAAGGACTTTTTACAAAGGTATGTTTTTTCTGACGTATATGAAATTTTCTTTGGTAGTATCAACATAGAGTTGCACCAGTGGTTATCCAGGTTAACAAAGAGAAGGGCGAACTTCCAAGAACGTCAGTTTCCTGATTGGACCCCCATAAGAATTAATATACTGAAAAAGGTGAACAATGAGATATCCCGCGTTGTTGATTTCTAGACAACGCGAACCCTTGAAGCATTTGGGACAAAGTTCGCCATTGACAAAAGTACATCCTTCAGTGAAGCCGAATGGTAGTTCTTGAAAGGACCAAGGGGTAAGTACTTGAATTCATTTAGTTTGAGAATGAAAATGCTATTGGTTGAAAAGGTATATTGCTTATTGAATCAAACTATTATATTTAGCACTACTAACTTATGTTTGCAAGTGAAAGTACCTTCGACGAGGAAAGTGGTTTGCTGCGAAGAGGAAAAAGGTATAAGAGAAATTTTGAGTCCTATACCCTAGTTAAAAATACCAAGTCTAACCCCGTAAGTCCAGCAGTCTCAGAGCCCGAAGAAACCCCTTCTGTTGGAAACCCTCCGGTAACCCCGCAGCGAAGACCTATTATCCCTGAGAACCTGTCGTAGTCTGAAAGTAACCCTAGCACGAGTATTTATGTCGTAGGTCAGTCTACCGCAGTAAGTTCCCCCATGCCTACTACCAGTCCCCCTCCCTCCCCCCCTAGACCCACGATGGCCCATATGAATGACGACATTAGGCTCCCTGTTTTCAAAGGAACTGGATCAGAGGATCCAGAGCAGTTCTAGTTTTAATGCAAAGCAGTGTGGACTGCTAAGACCATTACGGATCAAGATACAAAAAGAGCTCAGCTGGTTACTTCTTTCAGAGACTGCACTCTAACCTGGTTCATGAAGTTTTCTAGCACTCAGAACCATGTCTTGGCTGATATAAAAGCAGCAATGATAAAGGAATTTAAGAATCCAAAATCAGAGTCGCAGTGTATCACTGAATTGAAAGAGATTCAGTAGAGGCGTGGAAAATCAGTGTGGGACTTTGATCAAAGGTTCAAATTTCTGCTAGACCAATTTAGTTTCACCATTGGGCCTGTGCAGCACAAGGAATGGTTCATTTTAGCGTTGCTACCACATATCAGAACTCTACTCATGCAACAGAAGGTTGCTGACCAGCAGGAGGCTCTGGAAATCGCGATGAAGCTTGAAACCGCTCCTGTCGAAGACAATTCTGGTATCACTCAAATCCAAGCGCAGTTGGCAGTGATGGCTTTGGATCCTCATCATATGAAGAGAGGAAAAACCAGCCGTGAAGAGGTTTGGTGTACACAATGTCGGACATAAGGTCATGACAAGGAACAATATCCTACGGTAAGAAATTTCCTGAATTATGGTGCACCAAACCCGTTCAACCCTAGTGTTCTATATTGTGAGATCTGTAGGAAAATGGGTCAGCATCGACCTGAAGACTGCTATCTTCTGCAGAGGTATGTGCAAGTCCCTAAGAACCGTTGTTGTAAGTTCTGTAAATCAGTGGGACACAACGAAGATGAGTGCCGCAGCTTTGACCTCATGAGAGAACGAACTTATGATGCTTATCGGGTACAAAATGAGGGATAGAGCAATGATGGATATGGTTACCGCAGTGGTGCATTAGGTAGCCGTGATTTTGGAGGTCGTGGTTGAGGTGGTATGGCCGGAAGAGGAAGAGGCCAGGTTGTGTGTTACAATTGTAACCAAGCCGGGCATCTAGCGAGAGACTGTCGGAACCCAACCACGACATGTCGGTATTGCTGAGCAGTAGATCATGTGATCGAGCAGTGCTTGCAGTTGATAGCTAAGATTCAGGAAAGAAACAGTGCCGCTACTCATAATATTCAGATGATTTCCGTTGAGCAAAGACCTGCCCCAGCCATTAATGTTGTTACCCAGAGTGGAGCTACGACGAAAGTACAGAATAAGGAGAAACATCCTGACGAGGTTTGGGTTTGTAAGGCCCCAACGAAAGTCCCAACATTTGATATCGAAAGAGAAAAAGAGGCATTCATGGAAGCGAAGAGAGATTTTGCTTCTCCTAACACATCGGTAGCACCTGCACAACAACATCAGCAGCAGTCGCAGCCGCAAGAAGCTTCGACGGAAAAAGTAAGTACATTGTCCTCCTTTTTACAGAGTTGTCTGAAGCTCCTGAGAAATCAGAATGCTTTACATGAGTTACAGAAAGTTATTGCTTCTTGTGAACCTCAGCAAAGTTCTGGTGAGGAAAAATCTATTAATAGAGTTACGAGAACTGGCAGGGAAATGAGATTGAATGCTCAGATAGGAGAGTATGATATGACTGATGTTATCTTGGACCTAGGATCAGAGGTAAATTTCTTAACTAAGAAAACCTGGGAAGAAATTGGAAAACCTACTCTGGAATGGTCCCCTATACAGTTGAGATTCGCCAATCAGCAGAAGATTGTGCCCCTAGGAAGAATCCCTAGTGTATCAGTAGATATTGATGGAGTAAGTACCTTAGCATACTTTGAGGTAATTGAAATAATTGATGACAACAACCCCTATCCCGTACTACTAGGGATTGAATGGGCAATAGATAATGATGCAGTAATCAACCTGAAGAAGAGACAGATGATTTTTGAAGGGAAAGTACTGAGAGTCATAGTCCCATTGGATCCTTCTCAAGGAGAGAGATACATAGAGCCAGTAAGAGATGAAGACCAGGATGTTTTGGACCACATCTACAATATCACAGTGAAGAAAGAAGATTATGTTGATCCTACTGCCGAAGGTATCATGGATTGGTAGTGTGACAGCTCCTGCATGAAGGATTCAGATGATGGGTTAGAAAACTGGCAAAACAGACTTTACGAGCTGCATGGACATAGATGTGCCAAAATTACCAAATCTATCAGATGGCTTGGTGCACAGGTGAGAGTCCTACTTATTTTTGATGACTTGTTAGACCTAGAACAGTTTATTGAACAATTCTCAGACCAGATACCAAATTCACAGAAAATGGAGACTCTGGATTCAGTATTCAGAGCCACAGCAGCCAGATGGTGGAATGGCCATAAGAAGAACATTCCTAGTTGGAAAGCTTGTCAGAATTTCCTTCGCCTGAGATTTATGGATCAGCCCCAGGAGGTGCAAAGCAGGCTTGATGGAAATACTAGCCCTCGGGAACATTTGGCACAATGCTAAAAAGCGTGGCAGCTTGTACCTCAGGAAGAATGGGTACATAGGTTTGTGCATACTCTGGAACCGATAGCAAAGAATTGGTACGTGGAGGCTGAGCTTCGCCAGGATACTGTAAGTTGGGATTATCTTGTTGATAGTTTTGTGCTTACCTTTTCTACTAATGAAGTTTTTCCAGCTTTAGATGCATCTATCATGTTGATCCATACTAAGGTATTTGATGATCAAGAAGTAGTAGAATACCGACCTGATTGGAAAGCACAAGAAGCTCATGCAGTCGAATGTTATAACCTCGCAATTGACGAGGATGATGATCCATGCAACATTAACATTCCTGAGTCAGAAGGACACTGCGAAGTACATGGACGAGCAGTTGAAGCACCTAAAGTGACTCAGTCCCTCAAGACACAGACCGTAAACATTGGGTCAGAAGAAAACCCTAAGTATGCTACCATTGGAGATTATTGGGATGACGAAATGGTGAGCAAAGTGACCCAACTTCTCCATGATTATCATGACCTATCTCTGACAGGGTTCTCAACAATGAAAAGAATTACTACGGTTGTGGAAGACATTCTATCGTGGGTTGAAGTTCGAAGCCAGGTTGATGCTGGTATCAGGAAATGTCAAATGTCCTTATTTTGGCACAGCCAGAGTCACTACTTGTGCCGAAGAAGGAAAGATGTGTCGAAGATTAAAATATGACCATTGGAAGAACTTAAAATTGGTGGTGCCGGTATGCTACCTGTAGTTACTGCCTATATTAATGAGATCTTGGAAAATCTACTACCGTTTGGACAAGATCTCTATCAAATTTGGTATCATCAATACACAGTTATGACAGATGTCATGGATGGATTCTATAAGAAGACACCCACACCCACGGTGTTTGCATTCTGTAATTTCTTGAGTTTTACAATTGCATCCATGTCAGCTGATAGTGAGCTTCAGAAGTGAGTGCGAGAATTTGAACAAGAGGGTCTACTGCGCCTTTTCAGCCACCCACCTGCATCTGGAACCCGTGAAGAGACTCCCCTAGCGCCGACCCAGCAAATGCAGAGACGCTCTACCAGAAAAAGATTTAAACCTAAAGTTCGTTCGAAGTGGAATGAAGACAGACATCAGCAATTAGGGAAAACACCGAAGGATCATGAGATGAATCCGTCTAGCTCAACAGAGGTTCTATTTGAAGAAGATGAGAACATTGCACCGCAGCTTCCACCGTATCTTTCGCTAGTTCGACCAGGAGATCAGCTCCCTCGGCGGACTAAGAAGTTCACATTACTCACCCCTTCGCTGCCACCGGGTGTGCAGCTGGTCCGGACAATGACAAGGAAAATAGACTGGCTCAAGTACGCCGACCACGATATAAATGATCATGGGAAATTTACACATTTCACACCTGGGACATACCTACACTATGTCCGCTATCAGGAGACTGAAGCGACATTATTAGAAGTAAAACAGTGGGCTACTGGCTTGGACAAAGTTGGTTTGTTGAAAATGCTTGATGTGCCCCACTTTGGAACCAGCACACAGGTAACCGTGGTGGTCAAACAATTATTGGCATTGGTCCATAATGCGTACCTATGGATCGGAAACCAGAAAATCACTATCAATAAAGAACTCATTCACCAGATTATAGGCCTGCCGAAGGAAGGACCTGACCCTAGCATTGAGTTTTTGGGAAAGCATGACGATATGAAGCTAGCACATAGCATGAAGGAATGCTTCGGGCTGATGAAAGGGAAGCAAGGGTATCAAACCTCGGCCATTCAACATCACAACATTCACTTCATAGCTAAACTGTTAGCCTGCAAATTGATGAGAAACTGTAGACCATATGAAGTACCTGCCTCGATTGTAAGTATTGCTGCGAACTGTGTAGAAGGATACATTTACAACTGGAAAACATACATCGCTAAGGAATTTCTTGAATATTCCCGCGACGCACAGGAAAAAGGTAGACCCTTTCACTATTCATGGATGATCGTACTTATTGCCCTGATCGGGTGGAAAGAACCCACCGAGGTGCAGTTTATTGATGTACCTCCAAGCATGTTTGGTGCAGCGATGTATGCATCACTCTGGGTGTCGCAAGACAAAGAATGCCAGCAGATGATGAACACTGTGTTCACCTTTTATGCCATGAGTATCTTATATGAGATTTTCAAGACCCCTCAGCTCAGTAATGAGCTATTCTCTCAATATGATGGAGTGGCCAACTTCAGGGCTGACATGCACAATGTCTTTATCTAGGCCCGCACAGATCAGAAGGAGGCATGCTGGAAGTTGCCATATGTGGTGACCAAAGACGACATCCTCACGGTAATTCAGCAGTGGCCCGCTGAATGGCTGAAGGACGAAGGAACAAATCCCAACATCCCAATCCCTCTGGTCACCAATGTGGGTGCTGGCCCTAGTCAGACATAGCAGCAAGATCCCCCAGAGGATAGCAAAGAACAAACTGAGTCGCAGTAGAGTGAAACCGACCAGGGTGGAGATGGCGGAGACGAAGGAGAAGAAGAGGAGTCGGTCAAAACTATCTCAGACCCTAATTGACCAGATAAGCGCAAGTCACCAGAGGCTGAAGAAGTGACCAAACTTTAGTCCTGCAAGAAAACAAAAGTGTCTAAAGACAAGAATATCGACGAAGAGCCTACCCTGACCAGTGAAGAGCTTAATCAGGCTCTGTCGAAATCCACAGAAGTTCTCACCAAGAAATGGTCAGAGTTTACAGACACACATCTTGATGTCGTCACCAGTGTAACAAAGCAAATCACGGAGCCGAAGCAGTTAGCAAAAAAATCAGCGATGGGCGCTGCAGCAAGTAGTGCCCCAGTACCTGCATAGCCAGACACAAGACATTGGCTAATTAGAGAACACCGAGGACAAGTCTCAAGTGTCGCGCTCATTAACCGACGCAGCATCTCGCTCGAAGATGAGCATGATAGTTGGAATAGATTACACTAAGATGTCCATGATGGAATTACATCTCTGTCAGTCAGCCATCGCGAAGGAAATCCAAGCCCGAGACCCCACTCACAAATACTGTTGGAAAATACCAGGAAGCAGAACGATAGCCTTGCAGCACAGTTGGAGGAAGCGGAGCAGAGAAAGAGCGATGCAGAACGTAAGCAGGTCACATTTGTGCGAGTATTGGAGGAGGCGTGTCGAAGTCTTCCTGGCTTCGACATCCAGAATGAGGAAGAACCGGAGAAAAGGATAGCCAAACTAAAATACTACGCACAATAGTCTCGCAGTGAAATAGAGAAGCTTAAAGCAGAGCATGAGGCTTAGATTGCATTATCCCAGAAATCCCACCAGAGGTCAGGGAGCAACGCTAAGCAGACATTCAGGCTTCCGCAGCAAAAATCTTGGATATTGTGAGCAGCACAGCAAAGTTGCTAGAAGATAGTGCTGAGGCCTGGACCACCCTGCAGGAACATCCAGAAGTCAAACAGCTGTAAGAAACCATCAGGCAGCGATAGACAAAGTTGGATACAGTAAAAGTGGAGATTAAGACTCTGCCGCCTATGGAGAAAATTCTCAAGGTAAAGCAAAGCAATGAACTCCAATAGGAAATTGAGTCATGCAGAGCAAAAGCAACAGAAGTGGAAAATTCTATGCATCCACTTATCAGCGAAGCTTTCGAGTTGAGTACTATTGTGGACACCCAATTCAAAGTTCTGAAGGAATATGATGCATTTGCATAGAAAAAGGTCAGTGAAGCATCAGCCATAGTATTGCAGGAGTTGGTCGAAAAGGAGCAAGAAACAGACAATATCATGTGTGGTCTCAACAAGTATTTCACTATCTTCGCTGACAAAGTTCGTCTACGAGAAGAGCAGCAGAGTGTCCCGGGACGAGCCACTGGTGAGTCTTAGGGGCCTGTTGGGGCGGGCACCTTAACGGTCCCTAATTTTGGTAACTCCACGGTTTTTGTGGAAGTTGTAAGTGGAGTTACGACTCAAAATAGTCTTAGGGGTGTTGGTGTTGAGTAAAAGCCTCCTTTTCGTAATAAACCCATGGTTTAAGTCCAGGGTTTAGAGTTCGGGGTGCCCATGGTTTAAGCCCATGGTTTTGTAATAAGTGCACTATAAATAAGCACTCGTGTAAAGAAGTCAGTTTAAGCTTTTGATGTAAGATGAATTGATGCGAAGCTAAGGCTTGTTTGTGAGAAGGTTAAGTCCCAGCTGTGTGCGTGGATGACCTCTACAGCTGTGTGCGCAGAGGGTTTTGGGTGATTAAGGAAATATGCAGTTGTGTACGCGACTTTAAGGACTTGAAGGGATCTGCAGCTGAGTGCGCATATTAGAACTGTGGTTTTTGTAAAGAGTTGAATAAAACACAGTTCTATGGACGTAACCTCTAAAATGGGGGTGGACCACGTTATATTGTGTGTTGTGATTTTTGTTTTGTTGTTGTTATGTTCTTTTATGCATTGATAAATATATAACTGATAAGTAAGATCACTGCTAAATACTAACTTCGCTGGAATTCCTATTAAAAGGTTAAGCAAGGCACAGTTTGTTTATCTAACCGTGAAGCTAAATAAGTAACTATTGAAGCTCTGCATTTTATGATTATAATTGTTAGAAGCTAAAGGTACAGTAATATCCCTCTTCTGCTTGCAGAAACCTAATTCTACGGCACCCCATTTCGGCAACAACCTGCGAACAGGTTGCAGTCTCACCCGAAACAGCTATGGGGTGTCGCAGAATCATGTTTCTGCAAGTAGAAGAGGGATATTACTATACCTTTAGCTTCTAACAATTATAATCATAAAATTCAGAGCTTTAATAGTTACTTATTTAGCTTCACGGTTAGATAAACAAACAGTGCCTTGCTTAACCCTTTACGGGGAATTCCAGCGAAGTTAGTATTTAGTAGTGATCTTACTTATTAGTTATATATTTATCAATGCATAAAAGAATATAATAACAACACAAAAAAAACCACAACACATGATATAACTGTGGAAATTGAACCAGGTGATAGATTAATTTTACTCACAACAATTAACAATTTATCATGCAAAATCACTCACAAAGAGACTGAAAATTGGAGCTGAACACTAAACTGTATTAACTTAGTGTACAATAGCCAACCATGTAAAATAATAGGTTTCTGAATAAATAAAATACATCAGGGATTCAAATGCATGAGGAGCAATTCGAATCTAGCATAAAGCAGGCTTACTAAAAATAAGCAAATCCCCCATAGGTGTAAAAAGCTTATCCCAAATATGTCATGGAGCTCACTAATTGGAAAAATGACTTAGGAAAGCTAAAGAGTGGTGGAATGGCAGCTCATACATGCTTTTTCATGGAGAAAAGAGAGGAGGATTTGTAGGACAAAAAACTAGTCAACCTCACCTAGTCTAGCTTTTTCTTTTGCCTTAAAACACTGAAAAAGCAGGCAATAAAGTAGAAAAAGAAGAAGGGTGCCTAGGAGGCCAGGAATAAAGAAGAATTGATTCCTTTATCTCTCCCATGCACTACATGAGTCAAATAAGGCAATTTTGACCATTATAGATAGGCAAATGACAACTTGCACAAGGTGGGACACATGAACTAGGCAAATAAGACAAAAATAAAGAAATTAATGTCTAAGTGGGTAAACTATGGGTTGATTATTCTAACACCCCCCTTAAGCCTGAATTATGAGTAATATATCATAAAATTATAGGGCCTAGCAACAAGGCTTAGTCACCCTTTACATACTGCATGTCCATTTAAACAAGGAAAGAGTCAAAACCAACTTGGGAAAATCCTCCCTTAAACATGGACTGTAAAACAAAATTGTAGAATCTTATCTTCGCTCATGCTTCACAGCATGATCAGAAATCCATAGTAGTGATTTGAGATTGCTGAAGGTCTTCTCACAAAATGATTTGGTGAAGATATCAGCTACTTGTTCTGAAGATGAACACAGAGTAGGTGAATGGTGCCATCATGCACAAGTTCTCTGATGTAGTGCATATGGATCTCAATGTGTCTGGTTCTCTGCTTCTAAACTGGATCTTTGCAGATTCGAATGGTACTTTGGTTATCACAGTATATGGTAGTTGAGTACTCTAGTTTGAAGTCACACTCTCCAAGTAAACCCTACAACCATAAACATTGAGTTGCTGCATTAACAACTCCTCTGTACTCTGCTTCTGTAGATGAGAGTGCAATGGCACTCTGTTTCTTGCTTGACCAGATGATTTTCCCTTTTGCAAGCATGAACACATATCCTGATGTGGACTTTCTGTCTGTGCTATCACCTGCCCAATCACTGTCAGTAAATCCAATCAAATCAAGATCAGATTTTGGTTTATAGAAGATCCCATGTGTCCTTGTTCCCTGAACAAAGTTAAGGATCCTTTTGGCTGCTTTTGAATGGATATCTTGAGGCTGATCCATGTATCTAGAATCCACACTTACTGCATAACAAATATCAGGTCTAGTATGTGTTAGATACAATAAACATCCAATCAATTGCCTATACAGTGTATTGTTTACCATCGATGAAGAATCAGCTTCTTCGAGCTTCACTCCTGAAAGGAAAGGAGTTTTGCTTGCTTTGCAATCCTTCATTTTGAATTTGTTCAAAAATTCCAAGGCATATTTGGACTAGTGCACCTTGATTCCAGCTTTGGTTTGAGCAATCTCAAGCCCCAAAAATTGACTTAAGAGCCCCAAATCTGTCATGGAGAAGGCTTGGTTCATAGCTCCTTTTAAGGAAGCAATCTCAGCCTTTGAGCTTCCTGTAATGAGGAGGTCATCAACATATAACACAATGATCATTAATGAACCATTAACTAACTTCAAATAGACATTTGGATCTGATTTGCACCGAACAAAATTTAGTGATAGCAAGAAGCTATCGATCTTGGCATACCAAGCCCTGGGGGCTTGCTTTAGCCCATACAATGACTTTCTCAAACTGCACACAAGAGAAGGGTTAGTATCAAAACCTTGAGGCTGCTGCATATATATCTCTTCAGTGAGATCTCCATTTAGGAAGGCACATTTTACATCCATGTGATGTACCTCCCATTGCCTTGAGGCTGCAATGGCTAAGGCTAGCCTGATGGAATCCATCTTTGCCACTGGGGCAAAGGTCTCATTGTAATATATGCCATGAACTTGTGAGTAGCCCTTGGCTACCAATATGGCCTTGTAATTCAGTGGTGAACCATCAGCAGCAAATTTGGTCTTATAGACCCACTTACACTGGACTAACTTTCTTCCTGGAGGAAGATCCACTAGTTCCCATGTGTTTCTCTTCTGAAGTGAGTTGAAATCCTCCTTCATGGATGTTTTCCATCTTGGATCTCCTATTGCTTCTTCATATGTTTGAGGATCAGACTCCACCATCAAATAGCATTTTTCAGCAAACATACGATCCTTCATGCACAGACCACTCTCAAATTGAGATCTAGTCCTCCTTGGGTCATTGGGATCCCCAGCTAGCTCTCCTATTGCATGTAGTGTCTTGGCTGCCCATTTTGGCCTTGTGGGTCTGTTAGGGTCTACAAAAAACTCATCTCCATCAGAAAAATCAGAATCAGCATGTTCAACAAACTCTTTACTTACTTCTTGAGGTTCAGGTGGTGAAGAGGCTTCACCAACTTCCACTGCTGCAAGGGGTTCTTCTTCGAACTGAACACACCTTTCAATGAAGGCTTTGTTTGTGCTCAAATTTATCAACTTGTACCCTTTTGAATCTTCAGAGTATCCAACAAAAAGACACTCTTGGCTTTGGGGCTGCAAAGCCTTCCTCTTCTCTGTCGGGATTCTAGCCCAAGCCTTTGAGCCAAAAATCCTGAAATGGGTCACATCTGGCTTGTGCCCACTCCATGCTTCGAAGGGAGTCATGACATCAAGATGTTTATGAGGCACCCTATTCTGAATATAGGATTCATAGTTGATAGCTTCATCCCAGTACTTTGGTGGCAAAGTTTTGGCCTCCATCATGCATGTTTCCATCTCCTTTAGTGATCTGTTCTTCCTCTCAGCAACACCATTTTGCTGTGGTGTGTAAGGGATAGAATGCTGCATATGAATACCTGCATCTGCACAATAATTAATAAACTTAGAATTGAAATACTCACCACTATTGTCAGATCTTAGGGCCTTGAGTTTCCTTCCAGACTGGTTTTCAACCAAAGCCTTAAAGACTTTGAGTAGGCCAAAAAATTCAGACTTGTGTTTCAGGAAGTGAACCCAACAATACCTAGAAAAGTCATCAATGAAAGTCAATGCATATTTGGCCTGACTCATGGACATATGAGGGAATGGGTCAGCAACATCACTGTGGATCAGCTCGAGGGGTGTAGAGGTTATCTCATGACTAGCTCTCTCAAATTTGTGCTCTGGGTGTTTTCCTAGGATACAACCTTGGCAGACTCCTTTGGAAAATTTTATCTTGGGAAACCCTATGACCATCTCTTTTTCACTAAGATCAGAAAGATATTTTTAGTTTAGGTGGCCAAATATTTCATGCCAAATCTTGCTGGATTCATTAGCATGAATGAGAAGAGTAGAGGGGTTTGAGTAAGGTAGGAAGTGTGAGAACATGTATACCTCTTGAGCATGATTCACAACTCCTTTTGTAATGACTCTACCAGATGAGATCTCTGTGATCTCAACTTCATCAGGGGAGAATATGACTTTCTTTGGAGACCTAGTGTGGGTCATCTGGTACACTGACAGGAGGTTGGAGGCGAGACCAGGCACATACAGCACATTGCTGAACTGACCATGATCACGATCTATCCTTCCTTTGCCTTTACTTTCAGTGAGAGAGTCATCTCCTAGTACAATAGATGGTCCTTTCGACATTTCCAGTGAGGAGAAGGCCTCCTTAGTTGAAACCATGTGTCTTGAAGCTCCAGAATCAATGATAAAACTGGGTGAGCTTGATGTGCCAGCAACTAGAGCATGAACTCTCTCTCTGTCATCTGAACTTGATCCTCCTTCTCTCTTATTTGAGCTTTCTGGAAGGGAGATGCCATTCTTCTCCAGGAGTTGGGTCAGCATATCTATTTGCTTCTTCATACAAGAGCTTTCAATGTGATTTCCCTTATTGCAGTATGCGCACTTGTTCATTTCACCATTGCTTTTCTTCTTCTGGTAGTTCTTCTTGGGACCTTGTAGATCCTCCAAAGACTGTTTCTTGTCTCTCTTTTGTTGAGGTGGATTTTTAGCTTTCTTTTTGCTTTTTGAATCCACCCTCAAATATCCAGCAATCAAATCTTGATCTTTGGATGGTTTGATGGTGCCCATCATCACGAGCTTATCCTGTTCTTGTGTGAGAGATTCCATGAAATCTGCAAGGCTAGGCATCTTCCAGGTTCGAGCTGTCAGTTTTGTGGCATAGAAGGTAAAAAAAAACATTGAATAGTCAGGGCCTAGCTTAGAGAGGATGGCCAGTACGAGATAATCATATTTATTTTCGATCCCACACTGTTTCAGCTACAAAACTAGTGCTTTGAACTTGGAGAAATATCGCTGCAGGGATTCAAAGCTATTTGGACTTAGAGAAATCAGCTCATTTTTGATTTGATGTCCCCTCATCTCATCTGTCTTTCCAAAAAGATCAGAAATCTTCTCCCATACTTCATTCGGTGATGTCAATCCATCAAGATGGAAAAGGAGGTCTCTGGAAATACTCAGACACAGGAGACCATAGGCCTCATCCCTCCTGTTGTGCCATTTTATCTTCTCTGCAGCTGCACTGGGCTCTGCTTCTGTTGCCATAGTCACCCTATAGAGTCATTTCTCTCTCAATAGTATCTCCATCTCTGCTTTCCATTCAAAGAAATTGAAGGGAGTCAAGGTAGTTTTCTGTGATTGATCCATAGCTTAGAAAATCTGTCCCGACTGTTAGTAGAAGGATCCCAGTCACTGATGTTGAACCTACAAAACAATTTTTGAAGGAGAGAAACAATATAAAATGGCTCTGATACCATGTGGAAATTGAACCAGGTGATAGATTAATTTTTCTCACAACAATTAACAATTGATCATGCCAAATCACCCACAAAGAGACTCAAAATTGGAGCTGAACACTAAACTGTATTAACTCAGTGTAAAATAGACAACCCTATAAAATAATAGGTTGCTGAATAAATAACATACATCAGGGATTCGAATGCATGAGGAGCAATTCGAATCTAGCATAAAGCAGGCTTACTAAAAATAAGCAAATCCCCCATAGGTGTAAAAAGCTGATCCCAAATCTGTCATGGAGCTCACGAATTGGAAAAATGGCTTAGGCAAATTAAAGAGTGGTGAAATGGCATCTCATACATGCTTTTTCATGGAGAAAAGAGAGGAGGATGTGTAGGACAAAAAACTCGTCAACCTCACATAGTCTAGCTTTTCCTTTTGCCTTAAAACACTGAAAAAGCAGGCAATAAAGCAGAAAAAGTAGAAGGGTGCCTAGGAGGCTAGGAATAAAGAAGAATTGATTCCTTTAGCTCTCCCATGCACTACATGAGTCAAATAAGGAAAGTTTGACCATTATAGATAGGCAAATGATAACTTGCACAAGGTGGGACACATGAACTAGGCAAATAAGACAAAAATAAAGAAATTAATGTCTAAGTGGGTAAACTATGGGTTGATTATTCTAACAATAATGTGGTTCACCCCCATTTTAGGGGTTACATCCATAGAACTGTGTTTTATTCAACTCTTTACAAAAACCACAGTTATGATCTACGCACTCAGCTGTAGATCCCTTCAAGTCCTTAAAGCCGTGCACACAGCTGCAGGCCTCTACGCACACAGCTGCAGATTTCCTTAATCACCCAAAACCCTTTGTGCACACAGCTGCAGAGGTCATCCTTGCACACACCTGGGACTTAACCTTCTTACAAACAAGCCTTAGCTTCGCATCAATTCATCTTACATCAAAATCCTAACTGACTTCTTTACACGAGTGCTTATTTATAGCGCACTTATTACAAAACCATGGGCTTAAACCATGGGCACCCAGAACCCTAAACCCTGGACTTAAAACATGGGTTTATTACAAAAAGAAGGTTTTTACTCAAGCCCAACACCCCTAATACTATTTTGAGTCATAACTCCACTTACAACTTCCACAAAAACCGCGAAGTTACAAAAATTAGGGACCGTTAAGGTGCGCGCCCCAACAGGCCCCTAAGACTCACTAGTGGCCCGTCGTGGGACACTCTGCTGCTCTTCTGGTAGATGAAATTTGTCAGCAAAGATAGTGAACTGCTTGTTGAGACCATGCATGATATTGTCTGCTGCTTTCTCCTTTTCGACCAAATCTTGCAATACTACGCCTGATGCTTCACTGACCTTTTTCTACGCAAATGCATCATATTCCTTCAGAAATTTGAATTGGGTGTCCACAACAGTACTCAACTTGAAAGCTTCGCTGATAAGTGGTTGCATAGAATTTTCCACTTCCGTTGCTTTTGTTCTGCATGACTCAATTTCCTGTTGGAGTTCATTGCTTCGCTTTACCTTGAGAATTTTCTCCATAGGCGACAGAGTCTTAATCTCCGCTTTTGCTGTATCCAACTCTATATTTCGCTGCCTGATGGTTTCTTGCAGCTGTCGGACTTCTGCATGTTCCTGCAGGGTGGTCTAGGCCTCAACACTGTCTTCTAGCAGCTTTGCTGCGCTGCTCACAATATCCGAGATTTTTGTTGCAGAATCCTGAATGTATTCTCGGCGTTGCTCCCTAACCTCTGGTGGGATTTCTGGGATAATGCGGAGTTGAAGCTCCGCAATATGAGCCTCATGCTCTGCTTTAAGCTTCTCTATTTCACTACGAGACTGCTGTGCATAGTATTTTAGTTTGGTGATTCTTTTCTCCGGTTCTTCCTCATTCTGGATGTCGAAGCCAGGAATACTTCGACATGCCTCCTCCAATACTCGTGCCAATGTGACCTGCTTACGTTCTGCGTCGCTCTTTCTCTGCTCCGCTTCCTCCAACTGTGCTGCGAGGATATCATTCTGCTTCCTGGTATTCTCCAATAGTATTTGTGAGTGGTGGTATCGGGCTTGGATTTCCTTCGCGATGGTTGACTGACAGAGATGTAATTCCATCATCGACATCTTAGTGTAATCTATTCCAACTATCATGCTCATCTCCACACAAGATGCTGCATCGGACTAGGGCCAGTGCCCACATTGGTGACCGTAGGGATTGGGATGTTGGGCTTTTGATGTAAGATGAATTGATGCGAGGCTAAGGCTTGTTTGTAAGAAGGTTAAGTCCCAGCTGTGTGCGCAGAGGGTTTTGGGGGATTAAGGAAATTTTTACCTGTGTGCGTAGAGGCCTGCAGCTATGTGCACGGCTTTAAGGACTTGAAGGGATCTGCAGCTGAGTGCGTAGATCAGAACTGTGGTTTTTGTAAAGAGTTGAATAAAACACAGTTCTGTGGACGTAACCCCTAAAATTTGGGTGAACCACGTTATATCGTGTGTTGTGTTTTTTGTTGTGTTTTTGTTATGTTCTTTTATGCATTGATAAATATATAACTGATAAGTAAGATCACTGCTAAATACTAACTTCGCTGGAATTCCCAGTAAAGGGTTAAGCAAGGCACTGTTTGTTTATCTAACCGCGAATATAAATAAGTAACTATTGAAGCTCTGCATTTTATGATTATAATTGTTAGAAGCTAAAGGTACAGTAATATCCCTCTTCTGCTTGCAGAAACCTGATTCTGCGGCATCCCACAGCTGTTTCGGGTGAGACTACAACCTGTTCACAGAACGTAAGCAGGTCACATTCTTTGGTGGTGGAAGACAATCTATATCCAGTGAAGTTTAGTATTTAGCAGTGATCTTACTTATCGGTTATATATTTATCAATGCATAAAAGAACATAACAACAACACAACAAAAACCCCAACACATGATATAATGTGGTTCACCCCCAGTTTAGGGGTTACGTCCACAGAACTGTGTTTTATTGAACTCTTTACAAAAACCAAAGTTCTGATCTGCGCACTCAGTTGCAGATCCCTTCAAGTCCTTACAGCCACACACACAGCTGCAGGCTTCTACGCACACAGCTGCAGATTTCCTTAATCACCCAAAACCCTCTGCGCACACAACTGCAGAGGTCGTCCATGCACACAGTTGGGACTTAACCTTCTTACAAACAAGCCTTAGCTTCGCATCAATTCATATTACATCAAAATCCTAAACTAACTTCTTTACAAGAGTGCTTATTTATAGTGCACTTATTACAAAACCATGGGCTTAAACCATGGGCACCCTGTACCCTAAACCCTAGGCTTAAACCATGGGTTTATTACAAAAAGAAGGTTTTTACTCAACCCTGACATCCCATAGTATCTGCTCAAGAGGGGTTTACGTCATACTTCAAGGGATATTTTTTGGAGACCCTTAGTGAAAGAAATCGGTGATTGGATTGAAGAGACTTATCTGAACTTTGCTGTACAAGAGAACAAAGATCCGCGTCGTAGTGCAAATGACTTTTTACAAAGGTATGTTTTTTCTGACGTATATGAAATTTTCTTTGGTAGTATCAACATAGAGTTACACCAGTGGTTATTCAGGTTAACAGAGAGAAGGACGAACTTCCAAGAACGTTAGTTTCCTGATTGGACCCCCGCAAGAAATAATATACTGAAAAGGGTGAACAACGAGATATCCCGCGCTATTGATTTCTGGACAACGCGAACCCTTGAATCATTTGTGATGGAGTTTGCCATTGACACAAGTACATCCTTCAGCGAATCCGAACCACAGTTCTTCAAAGGACCAAGGGGTAAGTACTTGAATTCATTTAGTTTGAGAATTAAAATGCTATTGGCTGAAAAAGGTATATTTCTTATTGAATCAGACTATTAGATTTAGCACTACTAACTTATGTTTGCAAGTGAAAGTACCTTCGACGAGAAAAGTTGTTTTCTGTGAAGTGGCAAAAGGTATAAGATAAATTTTGAGTCCTATACCCTAGGTCATAATACCGAGTCTAACCCCGTAAGTCCAGCAGTCTCAGAGCCCGAAGAAACCCCTTCTATTGGAAACCATCCGGTAACCCCGCAACAAAGACCTATTATCCCTGAGAATCCGTCGTAGTCTGAAAGTAACCCTATCCCGAGTATTCCTGTCATAGGTCAGTCTATCCCAGTAATTTTCCCCCCACCTACTACCATTCCCCCTCCCTCCCCCCCTAGACCCACGATAGCCCATATGAATGACGGCATTAGGCTCCCTGTTTTCAAAGGATCTGGATCAGAGGATCGAGAGTAGTTCTAGTTTTTATGCGAAGCAGTGTGGACTTCTAAGACCATTATGGATCAAGATACAAAAAGAGCGCAGGTGGTTACTTATTTTAGAGACCACGATCTTACCTGGCTCATGAAGTTTTCTAGCACTCAGAACCATGTCTTGGCTGATATAAAAGCAGCAATGATAAAGGAATTTAAGAAGCCGAAATCAGAGTCGTAGTGTATCACTAAATTGAAAGAGATTCAGCAGAGGCATGGAGAATCAGTGTGGGACTTTGATCAAAGGTTCAAAGTTCTGCTAGACCAAGTCAGTTTCACCATTGGACTTGCGCAACACAAGGAATGGTTCATTGTAGTGTCGCTACCGCATATCAGAACTCCACTCATGCAATAGAAGGTTGTTGACTAGCAGGAGGCTCTGGAAATCGCGCTGAAGCTTGAAATCGCTCCTATCGAAGACAATTCTGGTATCGCTCAAATCCAAGCACAGTTGGTAGCGATGGCTTTGGAGCTTCGTGATATGAAGAGAGGAAAAACCGGTCGCGAAGAGGTTTGGTGTACACAATGTCGGATAGAAGGTCATGACAAGAAACAATGTCCTATGGTAAAAAATTTCCTAAATTCTGGTGCACCAAACCCATTCAACCCTAGTGTTCTATATTGTGAGATCTGTAGGAAAATGGGCCAGCATCGACCTTAAGACTGCTATCTTCTGCAAAGTTATGTGCAAGTCCCTAAGAACCCTTATTGTAATTTATGTAAATTAGTGCGACACAACGAAGATGAGTGCCACAGCTTTGAGCTCATGAGAGAACAAAATTACGATGCTTATCGGGTACAAAATGAGGCATAGAGCAATGATGGCTATGGTTACCGTGGTGGTGCATCAGGAAGAGGTGCTTTTGGAGGTCGTGATCGAGGTGGTATGGCCGGAAGAGGAAGAGGTCAGGTTGTGTGTTACAACTGTAACCAGGACAGGCATCTAGCGAGAGACTGTCGGAACCCAACTATGACATGTCAGTGTTGTCGAGCAGTGCCCGTAGTTGATAGCTAAGATTTAGGAAATAAATAGTTCCCCTACTTAGAATATTCAAATGATTTCCATCGAGCAAAGACCTACCCCAGCCATTAATGTTGTTACCCAGAGTGGAGCTACGACAGAAGTACAGAATAAGGAGAAACGGTCTGATGAGGTTTGGGTTTGTAAGGCCCCAATGAAAGTCCGAACATTTGATATCGAAAGAGAAAAAGAGACATTCATGGAAGCCAAGAGATATTTTTCTACTCCTAGCACATCGGTAGCACCTACGCAACAACATCAGCAGCAGTCGCAGCCACAAGAAGCTTCGATGGAAAAAGTAAGTACATTGTCCTCCTTTTTATAGCGTTGTCTGAAGCTCCTAAGAAATCAGAATGCTTTACGTGAGTTGCGAAAAGTTATTGCTTCCTGCAAACCTCAGCAAAGTTCTAGTCAGGAAAAAGTTGTTAATAGAGTTAGGAGAACTGGTAGGGAAATGAGATTGAATGCTTAGATAGGAGAGTATGATATGACTAATGTTATCTTGGACCTAGGATCAGAGGTAAATGTATTAACTAAGCAAACCTAGGAACAAATGGGAAAACCTACTCTGGAATGGTCCCCTATACAATTGAGATTAGCCAATTAGCAGAAGATTGTGCCCCTAGGAAGACTCCCTAGTGTATCAGTAGATATTGATGGAGTCAGTACCTTATCAGACTTTGAGGTAATTGAAATAATTGATGACAGCAACCCCTATCCTGCACTACTAGGCATTGAATGGGCAATAGATAATGATGCAGTAATCAACCTAAAGAAGAGACAGATGATTTTCGAAGGGAAAGGACTGAGAGTCATAGTCCCATTAGATCCTTCTCAAGGAGAGAGATACACAGAGCCAGTAATAGATGAAGACCAGGATGTTTTGGACCACATCTACAATATCACAGCGAAGGAAAAAGATTAGTTTGATCCTACTGTCGAAGGTATCATGGATTGGCAGTATGACAGCTCCTACATGACGGATTCAGATGATGGGATAGAAAACTGGCAGAACAGACTTTACGAGCTGCATGGACATAGATGTGCTAGAATTACCAAATCTATCAAATGGATTGGTGCATAGGTAAGATTCCTACCTATTTTTGATGACTTGTCAGACACAGAACAATTTATTGAACAATTCTCATACCAGATACCAGATTCACAAAAAATGGAGACTCTAGATTCAGTGTTCAGAGCCATAGCAGCCAGATGGTGGAATGGCCATAAGAAGAACATTCCTAGTTGGAAAGCTTGTCAGAAGTTCCTTCGCCTGATATTTATGGATCAGCCCCAGGAGGTGCAAAGTAGGTTTGATGGAAAGACTAGCCCTTAGGAACATTTGGCACAGTGCTACGAAGCGTGGAAGCATGTACCTCAGGAAGAATGGGTACATAGGTTTGTGCATACTCTGGAACCGATAGCAATGAAATCGTATGCGGAGGCTGAGCTTCTCCAGGATACTGTAAGTTGGGATTATCTTGTTGATAGTTTTGTGCTTACCTTTTCTACTAATGAAATTTTTCCAGCTTTAGATGCAGCTATCAGGTTGATCCAGACTAAGGTATTTGATGATCAAGAAGTAGTAGAATACTGGCCTGATTGGAAAGCACAAGAATCTCATGTAGTCGAATGTTATAACCTCGCAATTGATGAGGATGACGATTCATGCAACATTAACATTCCTGAGTCAGAAGGACACTGCGAAGTACAAGGACCAGCAGTTGAAGCACCTGAAGTGACTGAACCCCTGAAGACGCAGACCGTAAACATTGGGTCAGAAGAAAACCCTAAGTATGCTACCATTGGAGATTATTGGGATGACGAAATGGTGAGCAAAGTGACCCAACTTCTCCATGATTATCAGGACCTATCTCTGACAGGGTTCTCAACAATGAAAAGAATTATTGCAGTGGTAGAAGACATTCTGTCGTGGGTTGAATTTCGAATCCAGTTTGACGCTGGTATCAGGAAATGTCGAATGTCCTTATTTTGGCACAGCCAGAGTCACTGCTTGTGCTAAAGAAGGAAAGATGTTTCGAAGATTAAAATACGACCGTTGGAAGAACTTAAAATTGGCAGCGCCGTTATGCTACCTATAGTTACTTCCTGTATTAATGAGATCTTGGAAAATCTACCGCCGTTTGGACAAGATCTCTGTCAGATTTGGTATCATCAATGCACAGTTATGCAGATGTCGTGGATGGATTCTATACGAAGACGCCTACACCAATGGCGTTTGCATTCTACAATTTCTTGAGTTTTACAATTGCATCCATGTAAGCTGATAGTGAGCTTCAGAAGTTAGGGAGAGAATTTGAACAGGAGGGTCTGCCGTACCTTTTCAGCCACTCAGCTGCATCTGCAACCCATGAAAAGACTCCCCTAGTGCCAACCCAACCAATGCAGACACACTCTACCATAAAAAAATTTAAACCTGAAGTTCGTTCGAAGCGGAACGAAGACAGACATCAGCAATTGGGGAAAACACCGGAGGATCCCGATATGAATCCGTCTGGCTCAGCAGAGGTTCCATTTGAAGAAGATGAGAAAATTGCACCGTAGTGTCCACCATATCTTCCACCAGTTCGACCAGGAATTCAGCTCCCTCGGTGGACGAAGAAGTTCACATTACGCACCCTTTTGCTGCTACCGGGTGTGCAGCTGGTCAGGACAATGACAGGGAAAATAGACTGTCTCAAGTACGCCGACCATGATACAAATGATCATGGGAAATTTCCACAGTTCGCACCTAGGACATACCTACACTCTGTCCGCTATCAGGAGACTGAAGCGAAAGCATGACGATATGAAGCTAGCACATAGCATGAAGGAACACTTCGGGCTGATGAAAGGGAAGCGAGGGTATCAAACCTCGGCCATTCAGCATCACAACATTCACTTCGCAGTTGAACTCTTAGCCTGGAAATTGATGATAAAGTGTAGACCATATGAAGTACCTACCCCGATTGTAAGTATTGCTGCAAACTGTGCGGAAGGCTACATTTACAACTGGGCAGTATACATCGCTAAGGAATTTCTTGAAGATGCCCACGACGCACAGGAAAAAGGTAGACCCTTTCACTATTAATGGCTGATCGTACTTATTTCCCTGATTGGGTGGAAAGAACCCACCGAGGCACAGTTTATTGATGTACCTACAAGCATGTCCAGTGCAGCGAGGTACGCATCACTCTGGGTGTCGCAGGACAAAGCATCCCAGCAGATGACGAACACTGTGTTCTCCTTTTACACCATGAGTATCTCATATGAGATTGTCAAGACCCCACGGCTCATTAATGAGCTATTCTCTCAATATGATGGAGTGGCCAACTTCAGGGCCGACATGCACAATGTCTTTATCCAAGCCTGCACAGATCAGAAGAGGGCATGCTGGAATTTTCCATATGTGGTGACCAAAGATGACATCCTCACGGTAATTCAGCAGTGGCTGGACGAGTGGCTGAAGGATGAAGGAACAAAGCCCAACATCCCAATCCCTCCGGTCACCAATGTGGGCGCTAGCCCTAGTCAAATGCAGCAGCAAGATCCCCCAGAGGACAGCAAAGAACAAACTGAGTCACAGCAGAGTGAAATCGACCAGGGTGGAGATGGCAGAGACGAAGGAGAAGAAGAGGAGTCGATCAAAACTATCTCAGACCCTAATTGTCCAGATAAGCGCAAGTCACGAGAGGCCAAAGAAGTGACCAAACTTCAGTCCCGCAAGAAAATGAAAGCGTCGAAAGACAAGAATATCGATGAAGAGCCTGCCCTGACCAGTGAATAGCTTAATCAGGCTCTGTCGAAATCCATAGAAGTTCTCACCAAGAAATGGTCAGAGTTTACAGACACGCATCTTGATGCCGTCACCAGTGTAACAAAGCAAATAACCAAGCTGAAGCAGTTAGCAGAAAAATCAGCGACGGGCACTGTAGAAAGTAGTGCCCCAGTACCTGTGCAGCTAGACACAATACAATGGTCGGTTAGAGAACACCGGGGACAAGTCTCAAGTGCCGCGCTCATCATAACTAACGTAGCATCTCGCGCAGAGATGAGCGTGATAGTTGGAATAGATTACACTAAGATGTCCATGATGGAATTACATCTCTGTCAGTCAGCGATCATGAAGGAAATCCAAGCCCGAGACCACCACTCACAAATACTATTGGAAAATACCAAGAAGCAGAACAATAGCCTCGTAGCACAGTTGGAGGAAACGGAGCAGAGAAAGAGCGATGAAGAATGTAAGCAGTTCACATTGGTGCAAGTATTGGAGGAGGTGTGTCGAATTCTTCCTGGCTTCAACATCCAGAATGAGGAAGACCCGGAGCAAAGAATCACCAAACTAAAAGACTACGCACAGCAGTCTCGCAGTGAAATAAAGAAGCTTAAATCAGAGCATGAGGCTCAGATTGTAGAGCTTCAACTCCGCATTGTCCCATAAATCCCACCAGAGGTCAGGGAGCAACGTCGAGCAGACATTCAGGCTTCCGCAGCAAAAATCTAGGATATTGTGAGCAGCGTAGCAAAGCTGCTAGAAGACAGTGTTGAGGCCTGGACCACCCTGCAGGAACATCTAGAGGTTGGACAGCTGCAAGAAACTGTCAAGCAACGACAAACAGAGTTGGATACAGTAAAAGCAACGATTAAGACTCTACCGCCTATGGAGAAAATGCTCAAGGTAAAGCAAAGCAATGAAATCCAACAAAAAATTGAGTCATGTAGAGCAAAAGCAACAGAAGTGGAAAATTCTATGCAGCCACTTATTAGCGAATCTTTGGAGTTGAGTACTGCTATGGACACCCAATTCAAAGTTCTGAAGGAATATGATGCATTTGTGCAGAAAAAGGTCAGCGAAGCATCAATTGCAGTATTGCAGGAGTTGGTCGAAAAGGAGCAAGCAGCAGACAATATCATGCGTGATCTCAACAAGCAATTCACTATCTTCGCTGACAAAGTTCGTCTACCAGAAGAGTAGCAGAGTGTCCCGGGACGGGCCATTGGTGAGTCTTAGGGGCCTGTTGGGGCGCGCACCTTAACGGTCCCTAATTTTGGTAACTCCACGATTTTTGTGGAAGTTGTAAGTGGAGTTACAACTCAAAACAGTCTTAGGGGTGTCAGGGTTGAGTAAAAACCTTCTTTTTGTAATAAACCCATGGTTTAAGTCCAGGTTTTAGGGTTCGGGGTGCCCATGGTTTAAGCCCATGGTTTTGTAATAAGTGCACTATAAATAAGCACTCATGTAAAGAAGTCAGTTTAGGCTTTTCATGTAAGATGAATTGATGCGAAGCTAAGGCTTGTTTGTAAGAAGGTTAAGTCCCAACTGTGTGCATGGACGACCTCTACAGCTGTGTATGTAGAGGGTTTTGGGTGATTAAGAAAATCTGCAGCTGTGTGCGCAGAGGCCTGCAGCTGTGTGCGTGGCTTTAAGGACTTGAAGGGATCTGCAACTGAGTGCGTAGATCAGAATTGTGGTTTTGTAAAGAGTTGAATAAAACACAGTCATGTGGACGTAACCCCTAAACTGGGGGTGAACCACGTTATATCATGTGTTGTGATTTTTGTTGTGTTGTTGTTATGTTCTTTTACTCATTGATAAATATATAACTGATAAGTAAGATCACTGCTAAATACTAACTTTGTTGGAATTCCCAGTAAAGGGTTAAGCAAGGCACTGTTTGTTTATCTAACCGTGAAGCTAAATAAGTAACTATTAAAGC
The DNA here is from genome assembly GCA_001517045.1 of Pseudotsuga menziesii. Taxonomy (NCBI): domain Eukaryota; kingdom Viridiplantae; phylum Streptophyta; class Pinopsida; order Pinales; family Pinaceae; genus Pseudotsuga; species Pseudotsuga menziesii. The sequence continues at coordinate 453,137 of LPNX010343694.1, forward strand.
TCTGCATTTTATGATTATAATTGTTAGAAGATAAAGGTACAGTAATATCCCTCTTCTACTTGCAGAAACCTGATTCTATGGCACCCCATAGCTGTTTCGGGTGAGACTGCAACCTCTTTGCAGGTTGTTGCCAAAAAGGCCAACACTGTGGGTCTTTTGTGGGTGCGAAGTTTATGGTATAAAGCCCAGGTCTGCCCTATAGCCCAACATATATTCAATACATACTCACTACTATCTTTTCACCACGATCACCCATTTTTCATCTCATTTATTATTCAAGAGCATTTCTTTTCTGACAGATCCTCTATTGCACTTTGCTTCATACACATTGATATACATATTGGCATGATTCATAAAGATAAAGAAAAGGATTTCTTATGCACAATGATGCTTTCTATCCACATTAATGGCTTATCATTTTGAGTGAGTGTATGGTTAAATTATTATGCAGCTAGAAAACAGATGACGAAATGAATGTTGTTAACACTAGAATCAACATTCTTTACATTGATGGTTGTCACACAAGAACCAACCGTAAGGAAAATGTCAGTTGTTACTCATGCATTTCACATCATGAAATGATGTTGTTAATAGAAGAACCAACATTCTTTATATTCATGGTTGTCACACAAGAAACAACCATAAGGAAATGCCAGTTGTTACTCATGTATTTCACACCCTGGAAATATTCATTGTTAAAAAGACATCATCAATCAAAGCCAAAGTTTAGATGCCAAAAGTTCTTGAGGAGATCCATACATGGTTGCATGAGGACATGCAACAAATTCAGTTGGGGAGTATGTTGGGACTCAGAAATGTCACTTTTTCATCCACTTTATCTTTCGCTATTCCTCACATTTCATCATCCCATTAACCTTTTATCATACCATTTCCATACATATATGTCGGTTTCACTTCATTATTTCCACTTTATTTATTTTTAGTATTATAAGTGAATTTATGATTAAATATTATAAAATTAACATGTTTCTCACTAATATCTCAAAGTATGGATGAGCTTTGTAATGTGTAGGAATATGTGAAGGGTTAATTCATAGAAAAGACTTCACTTATATCTCCTCCACCATTTCAAGGAGATAGTTATGCAAAGAATATTCCAAGGAGAAGATCATGGAGATTTGGTTGAGAGACATGTGGAGGATTGGTGAGAGATATGTGGAGGATTTGAAGGGATCATATGTTGTAATAATAGGAAATTAGTTGAGTGGTTGAATGAATAGTGGGTCTCTCATTATGAGATGGTTATTTCCTTCATGTATAAAAGAGAGTGCTCTCTCTTCATTTCAATAATCTTAAACCCTAGATTATCTTAGAATATCTTAGATCTTAGATTATCTTAGAGAATAGTAGATTGTGTAAGTTAGTCTTGACTTTGTAATATGGAGAAGGGAATTCTTAGCTTTTATTCATAATATTGGTTTGATGCTTTCATGATTTATGAATGATTATTGTGATGTAATTTAAGATTGATTTATGGTTAATGTGAGCTCACATGTGTTGTCTTGTTTCTCTTCATATGTTGCCTTTATTTTATTCAATTTGCTTTCAGTCGTGTGTTTCATCTTCCTGCATTAGATTAGCAATTGTGTGTTTTAGCTTAAGGGGGGTTATATTATATTAGTCTTAGTTTCACGGGGGGTTAGATTAGATTAATTTCGTTTCAGTCCTGCATATACTTTGCATGTGCTTCCTAAGCCTACGAACCACGGATTGAAAAATTAAATGGTTGGGCAATTACTACAATGGAATTAAAACGACCTTAAATCAGCTCAATAGGATGAATCTGTTTTTTCCCACATGAAGGAAATAAACGTTTTTAAAAATGAATTGCATAGGCTGATCTGTTTTACTCAATTGCCATTTTTTATTTGGGCCTCTATGATGTTTTCCTTCAATCCCAGAACTGTAATTGCTTTTTATACATCTTTTGTTTGGTCTCTGAACTGGTTTGGGATTGGAAAAGAGGTTTGAACTAGATTGATAAACCTAGTGTAAGAAGGAACCTCAAAAACATATATAGGGGGATGGTTTTATTCTTTGCACACCTTGAATAGAATTGGAAGGGATGGCATAGCCTAAGGGACTGTGTAGTAGATAAGGGGATGCTTCCTTGTGTTACATGTATAGATATTTTAGAAGCCAGGCTAGATCTAGTGCATGTGTTCATAGCTCTGTGGTTGAGCTCACTATATTAGTAGTCAGCCTTTCCAGCTCCTTTGCAGCTTGATAAACCCAATTGTGTTGGCTTGGCTGAGTTTTTTCTGTATCCTTGGCTATGTGTGAGTCTGCTAGTGTTCCCTTGTTCCTTGTGGGAATCATGCCCAGCTTAGGGGTGGAAGTGTTGCTAAGAGATTGAGGAGAACATTGGCCTATGATTGGGTGGAACATTGCAACGACATAGTTGGCTGTGGGACAAGATTCTTCATAAGATAAGTATCTCTATTTTTCTATTGGCTAATGAGATATGATGAACATGTGAATGCTGAATGAATGCGTATGCTCCTACTATAGATTGCATTAGGAATCTATATAAATTATGTTCAATGCATTTAAATTTATTTATCATGTTCATGGGGCTTAGATCATCCGGATAAGATCACATCATCGTCACGTTCCCTCTCGGGTAGATGGGAGAGGACATGACACTTGAGGGTTTCCGAGGATAAATATTCTGTCTATCTTGTGATTGTGTTTCTTTTAGTGATTATGCATATGCTACTTTTGTGAATTTGGATTAAACACTAATTATATATATATTATCATATGAAATATTAGCATGGTATTAGAGCTAGCCTGAATAGATCATCTTTCACAAAGTGAAACTCTCTCTCCTCTCCTTTCGAAATAAATTAGGGTTTCTGCAAAATTTTGGAATTTGGAATATCTACTTGCATAAAATTTTTGCTTCCCTAGTTCACATCTATTGATCCCAAGATCTAAGTTTATGGGTGGTTGAATCTCTAAGAAAACTAGAACCAGATATTCTATAGAAATTGGAACCTTGCAAGTAATATTTGAAGGGTGAATATTTGGGATCTCTAGAATCCAAGTGGACCAACCAACTTTCCTTAGTCAAGTGCATCTCCTGATAAGGTCAGATTTCCTTTTAGAGAAATTTCAATTTTTAGTGACCTCCTGCATAGGATGGCCCCAAGCACTAAGCTTGAGTACAAAATGGAAGGAATAGAAAACTTTCTAGCATGGAATTATAGGATTTGTCTCATTCTTAAAGAGAATGGCCTTGAGAATTACATCAAGAATGAATTTGCAAAACCTAAAGAAGATGAAGCTAAGGAGACGCATGATAAAGAACTCATCAACAAAATGATAATCATTGTTGATTCTATCAAAGATCACTTTATCCCTTAAGTGTCATATAACAATACACCAAAGCAAATGCATGATTCACTTTCCATAATGCATGAGGGGAGGAAAAATATTAATTTGAAAGCTCAACTGAAGGGAACCAAGATGAGTAAAGGACAATCAATTCAATATTAATTCACAAGGGTCTCCTAGTTCATGGAACAACTAAGTGCTATTGGAGACATCCTTGATGAGGATGACCTAGTTATGACTGCACTCAATGGTCTCAATAGACCTTGGGATTCATTCATATAGACTCTGAGTACCAGAAAATAAAGTATGAAGTTTGACATTGTATGGGAAGATTTCATTCAAGAAAAGGCTAGAGTAGCTAACGGAGAAGATATACTTAGAGAAGATGATAAAGATCTAGACATCCATACTAAAAGATTAAAACAATCAAACTTCAATATGAGTAATCATAAACCTTCACAGAATAAGTTACAAAAGAAAATAGTAAACAAATATTATTCAAAGTATCAATGCTATAACTGTCATAATATAGGACACCTTGCTAGAGAGTGTCCATCATCATCAAAGAAGAAAAACAACAAAATAAATCATGCTCATCAAGCAGAAGATGAGGAAGAAGAATAAATACCTCGAAAGATATTGACAAAAGAAAAAGATGTAGAATAATATGTACTGTTCTCTTCAGTTTCTCGTTCTGTAACACCTGGGGAAGATACATGGATAATTCATAACAATACTTCAAAGAAAGTGACAGTGAAGAGCTACACTCTGTCAAGACTTGAAGAAAAGATCTCTCCTTAGAAAGTACAATTAGGAGATGACTATCAATATACCATCAAATTTATTGGTGAATCAAGCTACAAAATTAACTCTAGAACTTCCATAAAGATGAAGGAAGTACTGTATGTACCATGTTTGAGAAAGAACCTACTTTGCATCTCAAAACTAGATAAGAAAGGATATAGATTTTCTTTCATAGATGGACAAGTACTTATCTGGTCCAACAAAAAGACACTTGAATATGCTATGGCCATTGGTGAAGAAGAAGGAGGAATGTACAAACTCAAAGGATATCCAGAGACAACCGTTGTCCATGAAAACACTAGCTCAAGTGAACTATGGCTTAGAAGTCTTTCTCACATCAACTACTACCCTTGGTGAGCAAGGTGGTAACATGGTTACCATATCTAAAGATTGATCATGAGGGAACTTACAAAGGATGTGAAATAGGAAATAAAATCAAGAATCCTTTTTCTGAAAAGTGAAACAAAGACTAAAGGTACATTGGAATTAATTCATTCTGATGTATGTGGTCCTATGCCCTACACATCTTTAAGTGGATATAAATATTATGTCAAATTTATTGATGACTATTAAAGAAATACATGGATATACTTCTTGAATAACAAGAGTGAGGTTTTCAGGAACTTTAAAGGAATTCAAAGCATTGATAGAGAACCCTTCACAAAGAAGATTCAAGACACCGAGATCAGATAATGGTGGAGAATATACTTCAAAATAATTTGAATCATTATTCAAGGATGCCTGAATTAAGAGGGAACTAACCACTCCCTACAATACTTAACTGAATGATGTTGCAGAAAGAAAGAATAGAACCGATATGGAAGTAGTGAAAACAATGATTCATGACATTGACCTCCCCATGCACCTGTGGGATGAAGCATTAAGAACATCTGTGTAAGTGAAAAATAGATTATCTCATAGTTCTCTTGGATTCAAGACTCCTGAAGCAATGTATATAGGAAAGAAACCTGAAGTGGGACATCTTAAGATATTTGGATGTCTAAGATATGTACATATTCCGAAAGAGAATAGAACCAACTTGGACCTTTCTGGAAAGAAGGGAATAATTGTTAGATACTGTGAAGTCTCTAAATCCTTCAAGATATACATTTCAGGATTCCATCATATCGATCTTAGTAGGGATGTAACATTTGATGAAGAGAAAACCCTTAACAAATCCAAAAGGTGTTATCTTGAAGAAGTACATGAAGAGGATGTACCTCCCAGAAAGGTAGAAGATGAACCCTCTCTTGAAATAGTAGCATATGAAGATCATGATATGCTAGAACCTTAGGAACCCCCTACTATGGATATATATTGAAAGATAAAACATGTTTGGGTAAGAGAAATCATACAATAAGAAAAGAGATATGGAGCTCCACAAGGCTCCAAAAGAACAAACAAAAGATCAAAGCCATACTCCAGCTATGTAGCTTTGATGTGTGACCTTGTATATAAAGAACCCACTAGCTACGAGGAAGCTGCACAAAATAAAGAGTGGGTGGAAGCAATGACATAATAATACCAATCAATAATGAAGAATGATGTTTGGGATATAGTACCAAAACTAGAAAACACGAGTGGGGTATCTTCGAAATGGATCTACAAGATAAAACATGTTGCTGATGGAAGTATTGAAAAGTACATAGCAATATTTGTAGCTAGAGGATTCTCTCAAAAATAGGTTTACATTGAACATCCACAAAAAATTGAAGTCAAATACAAAGTGAGTCATGTATGTAAGTTGAAAAAGGATCTGTATGGACTGAAGAAAGATCCTAGTGCTTAGTATGGAAGAATAGATAGATTCTTCACAAGATTGGGCTTTACAAAAATTAAAGTTGATCCTAACCTTTACATGGTTATTGATGATGAACCTGACATACTATTATTGTATGTAGATGAATTTTTTTTCTGAATGGAAATGGGAAATAGATCACAGAGAGAAATAAGAAGCATGCCAAATAATTCAAGATGAAAGATCTTGGATTGATGCATTATTTCCTCAGGCTGGAAGTGTGGTAGAGCCTAGAAGGAATCTTTCTAAACCAGGGAAAGTATGCAGTAGAAATCTTGAAAATATTTTGATATGTTATATTGCAAAGCCATGGCCACACCCATGGACACCAACCTGAAGTTGTTATCTGATGAATCATTAAAATTACTGGACATGAATTAATACAAATAGATTATTGGGTCATTGATGTATCTGACGAGTACAAGGCCAAATATATTCTTTGATGTGAATGCCTTAAGTCAATATCTAGGTAAAATTAGAGGGCTTCACCCATGGGGACTTCACTTACTAAACCTGTTACATAGCACATGCGATCATGGGATATTAAAGAATACCCTTAATTTCCAGAGATATTGACCCAAACGCTTTTTTTGAAACCCCCTCCCAAAACTTAAAAAATCCTCCCCACCCATTTTTATACCTCAAATCTTATAAACCACCCTACCCAACCCCACCTTAAACCCCTCATCCCCCCCAATACCTACAATATATTGGTTCAATTTTTGATAATTTTAAAACCCACAATATGAACTAATGTGATAGGATATTGGTCAACAAGTGAAGCCCTCGTGGGTTCACCTAATAGCTTCAAAGCATGTGATGAGGTACCTAAAGGGTACGATAGATTTTGGACTATACTATGTTATAGATCATGAATACAGATTATATGGATATACAGATTTAGATTGGGCAAGAAGTGCCACAGAAAGAAAGAGCATCTCAGGTGGATGTTATTTTCTAGGATCCACCATGATATCATGATTTAGTAAGAATCGGTCTAATGTTTCTCTCAGCACAACTCAAAGCAAAGAACACAGCATCTTTCTCTCCTAGCTGTGAAGCGATATGGCTTCGAAAAATGATGTCAAGACTATTTGACATGGATTTGAATACCATAGTGATTCTTTGTAACAACTAGAGTTGCATAAAGATGACAGAGAAACCTGTGTTTGATGATAAATCAAAGGACATAGAAAAATGATACTTATATATAAGGGATATGGTACAAAAGGGAGCTATGAAAATTCAGTATGTGAGTACCAATGAGCAAGTTGCTAGTGTGCTGAACAAGCCTCTATCTCGAGTAAAATTTGAATATTTCTGCGACAATCTTGGTGTAGTTTGAAAATAATTTCCTCACAAGAGGGAAAAATGATGATACTGCAAATGATGAAGATATGGAATATCTTCGAAAAGGAGGAACAAGTCGAAGAAATGGAATCTCCTCAGAAAGGAAGAGCAGGAAATATATGAACCCTCCTCGAACAAAGGGGGATCAGGTTGATGATATGGATCCTCCTTGGAAATGGGGAGTGATGATAATACTATCATTGATGACGAGATGATAATGAATATCCAATATGAAAGAGGCCAAGTATGCCTGAAGATGCTAACAAGGTCAGACATTCACTTATGGATGATACTATCCTATCTTGAGGATGGTATTGCAGGAAATAACACTCTATTCCTAAGATTGGTTAGTTTACTATATAGGGATCGGCCTGTAGATGTTACTCTCACATGGAGAGTACCCACATTCATTTGGGGATACCGTAGAATAACACTCAATTAGGAGTGGCCATATATTTGAAGCTAAAGATGCTCTATCGTGAGTCCTTATTGATGATAGGGTGTGAATTTAGGTGCGTTCGAGATATTCCTTGAAGACATTACTCTTGCATGGATATTTTACTGACATTTATATGTATATTCCATATAATATCACTCGCTTGGGAGTGGTATTAGATTTAGTGATAAGTATTCTCTATGGTGAGTCCTTACAGACGTCATAGTACAACACTCACATGGAGTGGTCCATTTACAATTGGAATTAGTTAAATATTCTCTATTATTAATTCTCATAAAGTTTCAAGTCTAAATTCCCAATATTGTTATTTCAAAATGACTTTTAATGAGCAAACAATGACCATTTCCACTCCATTTTGATATATGCCATGGTAATGCTTATTATTTCTAATGGAGGAATGTATATTTCATAAGTGTATGATGGATGGACATTAATTAATGTTTATTTCAAGTCTCATGTTCATTAATTAATAATTGGAATCCGTTTTACTCATTTTTATTGCATTGGGAGAAGATTTGGTGCATTTTCCCCAAGGGTCGAAATTGTGACTTGGGGGTTGTTTTGGAAAGAGTCATAACAGACTGTATAAACTGAAAAATGATGCATATGAGACTTATAAAAGGTCCCTTACACATAAAAATCATATTTTTATAAATTCAAGTGACTTTGGGATCATTTGTGAATCCATTTCCGGCAATTACCCAGGGGGAATTGGAGCCCCAATTTGCTAGTAAAGAATCCTACTTTGAACAGAACATTAAAAAAGTTTGCAGAAGTAATTTGGAGGTCACAAAACATAAATGAGAATTTTATTTAAGTTATATTATCATTCATTTACCTTCAGAAAAAAATTGGAAGCATTTGGGTCAATTTGGAGGTCTAGACATCAAAACTAGTCAAGAGCCAAAATTGTAAAAAAATTGGAAAATTGGGCATTTTAATAAAATTCCAAAAAAGGGACATTACAATGGTATCAGAGCATGGTCTTGGAACCTATTGAAGTTATGGATGGTATATATGAATTGAAGAAATTCATTAAGCCATGTGGTGATGATATGTCCATGAAGGTTAATCAAGCATTCAAATTGGCACATAAAACTATTCATTGTGAAGACCTTAATGATTTGTTGAAGGAATTTATAAAAAATAATTCAAATAAGAACTCATTAAGGAATAATAATCAATGCACAAGTAGGGAGGAGACCAAGAATATACAAATTTCTTTGGGTGATGAAGAAGAAAATGCATTACATGAAGAGGATCGAAATTAACTCCAAAATGACTTTGAAAAAGATGAGGAAACATCACATGAGAAGGAAGAAGAGTACCTTGAAACTATTGAATATCATTCTAAAAAAAATTCTACTATGGACATGGACCAAAGAGCATAAACTGATGGATGCTTGAACTATGAAGGAGTACCAACTGATGGGTGCTCAAACGTCTATGTTGGTGACATAGAGATCAATTTTGAAAGTGTTGCTGCAAGCCCAACTTCCATTAAACCTGAAAATGAATACCTTGTAGCAGTTGAAAAAAAAACAAGATCAACTTCCCCATCACCACTTGAGCTTCATGAAGTTGGTCCAAGCAAGAAGGAATAATATGAGGAGGTTCATTTCAAGAGCCTCATTTTCTTGAAGGGTCCTTAAAGATGAATGAAAAGAAGCTCCAAGAGGCCCTTAGAATACTCCATGACACTCAAGCATTGGTATCGAATTCTTGTTGGAGAGCTACTTCCTTGGAAGAGCCATAATTCCTTGAAGACATGGAGAAGATTCAAAGAGCAATGTGCAACATCAAAGGTAATTTCATGTCTTTTCTTTTTTATAGAAAAAATATCATTGAGCTTATTGAATGGTTACATGAATCCTACTTGAAGAATAATGAATTTATTGATAAGCACACAATTCAAAATGAGCAACTTCTTGAAAAGTTGCAAGACACTTGTTTTTTCTCCGATGTTTTAGATTTTCATAAGGTATATTTCTTGGAAGATTCTCATGACATGATGGATCATTATAAACATGAAAAATTGTAGGTTCTTGATGTATTTGAAGATAATATTGATGAGAGACAATCACTTGTTGTGATGGAAGAGGTACTTGAGTTGCCTCTTGAAACTGGTTACACACTTTTTGGAGAATTGCATGATTCCACTACATTGAAACCAAACTATGAGGAAGTTTTGCATTTTTAAGGGAGGTGCATAATGCTACCCCTATGGATCCTTCGCATGATAACAATTTTTTACTTTCTGATCACTGGGTGATTTAGTTATTTGTCCTACCTCCTACACTTCCAAATTTTGCAACATTCATCCTAATGAAGTATGGGTGAAAGGTTTCTTTTTGATGGTGCCAAATGAGGAGTATGGAAGTCCTATATTGAATTTTTATGATGACATTGTAGTGAGAATTTATCCTCACTACAGGGGCAAAAATGGCTCCCTTATTCCTATAGGGCACAAGGGTAGGTTCCTACTCTTAGAAAACAGGAAAAAATGGAATGAAAAATAGCATGAATAGAGCAGTGAATTAAACTAAGATAATCTAGTGACAGTAAAACAAAAATTAGACTAAACTATGAGCTAATAATAGAAAAGAAAGATGGAGATGAAGCCCTTGTGAACCCCTCTACAAAAAATGGGTTAGGGTTCCACCTCCTTGAAACCTGCAAACCAGCTAAGCTACTATAGTGGCAAACCTACAAATGAAAATATAAGTTAGAAAGAAAAACAAGTAATTAAACATGAAAATAAATTATACCTCACTTAGGTGGAAATGGGCCACCATGCCCTAGATCATGGGAGCACCTCTCTCTTAGTTGGGAAGCAATCGCTTGATGAGATGGAGATGGAGGAGAGGGAGAGTGGGTGGTTTGAGAGAAAAAGGTCTCAAAGCATCCACAAGCAGCATAACAATAGGTAAGTGAGGAGTGTTTTGAGAGTGACCCCCCACCCTCCTTTTATAGTTTTTTCAAGGGATTTTAGGGTTTTAAGCCCTTAGTCAGGGTTTTAGCCCCTTTTAGGATTTTAGCCCCTTTTTGAGGGATTTAGCTCCTAGGGGGATATTTTGGGCTCCTTTTTGGGGTTTTTAGCCCTTTTCTTCATCCTTGGGCTCTTTTGGAGGTGTGGGGGTCAAATGGAAGGTCTTATGGAGTGAAATGAGTGTTTTGAGATGGTGTCCTTGGGTGGTGTAGGCCATTGAGTGCTATGTGGGGTATTTTTGGGTTAACATATTTCCCCCTAATGTGTGAGGGCAGGAGCTCAATGTATGGCCGATGGACATCATAGGATTTGTTGTAGAGAGGTGGTGCTTTTGGGGCTGGGACATGGTGGATTTTGGTTTTTGTATTAATTTGGTTCCCATCAATGGGTGAGATACAATAAATGTGTGACATGTATATGGACGAGGCGGGCATTCCCATGCTCTTGACAAGGTCAAAAGAATCATTTGATCTATGCTCTAAAATACAAGAGCCGATCATATAAAACTGATGTTACAATGATGGTTGCCTCTCATGTGAGGCTGAATACAATACTGATCTAGTACATTGGACCCATGGCATTCTCATGGAATGCTATATCTTCATGAATGACGGTCTGCTGGATCTGGTGCATAGCTATGTGGACTCGTTGATTGAGAGTCTGAGGTACAAGTATGCTGCATCAATCATAAAGGTATATCGAAGCACTGCCAGGGATTTAGAACACTGTCTCCAACATAATCCAGAAATCACAAGGGACATAACCTGTTTAGGTCCCTCGAGTGGACTCACTAATGTGCTAGAGTCAGGTAACATCCGAGGTCTTCCACCAAGTACTGTGTGGAAAAAACACTGTATGAAACTCAACGGTGCGATGATGGAGTTGAAGTCGAGCACGTGAGAAACAACCATCCCAAGAGGCACTAAGGACTCCTCTCAAGTGGTCCAAGGAAATCATCAATGATGTAAATGAAACCAAGGTATAAGGACCTCTGGGTCTATCCTATGGAATATGTGTGTTGGCATCGATAGAGGAAGACCTACCCCTAGTCAAGGCAATGATGTTTCCTTGACCAGGAGTGTGAGGGATAACCGAAAGGTGTGAAGCAATATGCATACTGACTCACTGAATTGGGGGGGAGGGGAGGGAAGGGAAAAATGAAAGGGGCAGGGGGGGAGTGGGAGACTCAAACTTCCTTTGTTCAGAGTATGATGGCAGGGCGGACCAGGCAGCAAATGAAACTGACTCATGGGAATGGGGTCATAGCTGTAATACCAGGAATGTCACTGCAGATGGGAAACACTTGGAGGAGGTGGAAACTTTTGATACTGATGGGATCCGAGGAAGACACATTGCAGAGTACTTTGAACAAAGGTGACCCAATGTGGGGATGCTGCCAAACTATTTTCTGTGGGGTGGTGTCTAGGGATACCGTTGTGGTACGATCTCGTGTATTTTTGGTGAGCCTGAGAAGGTAAGTGCTCGATAGTGCTTTCAATTTTAGAGAGTTTGAAAGCACGAAGAAGACTCCAATGGGGGCTCTTTTTCATTGGTAGTCTCATGTTCCCGAAAAAGGATAAAAGTATACATAGGAGAGCTCGCCCATCCTAGAGGGGATGAGAGACATCTTTACCATTGGTAGTCCAATCAGGCCAGAAAAGGTTAAACCTATACTGACTAGATGGTCATTCAAATAATTTTACAAGCATGAATGAAACCAAGTTTGCTCGGTAATATTTTCTTGATGAAACGACTGGAAAAGAGCTTAACGACAACCGGTGGTGAGATTTTTCATCAAGTGCGGCCCCTCTGCCCGAGAAAGCACAAAAGTATGTAGAGGGGAATGGTCTTGACTTGAGTGTGCCAAGGATGTCCTTTTCATGAGGTGGTCTACATGGTCCGCAAAAGGAGGTAAATGAGATGATGTAGACGCCCTTTCCTATACTTTAACGAGCGGGAAAGGAAGCAGCTGTGTTGGGAAATATTTTAATTGTTTTAAGGAGTTAGAAAAGAGCTTAAACAAAACTCCAATGTGGCCAACCAACTACGGTGGCATGAGCGGTGCCCCCATGTTAGGACGATGGAAAGAGGTCCAAAGGTCATCTGCACAGTATGGACAGAGCAGAAGGATCTCAAACATGCCAATACATGCATGGGATATATCACGGCAGAGGCTTGCAAGACGGTGCGGTAGAGGCATGCAAACCGAGGTGGCTCTTGGACAGAGGTCAGGAGAGCGTGTGTGTGTTGTGGTGGATGAACTTGACTACATGCGATGTGAGTACAAGTATAGAGGAATTTATATGCCAACTACATGCAAGAAAAGAAATAATTTTGTGGACAGCGGTCCAAAGGTCCGCGTAAGGTGCGGTGAATGGAAAAGACAACTATGTGTTAAAAATACAAAATAAAAGCTAAAATTACAGTCCTTAATGGGCGGTGGCCCGAGGACACTTCTATGTCAAATACATGGAAGAAAAACAAAAGGTTTTGTGGACGATGGTCCAGATGTTCGCATAAGGTGTGGTGAAAAAGGACATATATAAATACACAAAGTAAAATTATAGTACAATCCTTGACGGGCGGCGGCTCGATCGCTTGCATGAGTTGTGACGGGGAGGTGTGATACAAGTACAAGTCCGTAGAAACTCGCATCGTCATGTCATGGCTCATAAATCGAGTTGAATTGTGGGAAATGGTCCCAAAATTAACTTAATTAAACATGAGACAATGGCCTCATAAGGGAATTAAAATTTGATCCCGGAGGTGTGAGAGGTGTCTCGAATACGTTCCGGGCGAATTTTGACTAGCAGCTACTGGTGCTGCCTTTGATTTTTGCTGAAAATGTTGAAAAAAAGAAAAAAGAAAATGAAGTGATGTTGTAATCTCACAGATCACATAAGGTTACCAATAATACATACTAAAACATATATATAAACAGAGACAAGAGACAAGAACAGATAGGATAGAACAGAATACTTTATTACAATGAGTTCATACAAAGCACATAACTGAACTGAGTTCTTGCTTGGCTCAACAGCCTAATATATACAACTTAGAAACAGTTACACAATAACTACCTGTCGGTTCGGTGAACCGACACGACTGTTAGTTAGCCAACTTAATTAACTAGTTTAGTCGGTCGACCGACTTAGTCGGTCCATCGACTTAGTCGGCTGACTAAGTCGGTCTTCGTTCAAGTCGACTTATGTCGACTTGCTCCTTCTACATCTCCCCCATGAACAAAACGTTTCTTTGTCCCGAAGAAACAGGGAGGTACAAAAAAAGTGGTGTATGTCGAACCCTGCAACTGCTACTGAGGTGGACTGTGCAGACGAATAGTCGATCTTTTCTGCACACATACTTTGACTATGGCTGGTGCTGTGACGGAAAGCTGGTGCTAGAAATATGTCCATGTCTGCAAGGCTTTCTGGGTGTCGATCGTTAGAGTAGTAAGATTTGAAAGTACTGACATCTTTTCTGCCATGGGCATTTCTGCAATGTTCTCCATGTTGGGACCCAACAGTTGGTTTTGCTCTTTTGCAGTAGCAAGGAGTCTTTTCATTTGCGGGTAGATGTTGTCGACCTTCTCTAAGTTTGGAAGGGCTTGCTGAACCCACTGATGAGCTTCTCGTTCTAGCTTTTGCAGTTTGTTGTTTTCCATCACAATCTTCTCTTCAATGGTCTACCCCATGTCTGCCTCTGTCAACTTACATCCCTCCAAGGCCTGAATACCTTGTCTTGTCTGCCTGGTCTGGTGATAGAATTGCCCATAATGAGTAGGCCAGTCTCTTAGTACTTCCTCAGTAACAATGGATTCCTCCATATGGTCCTGTAAGACTTTGTAAGCCTCCAAAAATGCAGTGTGCTGGGTCAAGAGGAGTCAGGCGGTCTCTTCCTTTTGTTCTGATTTAGTCTCTTGGAGATGTGTCTGTATAGTCGACACCATGCCTTCAAAAAGATGGTATGCCCTTTCCAGAGGTCGATCTGTAGCAACTTCGACCAGGCCTAGAACGACAAATTGTGCAAGAGACCTGCATTTGCCAAGAAACTCGACCTGTTCTGCCTCCTTGTCTTTGAGCTCTTTACTTTTGGTGACCGTCCTCTTCTTTGACTCTTTGGCCAAGGTTTTGAGCAGTTGGCCGACCTCTGTGTCGGTTAGCGAACTTGCGTCTCTTAGGCTAATCTTCAGGCCGGATGTTCTATGGTGCTCTTTATTTTTCTTCTAGGTGTCTGTCTATGGCTCTTGCGTACCTGCAGTAGTTGAATTTGGATCTATGGTTGGTGGAACGGAGGCCAAGGATTTTTCTGGTTGGTTAGGTGGGATAGAAGTCGGGGGTGTTTCATTTTTAGGAGGGGGTATAGGGGACGGGGGTTTTTCTGTTTGAGGAGGTGGTATGACCACTTCCGGCTGTGAAGCTGATGGTGGTTTTGGCTATGAATCAGGAGGTGGCAGAGGTGGTGGAGATGATGGCGGTGGAGGTGGAGACGGAGTGGGGGAATGGTCAGGGGTCAAAAGGGTGACGGGACTGTGTGGTGGACTTTGGTCGGAAGAGATACCTGCTTCCGATGGTGACGTGGGTGGTTCATTCTGGGCGTCGACGTCGATTTGCTCTGTGACAGAATTGATGTCTCCAATCATGTCGCCTCCGTTGTCGATCCTGGTAAATGTCGTTGTTTCTTGGGCGTAGATCTGTTTGTTTGCTTTGAGAGGAGTTGTTGTCCATATTTTCTGTGCCGACTGGAACAGTGCAAGCAGCGTCGTGAAGAAGGTTTTAAGCTCAGCTTCCTTGTCGACCCTAGCTCTTAGTGCCTCCGGAATTTCTCTTTGATATTCTTCCATGGGGCCACCCAACTGTTCTGCTGGACCGTGTTCTTCGACTACGGGCGTCGGAGATGGAGGAGGGGGGGTCGACACAAGGTCGACGATGTTTTCAGGCGTCTGTTGTGTTTTGGATTTCTTGGGCCGACCTTCGGGAGCACCTGCCTCGAGATATCGTTGAAACTGGGTTTCAACTGACACTTTATTGGCGCTGGCATCTTCGACAATGTCGACAGCCGTGGCTGCTAGTTCCTCCTCATCGTCGGATGAGTCAAGAATACGCTTGCGCTTACCCCTGCTTGATTGTTGTTTTTGAGTCTTGAGTCTTTTCCTGGCGACCGCTATCTCCTTAGCCAGCTTCTTTATGGTGCTTTTGGATAGGGCATACTCAGAGTCGTTAGCTTCGACTTCACCTGTCGGTTCTTGAGTGGGTTTGACGATTGCTGGAGCCAGAGGAATTGTCTGTTGCACTGTTGGCTGCGTTTGTATTGTTGGTTGTTGATGTTCTTTCGGCTAGGGGTCAACAACCTGTGCAGTTGGAGGTTTGACAGTAATGTGTACCCGACTAGTGGTCACGGTCGGGGTATCCTCTGACACAAATGTGCTGATATGCAGATTAAGCTCGTAGTCCTCCTCCTTCTCCTAGTCTATCAGCGGTTCGATAATAGAGAAGTCGACCTGTTTGGCAGCCTCTGGAATTGGTACCTTTGTTCTTTCCTGTCGGGTCAACTCTTTGAAAATCTGTTCAACTGTCGGGTAGTAGTCAAGGTCTTGTGCTTTGGGGTCCTGTCCTCGCATGTACCATACTCATGTATGGTCAAGTGCTAACTGGATATGAGACTCAGCAGGGAGGTTTTGTCGGATGTTCTGGGGCACCCTCCACCTCATCGTCCGAACCTTCAATTGCTGGAACCAAGTCTCCAAGAATACTTTCCCCTGTGCCAACTCATGCAGGGTGCCTCTTTGTGAAAAGGGTTTGAACCTGTGCGTGTCAAATCGAGTCGGCTCCCGAAAGACTGGACTACCTTCTGGACAAAAATGATACATGACTATCTAGATAATCAGGGAGGGGAATTTGATGATACCTCCCGTCTCCTGGCAGCATTCATAGATGGTTTTGACCATGTCGGCGACATAGTCTCCCCATCGGTAGATTCTTCCGTTGGATGCGATTGTGTCGACCGCCTCCAGCATCTCCAATTTGAGGTCGCTGCTTCGACCTACTAGTGTAAGGGTGACTGCGATGATTTTTGCCACAATTTGTGGGGTTCTTGTCGCAATCTGGCCGATCATCAGTCCCTTCGAGTTTTTCCCAGTGGGTGTGCTTGTAAGTTCCTGGACCAAACCTTCTTTGATGCCGACAGGTACTGGGCTGCCTTGGTTCGACAGACTTGTAAGTTTGGAGATAACATCCCCGGTGATGTCAATCGGCTGGTTGAAATAAAACTGGCCGTTGTGGTAGCGACTGATGATGAATTTAACTGCTGCCTCTTTTGTCCCACCGAAGCTTGCCATCAGTGGTGCATTAGGGTATTGGAGAATGGTGCTTTTCCTGATTTTTTCAGCGGCGTGGGTCATTTTATTGTCTTCATATGCCCACTCTTGGATTTCTGCCCAGAGTTTCTGAAATGGCCCTTTTGGACTTTGGCAGTTTTGATATTCTTTAGTCTTTGGACAAAGGGTGTGTCCTCTGCCTGCAACTCCTTTGCTTTAGCCGCGACTCGGGTGAGTTTGGTTGCCATGATGTCAGACTGGTCGGAATTTTGATAGGGTTCGTGGGTTCTGGTCGACAGAGGATGAGAGGGCTCTGTGTGTAAGGGGTGTGGTGAATGAACCTTTGACGGTCCATTATTTATAGGCGTGGGAATGGTGGAGTGTCGAACTGGTTGTATTAATGGCGTGCTTGACAGTCCAACTGCAATACTCGAGTGCGATTTGGTGAATCTGGTTCGGCGCTCGAGGCCATTAATGTGTGATGGGACTCTCGAGGTCGACGATCGATGTCGATGATGAAAATGGTCGGCATGACTGGTCGATGAGGATGGTCGATGAAAATGATGTCGGTTGTCGAAGGGGTGAGTTGCTGTCATGCTGGGTGTTTTTGAGTGTATTGTTTTGTTTTTGGAATTTTTCTAACTTTTTATAGGTTTTGGGTGACAGTTACAATCGTTATATTTTTTTATTTTTTTTTTCAGGTTCTGTACCGTTTAAGTCGGGCTCCATTGACGAGCTTCCAAAATACTAGGCCCTGTAATGTTTTTAGTCAGACTGAACCATTGGGGTGTATTTCTTCGACAACCTATGGTCCCATCCATTCTATGTGCAGTTTCTTTGGTTTTCCTTTTACTCGACTGTTATAGAGTAGAGCAAGGTCTCCGACCAACAAGTTTTTGTTCTTGATGTTACGGTCGTGCCAGGCTTTCTGCTCTTGTTTTTGGATTTCCTGGTGTTGAATAGCCATAAGTCTATGTTCTTCCAGCTTACTGAGTTGGCATAGTCGATCCTTTCCTGCATGTTCAACATCGATATGTAGTAGTTGAGCTACAATAGGTGTCTGCTGTCGGAAATGTAGGGGGACGACTGCTTCTTGTCCATATACCAGTCGAAAGGGAGTTTGGTCGGTCGACTGTTTATACGCAGTCCTATATTCCCATAAGACTGCAGGGATTTTCTCATCCCAGACATCTTTGTCGGTATTGCATATTTTAGTTAACCCTTTTGTCAATGTTTTGTTGAAGGCTTCAATCGCACCATTCGACTGAGGATGGTATGTTGTACTTCGACGGTGGTCGATGTGAAACTGGTCGGTTAAGTTTTTGATGGTTTTGTTAATGAAGTGAGATCCTTGGTCGCTGATCAATGTGAGTGGACATCCAAATCGAGTAATAATGTTTTCATAGATGAACTTAGCAGCTACCTCACTTGAACATGTTTCGACAGGTTCAACTTCTGCCCATTTAGTAACATACTCCACTGCAGTGATGATATATCTTGCACCTGATCGTCAAGCTGGGACAGGGAATGGTCCTATGAAGTCTATAGCCCAAATTTCAAATGTGAGACTAGGGTTTACAGAGATCAGGGGAATTTCTGTGCTCGGCAGTGGTCGACCAAGTCGTTGACATCTATCACATCGGCTAACAAAATTTTTACAATCTCTGTGAAGTGTCGGCCACCATAATCTAGACTGTTGGATTTTCTTGGCAGTTGTGTCGACTTGAAAATGTCCTCCTGCAGGGCCATAATGGGCTTCGTGCATGATTTGGTCTCGTTCATGGTCGATTACACATCTTCTAAGAACATCGTCTAAGCCCATTTTATATAGAAATCCGTTGATGAGGCTGTACGGGGCATCCTTCATAGCTAGGATTTTCTTTTTCTTAGTGTTCAGACCTTTTGGTGCCTGACCTGTCTCTAAGAACTGTGCTATCCCCTCCAGTTCTTCTGGTACTACTTCTATACGAAATAGATGTGTGTCTGGAAAGTCATCATCGACTCCGGTCGGTTCCTCTCCTGTGTTGATATGGGATAGGTGGTCGGGTCCGACATTGAGCTTTCCTGGTCGGACCACTACTTCAAACTCAAACTCTTGAAAAAGAAGTAGCCATCGACAAATTCGTCCATGATGAAGGGGTTTATTAACAAGTTATTTCAACGCTTGATGGTCGGTGTAAAATATGAAGGGGTTGGCTAACAGGTAATGTCGAATAGTTTTGAAGGGAAAAGATCATTCCTAGGGCTTCCCTTTCGGTGGTCGAATAGTTTCTTTCAGCCTTATTTAATTTTCGACTGCTGTAAACTATGGGGTAATCCATCCCATCATCTCCTGGTTGAGTCAGGATTGCGCCAATTGCTATTCCTGATGCATCAATATGCACATGAAACTTAGTCGACCAATTTGGAAATTTAAGTATGGGGGCTTCGACTAGTTTTCTCTTCA
This sequence comes from Pseudotsuga menziesii, assembly GCA_001517045.1. Classification (NCBI taxonomy): domain Eukaryota; kingdom Viridiplantae; phylum Streptophyta; class Pinopsida; order Pinales; family Pinaceae; genus Pseudotsuga; species Pseudotsuga menziesii. The sequence continues at coordinate 472,657 of LPNX010343694.1, forward strand.
GTTTGTCGAAGGATAATTGGCATTTCTCTGTCCACTTAAATTCTTGATCTTCTTTTAGCATCTCTTCCAGAGGGTAGGTCATGTCTGAGTAATGTCGGATAAAATTCCTATAACACCCTGTATGTCCCAATAACACCCGAACTTGTTTAGGGTTTATTGGAGGCTTTAAGTCAAGGATGATTTTAATTTTGGAAAAATCAACCTTAATACCATCTTTGCAAACAACATGTCCTAGTAGTATCCCTATGGGGGCCATAAAGATACACTTCTTAATGTTTAAGGAGAGTTGGATCTGTCGACATCTCTCCAGCATAAGTCGGAGCCATGTGCAGTGATCCTTTAGGGTGGAATATATAGTCCAGTCGTTGAAGTAGACTGCCATGGTTTTATAGATGTATTCCTGGAAAGTTTTTACAACAATTCTGGAAAAGACTGTAGGTGCATTCTTTAGTCCAAAAGGCATAAAACTATAAGCAAAATAACCAAATTCACAGACAAATGCTGTTTTCTTCTGGTCCTCCTTTGCTATAGGTACTTGGTTATATCCTGAAAATCCATCTGTAAATGAGTAGCATTCATGGCCTGCCACTTCATTCAAGATTTCATCAGCATAGGGGGTTGGGAATGGATCTATTAGTGTGACTTTGTTAAGCTCTCTAAAGTCGACACAAATTCTTAACCTATTCGGGTCATGTTTCTTAGGCTGTACGACCATGGGGCTTGCCCATTCCGACTGGTCGATGGGGTAAATGATTCCTGCTGCTAACATGTTGTCTATTTCCTTCTTAACTATCTCCTTATACTTATGAGCTAATTTATAAGGTCGTTTCTTAACAGGTCGGACATCAGGTTTAGTATTTATTTTCATCTCTCCCATTTCCTGTACTAGTCCTTTTAAGTCTTTGTAATCCCATGCAAAGACATTTTGGAACTCTCTAAGTAGGTTTACGATTTCAGTGGTTTGATGTTCATTCCAATAGTCTCCAATATTAGCTATCTTTGGACGGTCTTCATTTGAAATGTCGACATCCTTGGTTTTCAGTTTTGCATCCAGCCACTCTGGTGCTTTAGCTTCATTGATCGGCCGACTTCCCTCTTTGAACTGTGAGAATGTAGCAGGAAAGTCGGCTGCAATCATTCTGTCAATGTCGGGTTTATCTGTGGTCTTGACTTTCAAGATGGAATAGATAGGTTTGTTAGTTTCACTGTGGTCATTGTTCCATCTAAAGCTCTTGCCTATGGTGTGTTCATTTTCTAAGTGCAAGCGGGTCGACTGTGGTCTGGATGTAGTTTGTATAGTATTACAGTCCTTAACCTGTCGATGGGTCTGGTAGGGTTGATTGACAGTTGGTTGGAGGAATTTTTTGATTTGCTGTGTTGTTCAACCAATTTTTCATTTTGAGGTGTAAACTGGAAGTCTTTGATAAAGTTTTCTCTCAATTCCTACCAAAAGAAGGTTTCTCCCCTAGCTTCCTCCATTTTATACCATTTTTTAGGTAATTCATCTAAGGTTGAAGGAAACAAATGGGGCCAGGATCTCTCGTCTTTATAACCAATTCTTCTCCACTCCTTTTCACAAATCCTAATGTGGTCTTCTGGGTTCTGGCCTTGAGTGAAGATACGGATTTGGGCTTCTTGTGTTAACTTATTCCCTCCAAACCATTCGACAAAGAAGGTTGAAGCAGTTGTCCAGGTCTGTAGTTTTGATTGATGGGTATCCCACCATCTAGCTGCTTGACCTGTAAATGTTTCCACTAAGCTTTGCAGTTGACCATGTTCTCCAATATTTTTAGAGACTTGTTCAACATGCATGACTGGGGATTCCCTCTCCTTATACCGGGGTAGTTGAGTATTGTTTAAGTTCATGGGTTGTAAGGTAGGGAATTCCCTGAGTTTCTTTTCAAAAATTTTAGGTATAATTGATACGATGAAGCACTGTCGGGTGGGTTTTTTTCTGTACTGTTTGAATAGTCCAGCACCCTCTTGCTTGTGTTTCATAGTTTTTTATCTCCCAGTCATAGAGTTCAGCATCTGAATTATACCCGACTGAGTCTGGGTTACCTAAGTAAATCTCCCCTTGGGCGTTTGGTTCTGTGTAGTCAGTATTGTTCTGGATCTGATAAAGTTGTCGGATATCGACTTCCTCATCAATCGGTTCAATCCAAGGTTGTCCTTGGGATGGATTGAGAGCTACTATGACCTTTTGGCCATTTCCTTTGAGCTTAATACGTTCTTTTTCTAAAGAGATAGAGGCTTTCATATTTCGACCCCAAGGTCGACCTACAAGGGATGGAAAGGAGCTAGATCCTTCCTTTGGGTCAATAATTTCGAAATCAACCTTTGTTGATATTCCTTTGATGGTCGTTTCTACATTTTTCCAAACCCCAATGGGTTCAATGAGACCTTGGTCGTCTAGTTTTAGATAAATTCCTGACTCATAGAGTCGAGGTCTGCCCATCTTTTCTCATGTGTCCCGGGTCATAATATTTACCTGAGACCCAAAATCAAGCACCACTTGTCGGACATGAAAACCTTCGATTTCTAGGTCGACTAGAGGGTCGACATCGTTTTTGTCTTTTTAATTTAGGTTGCAAATGTTCTTAGTTTGTTTTTCAGGGTGAGTAATTTTGATTTGATGCAATAAATCAATGAAGTGGGCTACCGACTCATCTATTTGAATGAGATGGGTTAACTGCTGTGTCATGCGAAGTCGACTGTGAATAATTTCTTCTTGCTATGCGATGTTTTGAAATATGTGTGATGCCTCTTGATAGGTGGGTTTTTGCTTTATAGGGTCTGGATAATTATTTGGGTCTTGTATTTTGCTAATTTGGGGGTTATCAGGCCCTGTTTTTGTGCCTTGACGAGTGACAATATGCATATTTTTAGTATGTAATACATCATGCTTTTGTACACAGGACAAGACATTAACATTCTTTTTCATATTAATTTTTTCCAACATAGTAGGACAATCCTCCAAGGAGTGATCGCCTACTCCACAATCCGTACAGAATTTCAGGTCAGTTCTGTCCTTGTACGGACAGTCTGCGCATTTGTGCCCCTCTTTATAGCAAATGAAGCACTGGCTAGGTCGACGAGTTCGTATGTCTCGATTCCCAACGAATCGACCTCTTCCTCCAAACCCTTGTCGTCGATTATCATACCGACATTCATACCGTCAGTCGTTAGCTTGTTGCCCATTCTGATTGTTTGGATTTCTTTTCTCAATAGTCTGTGCTACTGCGTTTGTTTGGTAGACGGCTTAGTAGTTCTGTCTATTTTTCAGGTTCAGTTGACAGTCGGCCGTGTTGTGGATTTTTGTCTTGCAGATGGCACACCAGGAGGCCTTTCCATTCTTCATGTTGTATGGACAGTCAGCTGTAGAATGGTCTCCACATTCCTGGCAGATGTCGTAAAATGCTTTAGTCTGCACAAAACGAACATCTTGTCGGCTGTACTGCTGTCGACAAGTATCTTTTGAATGACCGGCCGTCGAACAGTTTGTACACCAGATCTCTTGATTCTTCAGGGTCAACTCTTTTAATGACTTCTGGACATTTTCTAGCTATTCCTCCAGGCGGTGGTCTGTTGGATATGCAGGGATATCTTCGTCCATCTCGACCTGCAGAGATTTTGTCAACGCATCTTCATATGTCTTGAAAGTTTCCAGACTGATATGTCGGCGAACTTTCTATGATAGACCTGCAAGGAACCATTGAATTAGTAATTATTCGTCAATAACATAATATAGTTGGCTCAGTAGGTCCTTCCAGCATTTGTCATAGTCGCGGATAGTTTCTCCTGGCTTCTGTTGGGTTGTTTTCATCTTTTTGGCTGCCAGGTGCTTAGCGTCTGGGGTTTTGAAAAAGGACAAGAATTGCACCTTTATCTCAGCTTCGGTCGCCTTGGGGGTCCTTTCTGTGAATGTCATGAACCATGTCAAGGCTCGTTTGCATAGGGCCCCTGCGAACTGGGCCATCTGTCGTTCTTCATCTGTGACCTGGTTTGCTTCCCAGGTCGATTCACAGACGAACCAATGTCGTCTGGGGTCTTCATCCTCCTCGTAGAGAGGAATGTGGGCAGTGCTGTGACCCATGCTTGAATCACTATCACTACTCTCAAAAGTTGGTGGGGTGGGAGGTGTGGGTGGTGGTGAAAGAGGTGGGGTTGTTGATACAGTCGAATCTGTGGGGGTGAAGATGGGGTTTTGGTCGACGAAACTTATGCTTCCATTGGTGGTCGATTCTTTCTTGCCGTACAGCGGATTGTTGATAATTTGTCTTCTCAATGGCCCACTATCACTTTGCGTGCTCAGGTCTGACTCTTGGGTATCTTCTAAAGTTGTATGTGCCATGGGGGGTGCTCCTTCATGTGTTGGTAGGAGCAAGTGGATACTCCGAAAAGAAGGTGCCATTTGAAAGGTCACCCAGTTCCCTTCGACCGATTGACGTATGACAAGATGTCGTCCCGAGTAGGGTTCGTCACCTAGTTGACTCTAGATAGTGATGTCACTAGCTCTTAGTCGGAGGTCGTCTTCAACAATAGTCTGTATTACGGTATGTGGATTGGCTGGGGACAAGGTTAATTCATCAGGAACCGTTATTTGGAGAGCTTCTTGCTGCTCTATCCACACTTCCTCATCCTGAGCGGCCGTCTCTTCGTCTACGCCTTCTTCTTGTCGGTCATGACCCAACTCTGGCGGATTCTCATCTCGGTCTGTCTCCCTAGGGTTTTGTTCTCTTCGCAGCTCTGCGGCTCGTTCTCATCTGGATTCCCTTCTCTGCTGTCGTTCGTCCCTTTCAATTCTCTTAATGTCCGACATACTTTCATACAATACTATTCCTTCGGGTCCTCTTTGGTCGACTGTTCATTACTGGTTTGGTCGACTGGTATCCACTATGCTCCCTCTCCGACACATGACCATCTACCCCCCCATGGCCTACCCGACGCTTTTTAGAAAGCTCGGATAGTTCTGTCTATTTGCTCAGGAAGTATTCCCACTCCCTTTCAGCGATGAATTTCTCCCACTTCTTTTGCTTCTCCGCCCAGTTAGTGTTTGATGGCAGTTCGCACAGCGGTGGTCGAGGTTCAACGATATGGCTTGCTCCTTTCTCTATCAAGAACTTGAACAGCAGGGTCGGTAAGGAGCACAGAAATTGGTCAGTGAAATCTGTGTAGAATTTGGCTTTTACAGTTTCCACTGAGGTTCTGTCTTAGATTGCTTGCTCCTCACAAAAGTCATCGGCGATCTTCTCACACCACTCCGACAGATTAGTTCTACCCCCTCGAATAATTTTCTCCAGCAATTGTTCTTCTTTAGTTGCGTCGATATTTTTCATCTAGAAGTTGCTTCAGTAATTGTGGCATGGATTCGACAAACTTCTCGTGTGTCTCAGTGAAAAATCTGGCTTTGGCTTCTGCGACTGATAGTCTGTTCCTACGTGCGTAATTTTGTAAATAATTGGCAATCTTACGCTCCCACCACTCCTTGATCTCCTGCTCTGGTATCATATGTGAGCATATATTCTAGACATGTACTACCGACAACGGAACCAATGTTGTAATCTCACAGATCACATAAGGTTACCAATAATACATACTAAAACATATATATAAACAGAGACAAGAGACAAGAATAGATAGGATAGAACAGAATACTTTATTACAATGAGTTCATACAAAGCACAGAACTGAACTGAGTTCTTGCTTGGCTCAACAGCCTAATATATACAACTTAGAAACAGTTACACAATAACTACCTGTCAGTTCGGTGAATCGACACGACTGTTAGTTATCCAACTTAATTAACTAGTTTAGTCGGCCGACCGACTTAGTCGGTCCATCGACTTAGTCGGCTGACTAAGTCAGTCTTCGTTCAAGTCGACTTATGTCGACTTGCTCCTTCTACAAGTGAATCATTGCTGATGTTAAGCATAAAATTTCTTGAGGTAGATACCATTGCGGGGGTTATTCAAGAGTTGACCGTCTGAGTCAGTGAAGAGGTATGCCCCCTTGCCGAGATGAAGGTCATTGGCAAGGATGGATGGCGAAATCTGGTCTTTTGCGAGAAGAGCCAATTCCACACTATGGTTTAAAGGGAATGGGGTAAAACTGAAGGTGATCTTACATATATCTCTGTCATTGCATAAGTGGTGCTGGGATAGATCAAGTGGATCTTCCACAGCCAACGAGATGGAAGGGAAACTAGTGGTAGAGATCATGTAAATGGTATTGGTTTTGGTTTTTGTGGCCTTGCCCCCAGTCTCTATTGGAGGAAGAGGGGCAGGCCTAGAGACAAGAGGAGTCTTTTATGGACCTGGAGGTAGGTGCAACATCATCTCAATTGGGGCCTCATAGGTACGGTAGGTGGTTCAAGGTACCACCGAGGATCTCCTAGTGTCAAACCTTGTAGATCGAGAGTTGCCAAGGTAGAATTACTCACGATATTGGATGGTAGGAAAAAGAAAAGGAAAATAAAAATAAAAAGGATCATGTTGATCAGGAATGAACCCCATTGTTTCCCTGGTAACCGAGGTTGAGGTTGCAACTAAGGTTGCAGTTGTGGCTGTGGAAACAATGGAAGAGACAGGTCTGATGGACTGTCAGTGATGGTGGAGACAAGTGGGTCAGTTGAACTGGACATCATGTAAATGGACATGGTGTTTGAACAAGGCGGTGGTGGGTGAACTTCTTCGATCAAGGTGATCTCAGACTCAAGGGAATGGTGACGGAGGTCAGCGATAGCCATTCAAAATTCTGGTAGGTCTTGGAAATGGTGGGAGTAATGTCCATACAAGCCACAAAGGGCACAAGCATGGTTTATCCTCAATGGCTTGTTCCTGACTAGTGGTGCGGTTGAGAGTTCAACCACGGGGATGTTTTTTTTCGTATCCATGGCATCCAAATGCGCACGGATCACTAGAATTTCAGGGCAATTCTGAGTTGGATGGCCCTGTTGTTTGCAGACAGCACAAGGTGGGACTTGTCATGGTTCTGCAAAGGCTTTGTTGTTCTTTCCCCTAACCCTTCTGGCTTGGGGCAGTGCAGGTGCAGGTGCGGCGGTTGGCTTATGTGGACCGGGTGGGGGTGCGAATCAACCGCAATAGTTTGCACTGGAGTTAACACAAACTGGGGCATTGCTGGTTGAGCTAGTGGATCTAGATACCACACTAGGATTCCCAACGTAAAGTTGGGTAGGCTTAAGGTGGCCATGACCAGCTTACTCATGACACCAGGTGGGGGAAAGAGGAAGGGAATTGTATGGACTGGAGATGAGCCCACATAACTCCTAGCTGGTTGCATGTGGGGGTGAGGTTGTGGTTGTGGTTGTGTGTAATGCTACTGTAGGTGATGTTGTGGCTATTGTTGGCATTGCGGCTGCAGATGATGTTGTGGTTGTGGTTGGGGCTATGGCTGTGGTTGCTATTTGGGTGCAGAGGTGCTTGATGAGACCATGCACAAGTCCATAGTTTTCTTTTGTGTTGGTGGTGGCGACACCAACGGGAAAGGAGACATCATGGTGGGATCAGTAAACAACCCAGGGCCCACATTCAACAGTGGGGAGGCTGGTGTGTTTTCAACCATAGTGTTGGTTGCCAGGATGGCATTAGCGTGTGCGGTCACCCCTTGCGGCTCAATGGTGGTGATGGTAGGGATAATGTTGATAGGTGTTGTTAACCCTTGTGGATCATGGTAGGTGAGCCGGTCAACCGTCACAATCTTCCCTTCATGGGGGAACATCATGAGGTGGAAGACAGTTGACATGATGGCTCACATGGCATACATGTAACTCCTTTCGAGGAGGAGGTTGTAGTCTAGTTTAGTGTTGACGACTTCGATGTCAATCGAGACTGTCTTCCCTGCTAATGTGATGGGAACATGGGGGAGGATTCCTTGGGATTTAGTGGGCTATCCATCATAAGCCCACAGAGTCATGGAGGACGGTTGCAGAATTGGTGATCCAAGCTTCTGCCAAACCAAGGTAGACATGACGCACGTGGATGCCCCCTCATCCACTATGCATCGATGCACAACTAAGTTCCGGATGGACACCGAGGTTTGGAAGGCGATAGTGGAGGGCATGCATGGCTCTCCATTCTCTGTGTCAAAGGTGATCAACTTGGATTCAGAGGGGTCTACTACCCCTAGAGTGGCTAGTAAGGATTTCCACTATGTTGGGCACGTTCTAAGTACCTCAAGAGTGGACATGGAAGTTGGTGTTTGGTCCAAATCATCCACAATGCTATAGCTAACTGTATCTCTAGCTGTGGAATTATTGGTGATTCTACGTATGGGGGGGCACGGGAATGGGGGTAACTGGAGAGGTAGGCTTGTCTTAGATGTGGATGCCACTGATGAGTTGGCAAGTTTGGTGGTGGTACCATACTGATTTTGTTTAGTCTGTAAGTTGACCTATTCAGTGGTCATGGTCATCAGGTGGTGAACACCTGTTTCGGCCGTGGGCGGTGCCCCCAAAGCATTGGGATTGGCCTAGGGATGGGGAGTGGTTGCCACCAATCCTTGGACTAGTAGTGGATTTTGAAGCACCATGGGAGGAGGTCCTTGTGGTGCCTGGTTGGGTCGGGTTTGATTGGGAGCATTGGCGGCCTATTGGGCCTCATTTTGAATGGCCTGCTTAGCATGAGCCATGAGGGGACACTCAAATATGTAATTCCAATAGACATCACAAAGTTTACAAGGTTTGTTTGTGCGCAACAGAGCGTTGTGTCTTGGTGCATTCTGCCATGGCGGGTTTTGGGCTGGTTGGTTAGCCGCGACATTATTGGGAGGGTTTGGTTCCTGACCGCCTCCCTATGGTTGGTTATTTCCTTGGTTGTGGGGCCGGTTGTTTCTAGATTTCCCTTGTTTATTATTGGGGGCACGTTGGTTGGGACGGTTTTGTTGTGCAAACACTTGTCCCAACGGAGTGGGTGGCGTGGGGGTGGGGGCTTGAACTTGTTGCACTGGTGGTGCATAGTATATTTGTGGGGGTGGTGGTGCCACAAATGTGGGAATTTTCCTCACATACTGTTGTGTTGTCCAAGCCATGGCTTGAGCCTACTGCAGTGGCACAAGTTGTGCATAAGAGGTTGTTTCTCTAGACTGGGACATCATTCTAGCATATTCTGGAGCTTGGTTTTGGTAAGCAACATTAGTAGTGTTGCTTGGTTACAGTGCAATGACAGGTGGTGTCGGTCGAGGCTGTGGTTGTTGGGAGACTGACCCTGTGATGCCGTCCACTGCGTGGGATTCCCCCGGTGCATCGCAGTAAGAGGTACTTGGATGGGGAGCATCTAGAATGACAGTGTACAAGTATCCAGACTGGGTGTAAATGAGATCAAATTGTTGGGCCTTCAATATGGCCTCTTCTTCATATTGGGGACGTTCAGATGCGATGTCCTTTGTGATGGGAGGGAGCAAAGTCTTGAGGAACCAATCCAAGAAGATCATATCGTCAAGTTGGATCTTACACAAGCTACGGTGCTGCCGCCACTCATGGATATGATCAGTGATGTGAGTGGCACTATTTTGGCGATAGGATAGCAGGATCTCCACCCCCTTGTCATATCTAACAGGGAGTTGGAAATACTGTAGGAACATGAAGGCTATGGAGTTGAGGTCGGGGTACTTGGCTTGTGGCAGCTCAATGTATCATTTGACCATGGCACCTTTAAGGATGCGTTGGAACAACGTCAACCTGATGGAGTCATCTACGATGTTGTTGGATGAGCACCATAGATGGAATGCCATTATAATATTTTGGGGACATTCCCCACCTTTGCCTTCAAACTTTGGGATGTATGATGGCAGCTTAGTTGGCATGGGTGGCTAGAAATCTTGGTGGCAGATGGGATCATTCGTTAATCTATCCAAGTCAGGAAAGTTCAGATGAGCCATGAAAGGTATATTTGACCCCAAGTTGATGTGGGATGGGACCGAAATGCGGGTGGGGTTTGCAGGTGCATAATGCATCTGCATGGCTGGGGGTGCTTGTGGTGGAACCATGGTGGATGGGCCAATGCCCCCAAGTGCTATGTGGGGGGTGGTATGGGTGGCAGGAGCATTTCCCCCATGTATGGTGGTAGGGGCAATGTGGGTGGTCGGTGCACTGCCCCCCTGTGTGGCAGGGGGAACAATGTATCTGGAGGGGCCACTACCCCCATGTGTTACCACTGGGCTAGCTTGCCTGGTCACTATTGGTGGTGGAAATTGACTAATGACAGTTTGCATGACTGTTCTTGGTCTGCTTTCCAAGTTGTGGGTGACAGGTTGTGATGTGGACATGGGTCCACTTGTTAAGGTTAAGCCAGAAAATGGATCCAGGTTTGCACTAGGCACGGGGCTTGATGGTGCAGTGTGGAGGTCTCGTTCAGACTCATATGGGTCTGAATTAGAATCAGAGGCTGGGTAGCCCTTTGATGGTATGGGATATCACTGAGAATGTCTACGACGGTGCTGACTGAGTGTTCCAAATGGTGGTGGTTTGCCTCTTAGGCGTGAGGAAGATCATGGAGGATCAATTGTGTTCATTTTTGTGTATGAAACTAGTGGGTATGAGATTTGGACCCCAGTTTCAATGGATTCCTATTGGATGAAGGTGGTCTCTTGGCCACCAAGAATGCCAGAAGACAACATTTGGCTTGTTCCTCATGGGTGTTTCTACTCAATCGAAAGGGGTCGTTGCCCATTTCGGTTGGAAATTCCTCTCAGCGACCAGCTACTTTGGGGTTCCTATGGTACTCCTCACAATGAGTTTCTGGTAAAATCCCAAGTACTTCCCATAGTTGAAGCAGTCAGGGACTTATTTCCTCAAAGACTGCAGAATTGATTGAACTTAGTGTAAATTTGGTAAATTTTAAGGCTTACTCAACATCATGAACTGAGTTGGGTTAATTATTTGGTATGGTGTGTTGGTTTGCTTATTTGTTCTAGTATTTGTTTTGTGATATGGTTTATGAATTCATGGTAGAGTTAATGTCATGGTTTTGTATGCAAACATTAAAAAAAAATTGTAAGCAAGTATGGTGATTAACCCTGAATTGTTGGCCTAACTAAATGTCTACCTCTGAGTGATATTCTTCTTCAACCAAGAGAAGGTGTTGGGCTCTCAACACAATGGGAATAAGCCCATCTGTAGATCCTCGATTTACCTCCCAAGTGCTAGGTTGGTCAACAGGGAGAACGCTTAGCGCCGTGAGAAGCCCTCCTTCTCTACCCCCTCTACCTTCCAGGTCACCTAGTTTTAGTGGTTTGGGAAAAATACCATGGCGTGCCTAGATCTATATGAGCTTACCCTTCGTTGTATCCCAGAATACCTCAGAGGGTGATGACTGGGTAGAGGAGGAAGGGGGCAACAAGATGGTTATTTTTAACTTATTTTTAGTTAGATTAGTTCATTTTATTAATCCTTAATGATTGATTTATCATAGACACATTGTTCATGGTTTGATTTGCAGAAAATAAAAACTAAAATTGAAAGAGACCTGCAATGGTGGATAGATGCGGCTGGGCCACACTAACAGTCCTCTGAAACTAAAAATTACTGTTAATTAAACTTAAATACAACTTCTGTGTGATAGGACGCACATTTCTAACCAAATCCAGCGAGGGGGCCGCGAGATTTATCCAGAAATGAGCGAGGGGGTCACACAGAATGGGAAAATAGCCACAACCTAAGCTTATGGGCTGAATTTGTGCCTATTTGAGGATTAAGTGCACCCTGGGCACACATGTTGGCCAATTAAGAGCACCCCAGTCTCACCTTTTGCCCCGATAAGAGCACCCTGATCCAGAAAGGGGTTTTTTGGTGATGCAGGGTCAGATCTGGCGGACAGTAACTGGTACTGGGGTCAGTCTAACTTGGTTTGACCTAGAAGAGGCTTCGACACTGTCTAAAAAAGGAAATAAAGTATACTTAAATAGATCTAACATAATATTTCTGAAAACTAGGGCAAAATTGAAAAAAACTTAAAAATTTGAAAATTTTGGCCCAGGGATCCTGTGGGATCGACCTAGAGAAGTTTCCAAAGCTGTGGTGAGAATTTCTCCTCACTACAGGGGTAGGAATGGATCCCTTCTACCTATAGGGCACAAGGGTAGGCTCCTACTCTTAGAAAATGGGAAAAAACGAAATGAAAAATAGCATGAGCATAGCAACGAATTAAACTAAGCTAATTTAGTGACAGTAAAACAAAAATTAGACTAAACTATGAGCTAATAACAGAAAAGAAAGATGGAGATGAAGCCCTTGTGAACCCCTCTACAGAAAATGGGTTAGATTTCCACCTCCTTGAAACTTGCAAACAACCTAAGCTACTACAATGGAAAACCTGCAAACAATGTCAATGAAAACCCTGCAAATGAAAATATCAGTTAGAAAGAAAAACAAGTAAATAAACATGAAAATAAATTATACCTCACATAGGTGGAAATGGGCCACCATGCCCTAGCTCATGGGTGCACCTCTCTCTTGGCTGGGAAGCAATGGCTTGATGAGATGGAGATGGAGGAGAGGGAGAGTGGGTGGTTTGAGAGCAAAAGGTCTCAAAACATCCACGAGCAGCATAACAATAGGCAAGTGAGGAGTGTTTTGAGAGTGACCCCCCACCCTCCTTTTATAGTTTTTTCAAGGGATTTTAGGGTTTTAATCCCTTGGTCAGGGCTTTAGCCCTTTTTTTGGGCCTTTATCCCCTTTTGCCCTAACTTAAGCCCATTTTAGGGTTTTAGCCCCTTTTTTAGGGCTTTAGCTCCTAGCGGGCTATTTTGGGCTCATTTTGGGGGTTTTTATCCCTTTTCTTCATCCTTGTGCTCTTTTGGAGGTGTGGGGGTCAAATGGAAGGTTTTATGGAGTGAAATGAGTGTTGTGAGATGGTGTCATTGGGTGGTGTAGGCCATTGAGAGCTATGTGGGGGATTTTTGGGTTAACAGACATGGTTGGAGCACATTATTATTTACATTTTCAGCAGCATCTTTTTTAAAATTATGATGATACACATCTACATGGGTGCACCTATGATGTTCACTTGAGTCACTTGGAGACTCGTGGTTTTCCTTGCTCCTTGCCTAGTCTATTTGATGTTGGAGGAAATTCATCGCACACTTGGGTGAAGAGATATGTGATTGAAGAACATTATTATTGGAAGAAAAATCCTCTATTATTTCATAATGATATACATATTCATGGGTGTATTGATGAGACTTCTTTGATCCACTTAAATTATTCATGTTTTCTTTGCTCATTATTTGGTTCAGATTTTGGTGGAGGTTCTTCATTCACTCCTTGGATGAAAGAACACATGGCTGATTAAATTGATGCACATTATATATCTTTGGATCAGAATAGTGGGACATGGGATCCTAACCTATGTCATTGGAGCAGATTTGATTGGTCACTTGAAGCTTGTATGCACTTGGCAAATGGTAGTCTACTCATTGGGAGGTATAAGCACTTTCATGATTTATTGGTGAGGAACCTCCTTGATGTACATTCTTATTATGTTTTTATATACTTTTATGATATATATTACGCACTCATTATGTTTGGAAGAATTCATACAAGAAAATGGGATCCAAGAATTCTCTTTTCAAATGGTATGGGTTGGAGATCACCCTTAATTATTGGAGTGCAATGCAAGCAATGGGACCCTAGTATAGTTTTTAGTCCGATTGATTTCAAATTATTTGAGAAACAAGCATTATGGTAGATGGATTCCCCACTTAATAAGTTGATGTTAATCATATTAGTGTGGCAGCAAGCATGGTATTTCCTCTCTGACATCTTCATGGAATTTCAAAGACTCAAAGTGGGAAGCTTAGTGGCAACTTCAAAGAATCATACAGAAAGCAAGTTCTTCAACAACAATGTTTGAAATTGCTTGAGGATAAGCAATATTGGGAAGGGAGGATTTTTAATGTCCCAAATTTGGAATTGGGTCACAATGGCCAAATCACATTTTCCATATCACATTTTCCATTTTCCATATTCAAATAATTGCCAAGGAGGAAATCACTAGTTTCCTAGGTTATGGGTGGAATATTTGAGATTGGGAATAAGGGGGATAATAAATGATGTTTATACATTATAAGGGGATAAATATTTAATAATTTATCTTATTAAATAAATAAAAGAGAAAATGGAAGTGGCAATAGAGCATGAAGACAGATGGAGACTATGGGGCCCACACTAGCTAGAATTCCTATGTTAAATGGTATATTTCTCTTGCAAATTTGAATATATGGGAAGTATAATGTTTTTCTATGGATTATAATGTTAATATACTTGTCCATATACTTCATAGGTCTAATTTAGGATGAATTGTAACTTACATGGGAGAGGAAGAGCCAAATGGGAGTTTCATGGACACTTGGCTAGATTCCCTTACATTTATGACAGCTATGACACCAATGATGGAGATTCTATGACAGTTATGACCCAAGTCAGATATGAAGGCTGAAATACTGAAATAATAACATTTCAGGCCTGAATAGAGCATCTTGGAGGTCGAATTGGGAGTTGGAGAAGGCCAAGAGGCTCCTACTCAAATTTGGGAGAAGAGGGAAGGTGAAGAGAGAGGCCACATGGCATAGCATGAGCAGCCACACCAATTCGACATGGATTTGGTTTATGGATGGATTTGGAACCTTATAATACCAGTAATTCTTATAAAATATAGGTATCATCCATGAGAAGAATCTTTTTCTCATTTGTAAATTGTGAGAGCTAGTGGATGACTAGTTTTCTTGCTTAAGCCATTTTCGAGGGTGAAAGATTCCCATCCTAGTTGGTGTTTTTAAATGCCACTCAGGTATTTCATGGAGATTTAATGGAGTCTTATTTTCAGGTGTAAGCTACAGGAAATAATTTGGATTCTTCTATTGCATCACTCTCTCTCAACTATTTCCAATTTTCACACCATATTCATGCCAATGGAGGGATTGCGCTTTGGGTGAGCTATTGATCTCTTTGGGGAATATTATAATGCTAATTATCTTATTTTATGATGTATATTATATTTATTTAATGTTTATAATAATATAAGGTCGAAATACCCAAAATAATTCATGTAAAAATGTTGAACAATGAAGAAATAGTGCCATTTCCCCACTATCTTGTTGTGAACCATTGCAATGCTGATGATTTCCAACTGCCAGAGACTTTAATTGTAAATTTATGATTGGAATCAGTTAAATATTATATATTATTCATTCTCAAAAAATTTCAAGTCTAAATTCCCAATATTTGTATGTCAAAATGACTTTTAATGAGCAAACAATGACCATTTCCACTCCATTTTGATATATGCCATGGTAATGCTTATTATTTCCAATGGAGGAATGTATCTCTAATAAATTTATGATGTATGTAATTTAATTAATGTGTATTTCAAGTCTAATTTTCAGTACTTAAGTATTGGAAGCCATTTTACTCATTTTTATTGCATTGGGAGAAGATTTGATGCATTTTCCCCAAGGGTTGAAATTGTGACTTGCGGGTTGTTTTGGAAAGAGTCATAACAGACTGTATAAACTGAACCATGATGAATATGGGAATTTTAAAAGGTCCCTTACACATACTCAACCTCTGTTCATAAATTCAAGTGACTTTGAGATCATTTGTGAAGCCATTTCTGGCAATTACCCGAAGGGAATTGTAGCCCCAATTTGCTAGTAAAGAATCCTACTTAGAACAGAACATTAAATAAGTTTGAAGAAGTAATTTGGAGGTACAAAAACATACATGAAAATTTTATTTAAGTTATATTATCAGTCATGTACCTTCAGAAAAAATTTGGAAGCATTTGGGTCAATTTGGAGGTCTAGACATCAAAACTAGTCAAGAGCCAAAATTGTGAAAAAAATGGAAAATTGGGCATTTTAATAAATATCCAAAAAAGGGACATTACATACAATTTATTACATGAAAAATCAATCCATTTAAGTCTATTTCAACACACCCTCACTGGGCCTACAACAAAATGGTATATAGAGTTACCAAGGGGGGCATTCATTTTATTCGATGAACTTGCCATGACATTCCTCAATCACTTTCAGCTACCCGTGCATTATGAGGTTATTAAATTGAGCACATAGATCTGTGGAAAAACACACAAATCACATGATAGATCACACAATTTACTCAGTTATTGAAGAATGAAATAGTGTAAAAATGGCTTGCAGCTGTGAATGCTTTTCATTAATCAAAGAGTAATTAGATAGACAATTACAATGAAGTACAATGGATTTAATAGCCACAAGCAATTCGAATCCACATGAGGAAGTTTGAATTGATTAGACTCTATTGACTATAGGTAACCAAGACCTTGTCTAAATCACTATTGAAGGACTCAATAGTTAACTGACCTTGTCTAAACCATTACCGGAGTTCATTGGAGCTCTAAAACATAACTCAAGTGTTACATTCAGTGTTGATTAAGCTTAACTGATAGTGGTAGGTGAGAAATGCATCCCACATGTGTTCAGTCAAGTAAACCTAGCGCTAACTGAATGTAGAGGACTAGAACTGAATGTAACTAACTCCTAACTTAGCTTGACTAGTCATTAACTGAAGTGAACTGACCTTGGTTTGTTTCGGCATTCCCAGTGGCTTCCTAAATTGTAGGGATTGGTCTAGGAGGCTCCTAAACTGATACAATCAAGTGCAATAAGTGGCAGTAAGCCTCAATTAGTTTTCCCCACACTTTAGTAACTGAAACATGTGCCCTAATTAGGTCTTAGTTACTGGATGGACTCCCGATTTAGACATATGACCAAATTTGGACAAGGGAGGATTAATAATCCTAACACCCCCCCTGAATGCTAACTTGGAAAATCTATGGGCCCTAGTAACTAAGACCATAGGTCACCCATTACATCAAGTAAAGTAAAGTAACTGCTCAAAAAAAAGGTGCTGGGGAAAAACCACATGGGAAAAAATCCCCCCCCTCTAATTAAGCAGGTAGAATCAGGATCAATCTGGTTCTTCTGTGCACAGGTATCCTGGGGCCTTGCATGTGAACCTCTCTAATTATATATGGAGGAATATTCCTCTTTGGAAGAAGAATGATATGCTCAACTAAATCAGAAATATAGACAGCTACCGGATGAAGACTGGACCCATGTAGAGCAACTGAAATCAACTGAAAAGTGAGAAAAGGTTCTTGAGAATTCAGAGAATGTGAATAACACTCAATAAAATTATATTTTTCATCCATTAACATCAAACCATGAGTGGTAATAACATCCCCAAGTGTTAGGAGCAGGTGTCCAGGTGGATGCAGAAAATCTTCCTCTTTACTAGTTCTGTGAGGAGATGAGCATGTGATCAATGGTAAAGAAGCACTGATACTGTTGAGAGCGAATGATTGAGCTCAATATTCTGATATATATTCTGAAATAGATAATGAATCACATAATAAAATATCATCAACATCATATGAGGAAACTAACACCAAATCCCCATCAGCAGTTTTGAAGAGAAAGTGCGGTACTTGATTTTTCACACCGGAATTGGTGAGAGCAGCTACAAGCATGACTGAAGGATTTTGGATTTTAAAATATGAACAAAATAATATCAGATCATAAAGTAAATCAGATCTAAATATGTTCAAAACAGATCCAAAACTGTGAAATGGAATCAAATCCCCAGCAGCAGTTTTGTAGGAGACTTGCGGTACTTGTTTCTTCACACCGTTGATGAGAACAACTACAAGTGGTACTGAAAGATTATGAATTTGATATATTAAAACAAGAAATATCAGATAATATCTAAATAAGATCATATCAGATCCAATAAGTTTAATATCAGATTCAAATAAATGGTTAACCGAGACGGTGGATGCACAGCTTTCTTCTTCTTCAAAATTTTGAATTTTGGTGCATGCAATCCTGCAGGAATTTGCTGGAAAATATAGATCATGGGGAGCGAATGGATCACTCTGGTAATATGATATTTCTTCCAAAATATCCAAGGTGTCACATATTTTCACACCAGCAGCAACATTAGAGGGAGAAAAATCAAATTTCTCTTCACTTTCGGAAGCAATTACTAGTCAATTTTGCACAGAATTTAAAGGAAAATTACCGGTGAATGTTTGCATGGAAGTGCAGCAGAAATTTTATTCAATATCAAAGATTCGAATGTATTCTTCTATTTCAGCAATATGAGAAGATGAGATATCATATATCTCATGAAATTTCGGAGCATCAGGAGAAGGAGTCACTGCATGGAGACTGTCTTCAATTCGAATTGACTGTGTAGAAGCTTCTGCTTCTTCTTTATCTTGAACAACTTCATCAGAGAGAGTGGAGGTCGAGATTTTTTGGATCAAGGATGCTTATGGTGTTGGATGTTCTCTCCAAATTTCTATTATTATCCTTATAAATCATTCCAAAGGTTCTGTCCAATCTTGTCCAGAGTTCACTACTACATTTCGACCCAAAATCCGACGGATGTCATGTCGGATTTTCGACACTTTCCTGTCGCATGTACGACACTTTGATTTTTTCTTAAGCGTCGGACACGTGGCATCGGTTATCCGACACCTAAGTAACCATCGCATTTACGACACTTAACTAACCGTCGGTTAAATGTCAACCGTCGGAGAAGCGACAGGTATAACCGTCGTTTAAACCATTGCTTTAGAGAGAAAGCGTCGCAAAAACGACAGATATAGCTGTCACTTAAGCGATGGATAGCATGACAAGGAGTCGCAAAAACGACAGATATTGTTGTCGATTAAGCGACGGATTTGAAAAAGAGTCGTCGCATTTGCGACAGATAGATCTGATTTTTAAGCGCCACGTATTACCAATAACCGTCGCATTTGCGACAGATAGCATGACGAAGCGTCGCAAAAATGACAGAGGTAGCTATCGATTAAGCAATGGATTTGAAGAAGAGTCGTCGCATTTGTGACAGCTAGAACTAATTTTTAAGAGCCACGTATCACCAATAACCGTCGCATTTGAGACAGATAGCATGGCAAGGCGTCGCAAAAATGACAGATATATCCGTCGCTTAAGCGACGGCAGTGAATTTAAAAAAAAATATATATATATATATATTAAATATTTATAAGCCCCCAACCTGCCAGAATATCAACAAGTTGGAAGCATTGTTTATGTTATTGAATGCATTATTTA
>LPNX010343709.1:0-44459 GCA_001517045.1 Pseudotsuga menziesii
TTGAAGCAAAACGGGAGCGCGTTTTTGCAAGGTAAAACAGGAGCGCGTTTTTGTGTACTATCCTAATTGGCATGCATGTTGGCAGCCTTGGGATTAGGCTTGTCAAGGTCGGGATTGCTTGGGATGATTTATATTTTATGGATCAAGTGTGATTGACTTCATTCTACCATTGCATCTAAAAGGTCCCTCAACTTCTTGCACACACCCAGGAACCAATCCTATAATCATATCAGAAAGGCATGCCTAGCACTCACATCTCACCATGTGGAAACACTTCCCGCAACCCTGTTAGAAAGGCCCAACACTCACATCTGATAACCAATGTCAGAAAGACTCAGCACTTACATTCGACCATGCGAGGAACCAATCCTCCATGCCGAAAGGGCTCTGCACTTACATCTGACAACCAATGTCAGAAAGGCTCAGCACTTACATTTGACCATGCGAGGAACCAATCCTCCATATTGAAAGGGCTCTACACTTACATCTGATCATTGTCAGAACCAATCCTACAATTGCCTCAAAATGTATCTGCACTCATATATGATCATGTAGGAACCAATCCTATAGTCACATCAGAATGGCCCTCAGTCCCAGACTGATCTTTCCTAGTAACTGACCAGGTGCCTCCATTCCAAGAATTGAATTCAGTGCTTATATCTGATCATGTAGGAACCAATCCTACAGCCATATCAGAATGGCTCAGCACTCATATCTGACATGCAAGGAAATAATCCTCTCATCATGATAGAATGGCTCAGCCCTTACATCTGACCATGTAAGGAACCAATCCTCTCACCATGTCAGAATGGCTCATAGACTCATCACTTCCCTTTGGAGGGAACCTCGATCTGGAGAACACCAAGATTCTCCCTAAAGTACTCAAACTTCACTCTAGCCAATGGCTTTGTCAGCACATCAACTATATGTTCATCTGTTGCAACATATTGGAGCTTCACTGCTCCCCTCTGCACCATATCCCTGATATAGTGATACTTTATCTCAATATGCTTTGACTTGTCATGGAACACTGAGTTCTTCGACAACTTCACACAACTATGGTTGTCACAGTGTATACAAGTAGCATCCAACTGGAGATCAAATAGATCAGACAATACCTTCCTCATCCATACTGCCTCACAACTAGCTGAACAAGCTGCGACATACTCTGCTTCATCTATACTCAGTGCCACACAGGATTTCTTCCTGCTAAACCAAGAGATCACACCTGATCACACCTGATCCCATACTGAACCAACACCCTGAAGTGATCTTCCTATCGATGGCATGACCTGCCCAATCTGAATCAACATAACCCTCTAGTTTAATCTTTTGATTCGCCTCATACTTGAGCCCATAATCAACTGTACCCTTCAGGTACCTCAGAATATGCTTTGCAGCAATCAAGTTAACATGTCTTAGATCTATCAGGAATTGGCTCAAGGTGTTAACAGCAAAGCAAATATATGGTCTCATGTTCGTCAGGTACATCAAGGACCCAATCATCTGACGATACATCATAGCATCAACTGCTTCTGATGAAGCATCACTCAATAGCTTCATGTTCGATGCCATAGGTGTGGTCATGACCTTGCAGTCCATCATCCTAAACCTCTTTAGGATCTCTACTACATACTTCCCTTGTCCCAGGGATGTTCTGCCACACCTCCATGCCTAGAAAGTAGTGCATCGACACATAACAGGAGCATCACTGGTCTTCCGCCTTCAACCTTGAAACAAAGGTTGGAATCCACTTTACTCTCAGTAAAGCCTAGATTCATCAGTAATCTATACATCCTATCGTACCATGTCAAACCTCAGGATCTTCTGCAGTCACTCCCTCTGAAGCATCATAATCCCTCTGTATTCCATACTCTATGCACTGAAACATTATGTACTGGAGTGACAAGTAGCTTCCTATGCTACTAATATTCTATGTATCCATCTAGGGTCACTAGATACCAAGATCCTCTATCTTAAACTTTTTCAAAAGTTCTTCTTGCACCCATCTGTGAGCTTGTCATCCTCTATAGGCTTTCATCTTCAACCTTGTAGCAAAGGTTAAGATCTTCATCAAGCTCCTCGTGTATGTGTTATCCCATGGGTGTCTTTTGAGCTCATACAAGGCCTTCTTTCATTTGCACACATGATTCTTCCTGTCATGTGACTTCACTTCCAGTGGCTGCAAATGTCTCTTTGTAGTTTATGCCTTCTTTTCATGAGAAGCCTCATGCTACGAATCTTGCCTTGTATCCCACGATGTTTCTATCTACTGCATGATAGAATTATGAACTTCCCTTCATGTATTGATACTGCATCCTAGACATCATTCTTCTTGAACTGGTCTTCTCTTTCTTCTTGGTTACTTCTTCATGTCTAGAAGGTTTTGCATCAATGATGTCACTGCACTCATCATATTATTCTTCATCTTGAACTGTCGTCACTTGTTCTTTGGAACAAATCTAATCCTTCTTTGCTTGTAGGTGATTATGTATGCAATCTTTCCTACAAGTCAAATGCATTTGTATGGTTAGAAACATTTCATAAGGTATATTCATAATGAAAAATTCTTATGCATAAATATATGATCATGCAACTATTTTAGCCAATACAACATTCATCCATATCTCATGGAAACTTTCTAGATTCTATCCATCTCTACCATGACAACATTGAGATTGTGCACTAATCCAATATGTCAGTAAACAGGTTTCATTCTAGAGAAGCAGCAATGGAGAGTTGTATAGCACCATGAGCTACTTACCCATCACATGCATATTAGTAGTATACTGTCATTAATGCAAACATTGGATCATGCATAATACATTAACCGAATATAAACAAATGCATAACAATATCATATCATGAGATGACAATTGAATACTTGTCTTTATTTGTTTTGTGGGTAGACTCCTTCTTGAGCCTTCAGCTTCATCATCTTATTCATTCATAATAGCATCATTTCTTATCCAAATGCTAAGATGGATAAGAGGTTCTTCAAGAGTTGAGTTCTTCATATTCCTCATTGCTTGAGGGATCTTCTTTGGATGGTGAGAGCTTGATCTTCAGTTGCTCCCATCTTCTCTTCTCTTATTTTGAGTCGAGCTTCTTATTATGTGTGCTCTTCCCAGAGTCTGCTGAAAGTAACCACTTCCTTCTAGCACACATTCCTCGCATGAATGAATCCCATGATCTTGGGAGGCCATTCAAGGTGGCTATCACCACTTCTACATTCTCCACTTCTTCTTCTACTACTACAAGTTGTTCTTTGATTTGAGAGACCCTTGTAAAGTATAACTGTATGGTATCTGCATTCTGGATCTGCACATTCTTCAACTGTTTTCTCAAAGTCATTTTCTGATTTATGTTCTTCCCTTCAAATAGCTTGGTCAAGGAAACAAATATCTTCGTTGTCTTTAGGAAAGACACTTGTGGTACAATTTGATCCGTGATTGAATCAACAATGATCTTCTCGGCCTTGACCAAGTTCTTCTTGTGTAAGGCTTTGAGCCTCATCTCCCTCTGGAACTGGAACCTCTCTACTTATGTAGGTATCCAATTCATTTTCTTCAGAGAGATCATATACTTCCATGCTTGGAAGTTGTCAACCTCACCAAGCTTATCATCAAGCTGATGTTATAGATCACTTTGAAATGAGAACCTCAAATGTAAATAGCAAAAGATTAGATCTTACCGATTTGAGGTGTCCATCCTGGTTCTGGAGCTGGTTGATCTAGGGTTTGTCAGAGAAACCCTAATTTTCAAAACTTGGAATCTTTCAGATCTGATTGGATAGAAATATAGACCTCTTCAAGGTGAGCTATCCAATGTACTGATTTTCTGAAAACAATGGATGGAAGCTCCCGGAATAGGAAGCCCTAGTTTACCAATTTCTTTTGCAGAAATGCCTGATACTATTTCTACCATATCTCTAAAATTACTCCTCCTCTGTGTCTGAAAATTCACACTAAGGTAGCCTCGCTTGTCCCTGTTCAAACACCACATATTTTATCAGAATTTGTTTCACCAATTGGGACTTACGAGTGTTTTCCCAAGGTGACCTGTTTCAGGACAGTTCAGCATAGCGAAGTTGTACGGACTGCCACATGTTAGTGTTTCATATTTTGGGTCGAAAAATCAAACCACATAAATTACTTCTGTGCACTTTCTAGAAAATCTTGAGACATTTCATTTGGACCTTTCTAGCCCAAGATATTTCAATTCGCCCCAGGTGTCCTGTTTAGGGATGAATCCTGGAAGAGGCTGGAACCCTAACTTGGAGGGATGATATCTCCTAGAATATAGCGAATTGGAGGCTGAATTTTTGACACAGTGTAAATTAGGATTTTATATTCAGCATTTGAAAGTTTCAGCTCCTGGTCCTTCTTTAATCCAGATATATAGAGAATGTACCAAAACTTATCAATTTTAGTATTTAGGGTTTTTCCAGCTCGGGGTCAAACTAGGGTTTGAAGTTCCCAGAGTTATACCCAACCAAAAATATCGACCCAGGTCTCTAAAATTCTATTTTGATGAGGAGATAAATACTATGCTGGGCTCACTCAAAAATTCTTCTTCTGTAAGAAGCCCTAATTTCCCACACCAAAAACTGAAAATGCTCAGAATCGAATTCTGCTTCAATAGAAAGATGTGCCCTTCAATGGAGAGTCAACCTAGCATACTTTTGTTGATGGATTGTGGAGAGAGACCCAAAAAGTAAGAAGCCCTAGCTTTGGAAGCTACACAATGTCTTCTTCTCAGGTTATCTCTGATACCATGTTAGATTTTTATCATTCAAGCTAGCATTATGATCTTAGGATCTTTAACTGAGAGAATAACATGCACAGCAATAAAAACAAGAGACAAGAGACACAAAGAATTTTCCTTGGGGAAACCATAAAGGAGAAAACCCCGCAACTTCCTAACAGATAGAATCAGCACCAAAAGTAAAACATGAAAATGTAAATATGATCTCCTGACAGCAGTAGTCTCTCTCTTGTCCTAGCAACTTCTCTATCACTCACGCGCCCCAATGAGTGAGTGAGTGTGTGATAAATAGAGAGGCTCACTCTCTATTTACATTCTTTCGTTCACTTAATTTCCACTCCAACATGTCGGCCTCACTTAACAATTACTTACTAGAGCCAACATCTCTAGGATATTCTAATAACCCTAGTGCCCCACAACTTATGGGGAATTTTCCTCCTCCGACCAACAAGGAGGGTTATCCTTAACACAATGGTGGGGACTATTGCCCTGAATTACAATAACTCACATAAGGTCAACTTCTCTAGGATAGTATAATAACCCTAGGGCCCCACAATTGTGGGGACTTTAACCCTTGAACAATAGGAGGGTTACCCACAATGACTTGATATGACTTGTTTACATTATAGAAACTCTCGATCGGAACATCGGGGCATGACATGACTCAATTACATTACAAACACTTCCTGGAATAAACATCGAGGTACAATACATAAGAAATAAAAGTGAATACATTCCAAAGTTACAATTACATCAACAAATTCCACTGGCTCAAAACAATTGTCCATTTTGGAAACTTCCTAGTAATTTTTCTATAGTTTTTCACGTCCAAGACTTCCAGGGTCGTTTTGAGGCCCTAAACCATGATTTTTGGCGATTCAAGGGAGGAATTTTTTGCAAATGATATCCACTTGGCCTCAATTCAAAGATGTAAATCTCGGATAGACCTTTCCAGCGGGATATCAAGTGCCCAAATTGGAGATTGTATGCAAAAGTTGTGACCTCGAGAAGTTAATTGTTCAACTAACCACCTTCGGGCCGCAAATTTTATGACGCTTCATATTCTAGGGTTATGTTTTAAACATTTAGGGTTCTCACCCTTGTGCTTATTATAAATATTCCCTTTCGACCTCATTTTTTATTCATCTTGGCACGAATGAGTGTAGGAGCCACATATCTTCTTAGAAATAACTACCACCATTCTAGCTGCTTTATTGTACAGTATGTTCTATTTTCACCATTTAATAGAATATGTGTTTACTATATATCTATTTTATTTGCAATATGTCTGTGTTTATGATTATATATACGTTCTTTCATTTCGTTCTCACATAAATCTGGCCCTCAGTGGTATCAGAGCAATATGTTCTTTCATTGTCTCTCGGTGCATGTCCTCGACGAGGTTAGGGTACAGAGAGTTGGGTCTCAAACTAGTTTCACTTGGGGAAGACCACTCTTGCCACCCCAAGCGGCCTCCCATGGCAGAAGAAAAGAGAGACAGCAGAGTAGGAGATCCTATCAATTCCTTGCTCTAGGAATCCCTCATGTTACAGTGGAACGAGATGATGGATAATTTCTCCTAGGTCCTTCAAAAAATTTCGGCGATGATAGATGCACCTTCAACAAGCAGCCGTTTCAAATATGCAACACCCTTCAAGGTACAAGTTAACTATTATATTCCTTTATTTGAGGCAAGATCGATGTTGATGCCTTAGATAAGTGTTTGAATGTGCTATAAGTGTATTTCTTTTTCCACAATTTTTTCGTTGGGAAAAATATAACCTTTACGCTCCTCAAGGCAGTCCCCCATGTCAAAACCTAGTGAAGTGGAATACTTATTGTGAGAAAAACTCATCGGACGAGTCCGGAATTTTTTAGGCCAATCCCACTTGGGCCCCTTTCATAGATTTCGTCAAGGAACAATATTATGCTATAGGAAACTATGATGATCAGTACACAAAATGGACCATTATGCGTCAAGAGAGGGACCAAATGGTGTCGGAGTACACCAACAACTTTCATACCTTATGCACAAATATGGGTATCAAGGAATCCGAGCAACACCTTGTACTAAAATATCACAGTGGACTATATTGGTACATACAAACAGAGATGGAATTCTTGGACATCTCTTCATTAGGAGCTGTCTATCGGTATGCTGTCAAAATTGAGGAGAAATTTTGGCAGAGAACAAGCAAGAATTTGGACCTATGCAAAAGCAAGGAAATGGAAAACTTGGCTCGTAGAACATAGGACAAGGAAAGTGAAATCGGTCCCCTCCACAAGCAAAGAAGGATAATGGAAAGACAAAGAAGGACATCAGGAAGTGGTGCAAGTTCCAGAAAATCCCCTGGCACAACACTGATGAATGTCGCTCAAAGCAGACATTGGTGGCTGATATCAAAGATTCAGAATCGTATCCTAATTCTGATTCATAACTTAATGTCATAGCCATGGGCCAGGGGAAGTGGTTCATTGATGCAAAACCTAGTGTCACTGTTGCTACCACACAAATTCAACTAGAGGAGCCTAAAGAGTCAAAGGAAGTGGAACTTCTCTTCCACTCACAAGAGGATGAAGTAATCCCACTACATTTTGTTGTTCGCAATGACATCCAAAAGAACTTGATCTCAGCAAAATTCATCAAGATATTGGGGCTTCCAACAACATCACACCTGTGACCATACAACATCAGTTGGGTAAGCCAAGGACGAGGTATCTGCGTTAGTTAGCAATGTCACCTACAATATCGCATCAAGCATTTCAAAGATGAGGTATTGTGTTTTATGGCCCCAATTGAAGTCTGTGATGTTCTTTTAGGACAACCATATATGTGGAATCGTTATGCAGTATATGAGTCACGGCCTTGTAGTGTCATTGTCACTTTGGGAGGACAACTCTATCGAATACAAGAGACAGTTGCACCTGCCACAGTCTTGTAGGGCAAGAAGATAATATCCTACATCAAGAAATTATTCCTCTTCACAATTACCTCTAAAGGAGAACATCAAATCGTAGAGACCTCCACATCCTCTACACAGGGTCCCTCTCCTTAGCAGAAACAAGAAGTAAACACAGACAGTGTTCCCCCATCCATTCTAGTACCTATGCAATGCAAGGCCACACATTCAAGTTTCTAATCCCAAAATAAATAATCCAAACCAGTTCAGATAAAGGATAACGTGAAAAACATATTTGTTGAACAGATCTAGCATATCCATCAACAATAATTACAAACCTCCTAGATGTCCAAGAAAGTCATCCTTTTCATTTCAGTGAATGTCGCACCAGGAGATCAACTCAATACATAGTTTGAGTTATGATACAGGATTTGACGCAATGGAGACCATTGCTTCTTAAGGGGGGACGATTTATCCAGATGGAGATCGATGACAACCCACCTATTCCACTAGCTCAAAACAATTGTCCATTTTGGTAGCTTCCTAGTAATTTTTCTACAGTTTTTGGGGTCCCAAACTTATGGGGTTGTTTTGAGGCCCTAAACAACATTTTTTGGTGATGGGGACAAATGGTTGCCAACGACATCCATTTGTCCCTAGTCATAAGATGTAAATATTAGATATACCTTTCAAGTGGGATATTGAGCGCCCAAATCATAGATCGTATGCACAAGTTATGACCCCAAGAAGTTATTCTTCAACTAACTACCTTGGGCCCGCAAACTTTATGATGATTCATCTTCTAGGGTTATGTTTTGGAAATTTAGGGTTCTCGCCCTCATGCTTGTTACAAATAGGACCTTGCAGCCTCGTTTTGTATTCATCTTGGCACAAATGAGCGTAAAAACCACATCTCTTCTCAGATATAATTACCACCATTCTAGCTGCTTTATTATACATTATGTTCTATTTCCGCCATTTAATAGCATATGTGTTTATTGTACCTTTATTTTCTTTGCAATATGTCTATGTTTATGATTCTATATATTTTCTTTCATTTTGTTCTCACATAAATCCGGATCAGGGGTGCCCTCCAAAAAACTAACAATTAAAATTTTAATTCACACTCATCATCTGTCGGTGGTTTTCATTCAAGAATCGTTATCCTATGGATATGTTATTTTGAATGATCTTATAACCCTTTTTTGGGTTGGGAGTTCAATGGAATTGATTCTTCAGGAAGGTTAGGGGGTTTAATTTCTAGTTGGCGTACTAGACAGCTTCTATGTACTAGCAATTGGGAAGTTTCTACAGGATTTGGCTTGGTGCTATTTTCTTGGGAAATTAGTCAATATTTCACCTTTCTAAATATATATGATCCTTATCAACTCCATGAGGCCTATTGGGATAAAGTTTTCAGCTTTGGCTTATTGGAAATGGACAAACTTATTCTTCTCGGAAACCTCCATTTTACTTTGGGTGAAGGTGAGATTTGGGGATTGAATGCACACAAGAAATATTTATGTGATTATTTTGTTCATAAGATGGAGGAGTCTTCCTTGTTTGGAATCCCCCCAATCATTCTGAAGCTAAACTAGAGGAACATGCAAACTGGTTTTGATAGTATTGCAAAAATATTGGATTGATTTTTATTAATAAAGCCACTTTAAGAGGGGCTACCAACATCAAACAATGCGTAGGTCATAGTGGGGATTATGATCACTTTTCCATTTTATTGGATTTGAAGATGGAGCTGGAAAAAACCTCATCCCTTTTAAATTCAACTCTACATGGTTGGAGGATAATGACTTTATCAATTTGGTTAAAGGTGCATGGACTCCATATGACCCTACTAGCCCCGTCTCTATGGGTCTACAATTCTAGGCCAATTTAAAAAAGATCAAATCCCTTTTAGTGACTTGAGAGGCTGCTAGAAGGAAGAAATAGGGTGAGGATTTGTACAAGATCAACAATTTTGTGGATTAGTTTCATTCGCACAACAAGTAAAGATATGCCACAACCGAACAAAAAAAATCGTAGTTGATCTTGAGGCCAAGAGGAGAAAGATTATGGCTGAGCAGGAATATTTTTTTTAACTCAAAATCATAACCACTTGGCTTAGAAAAATGTGATGATAATTCAAAATACTTTCACAATTTTGTTAGACACAAGCAGAATTAAAATTATCTATGGAATATTGAGGAATAGGATGTTAATATTGTGGTCGGATTCAAGAATATTGCGAGAGTTGGTGTTAATCACTTCATAAACTTATTCAATGGAAACGACAAGGATTTTGTTGCCCACATGTTGCGATTGTGTGCCCTATTCCCATCCTATGTTGATGAGGATCAAAATTAGGATTTACAGAAAGAAGTGTGTATTAATGAATTAAGGGATGCAGTCAAGTCTATGTAGTAGGACAAGAATCCTGGGCTTGATGGATGACCTATTGAAATTTTTAATGGTTCCATGGATCTATTTGATCTTGATGTTCTTGCAATCATTGAAGAATTTAGACTTTATGAGAGGATATTGGATGTTTTTAATACAACATTTATTGTTCTCATCCCTAAAAATGATAGAGTCCATAAATTTGATGAATATAGGCCCGTCCCCTTATGTAACTGCATTTGTAAATTAATCACTAAAGTGATAGCTAGAAGGATCAGAGGCATTCTATTTAGAGAAGTCCTATATGAAAAAATTTATTTTCTTGAAGGTAGATTCATTCATGACTCTATAGGTACAACTCAAGAGCCTATTCACTTAGTTAAATTGAAAAAGTTATTGATGTAGCCATCTTGAATGTTGATCTATCAAAATCTTATGATCGTGTTAATTGGATGTATTTAATATTGGTGTTTCTACATGTGTGATTTCAAGTTGACTTTTTTAATTGGATATTATATTGTGTTTAGACAGTTTCATTTGCAATTCTTGTAAGTGGTTCAACATCCCCTTTTTAGGCCTGGAAGAGGCTTGAGACAGGGATTCCCACTTGCTCCTCTTTTATTCCATTTGATCGTGGAAGGGTTGAGTAGATATATTTATCATGCAAAGACAAATGAGGCCTACATAGGCATCAAAATTTGATGTAATGTTTCCATTTCACACATGATTTTCATTGATGATATTCTACTTTTTACTAATGGCTCTAGAAGGGACTCATAACAAATCCTAAGAAAATTATGGATTCATTTTGAGCAGCTACAGGTATGGTCACAAACCAACATAAGTCTCCTTCTTCTTTTTTAAATATGGATAAGGAAGATATAGATTGGATCTTAGATAAGTTTGATTTTAAATAGGTGGATATTCAAATTGGAATAAAGTATTTGGGCTTAATGATTAATGCTAATGATTACCTCCATTGCGACTAGGATTGGCTCATTGGTAAAGTGGAAAATAGAATACAACTATGGTGCAATAAGTCGTTATCTAGAGGTGGGAAACTTATATTGTTGAAATTTGTTCTGGAATCTATCCTTGTTTACTTAGTTACTCTTGCATATGTTCCTACTGGTACTATGGAACACATTAGAAAAATTTTCTATAAATTCTGATGGAGAAGGAATTTAGAAGAGAAGGAATATCACTCGGTGAATTGGCATAAGCTCTCCCTACCTAAAGACTTGGGTGGATGGGGCCTTGAGAACCGTCATTGTTTTGCTAAATATTTGGAAGCTAAAGGGGTTTGACACATTCTTACAGGTAATGGTTTATGGAATAAAGTTGTGCATTAAAAATAAATTTATCCTCTCACCACTAAGGAGTGGTTTAGGACTTGACACACCTTCAAGGAATGTCTCTATCATGTGGAAATCGATTATTATGGAATTTGAAGTCATTGGAGATTGGTTGGTTTGGTGTATTGGAAATGGGAGAAGTATTAGGTTGGGGATTAATCCATAGACTGACAGTTGTAATTTTCATAGGCATCTAAAGGTTATGATTGACACTTTGATGGATAGGGATTTTCTTTTCTTAAGTCATATTGGTGATTAATTATATGCATACTATAATCACATGTTAGAAAAAGGATATGGGATTTGTGGATATGGGCTTGATTACTTGAGTACATGCTATATGCATACTATAATCACATGATTACTTGACTATATGCATACTATAATCACAAGATATGGGCTTTGTGGATGAAGAAAAAGTTCATTGGGATAGATATTTAAAATCCTTGCTTGACTGTCAGATTAGATTGACAAATATTAAATATGTTTTGCTATGGTCAAGGAATCCTGAAGGGAGATTTCACACTTCAAGCATGGGTTATAAGATTATTAGATAAGAAGAGGATCTTCATGAGCCCCCTTGGTTGTGCTCTCATATGTAGAAGCTCAATTTCCCTCTTGAGACAAAACTCTTCTTATGGTTGGCTCTATCTAATAGAGTTCCATTTTGGGACCTCATCAACAAGAATTATAACCTTGGATCAGGATGATTTCCTCTATGTAAAGAATCATCGAAGAGTATAGACAATCTTTTTATCCACTGTTCATATACAACCAGAATGTGGTCTTATGCCTCCGAGGTCAAAGGTATTAGATTTATATGGGATGGTTTTGATTTATAATATGCTTTGCAGGACTGGTTACATAAAACAATGTTCATAAATTATAAATCTATTCCTGTTCTTATGATATGGGGCACCTAGTTCAAGGAACCATGTGATTTTCAAAGACTCTTTCATCCCACCAGATACATATGCTTCAAAATTTATAGCAATATTAGAACATTTTCCTAAGATGATTGAATCATAAAGGTAAGAAGCATCACTGTGGAGGCCATAGATAGATCAAGATGCCCTCCCCATCTATTGTAGCGAGGTTTTCACCCCTGCTACATGCAAAAGCACCTCCCTTCTGTCAATGGGATAGTAGGGTCGAGTTCGTGGAAGAAAGCTACATCAATAAACGATATTAGTAAAACGAAATCAATAAAAAAATATGGCTAAACTAAATAAAAGAAAATACATGACAAATATACCTTATTTCTCTTGAAAATGGGCCATTGTACCCAATCTCAGAAATGGGTCGCCTCTCCTTAGGGTGGTCGGTACGGAGAATGTCTCAACGTACCGAATGGGGGATGGTACGGCTATGGAATGATGGAAAAAATGGTGTGAATACATTGAGAACAATGGTTTCTCATCGTACTCACGGAATAGAATAATGGAAAAAAGGGATAAGAATCCTCTTGATAGAGACCTTCACACTATTTTTATAATATGTTTTTAGGTTTTTTGACATTTTCTCTCTTTTAGGGTTTTGGTACCCTATTTAAGGTTTTAAGCCCTTTTTTGGTTTTTTTAGCCCTTTTTGGGTTTTTAGCCCTTTTTGTGGGTTTTTTTGGCCTTTTTGTAGGTTTTTTGACCTTTTTTGAGAGAGAATGAAGGTAAACCATAGTTGTGAAGGTCAAAAGTAAGGGAAAGATGGTAGGAAAATGATGTATGTATGTGGTTTAGACCATGCAGAGCTAGGTGAGCAATTTTTTGTGTTAACAGATTGCCCCCTGGTGTGTGAGGGAAGGAGCTCATCGTATGGCCGATAGACATCATAGGATCATGGGGATAGTGGAGAGACTAGAGAAACCTGTGGAGAAGCGATTCTTCTTCATTCGAACCACGATGGCTTTTGGTTTTTATATTAATGGTTCCCAAGAATGGGTGAGATACATATAATGTGTGACATGTATATGGACGAGGCGGGCATACCCATGCTTGTAAAAAATGTCAAAAGAATAAATCATGGGATCAAGGCTCAAAAATATGGGAGTCGATCAATACATATACAACTGATGTTACATAATGGTGGACTCAATGAGAGGTTGAATACCCTACTGATCTAAAGAACTGATACATAGGAATAACAGCATTCTCTTTGAATGTGATATCTTCATAACTGATGCTCTGCTAAATCTGGAAGTGTACATAGATGGAGGGATTCCATGACAAGGAGTCTGAATCTCTGTAGTACAATATGCTGCATTAATTACTAGAGATATATCGAAGCATTGTACTGGGGGATTCTAAACATCGTTTCCAATGCAACCCAGAAATCACAAGGGACATGAACCTATTTGGGTCTCTTAATAGACTCACCAATGTGTTAGAGTTAGGTGACAAGTGAGGTCTTCAATCAAATAATGCATGTACCAATACCCTATACGAATCTCAATGGTGCGATGATGTAGTTGGAGTCGAGCACGTGAGACACAACCACCCCAAGAGGCACTAATGACTCCTCTCAAGTGGTCCAAGGAACTCATCAATAAGGTGAATGGAACTAGGATACAGGGACCTCTAGGTCTATCCTCTACAATAGATATGTTGATGTCGATAGATGGAGACCTACAACTAATCAAGGCAATAATGTTTCCTTGACGAGAAGCATAAGGGGGATAATCAAAGTTGTGGGACAATCTGGGGACCGAAAAACTGTAATATATAGGGTGGGGGACTGGAACAGGGGTAGGGGAGTACGAGGGACTCAAACTTCCTTTGTTTAAATTATGAAGGCAGGTTTGACTTGGAAGAAAATAAAACTGACTCATGGGATAGGGAGCATAGCTATAATACCAGGAAGATAACTGCAAATGGGAAATGTTGACGGAGGTAAATGGAACATGAATACTCAGGGGATCCAAGGAAGACTCATTGCAGAATACTTTGAACAAAGGTGACCTAGTGGGGGAAAGCTGCCAAACTGTAATATATAGGGTGGTACCGAAAAGACACCGTTGTGAAACAATCTCATGGATTTTTAGCTAGCCCGAGAAAGTAAATGCTCGATGTTTTTTTCATTTTTAGAGATTCTAAAAATAGGAAGAAGACTCCAGTGTGGTACCAAAAAGACACCGTTGTGAAACAATCTCGTGGATTTTTAGCTAGCCCGAGAAAGTAAATGCTCGATGTTTTTTTCATTTTTAGAGATTCTAAAAATAGGAAGAAGACTCCAGTGTGGTCTCTTTTCACATGTAGTCTCCTGAGTCCGAAAAAGGATAAAAGTGTGCACATGAGAGCTCTCCCTACCTTTGGGGAAGGAATACTTCTTTACCATTTACATTCCGATCAGGCCAGAAAAGGTTAAACTTATACTGACTAGATGGTCATTCAAATAATTTTACGAGCATGAACGAAACCAAGTTTGCTCAGCAATCTTTTCTTGATGAGAAGGCTCAAAAAGAGCTTAAAGATAACCCATGATGGGATTTTTCATAAAGTTCGGTACCCATGCTTGAGAAAGCATAAAAGGATGCAAAGGGAAACATTCATGGCCTGAGTGTGCCAAGGTGGTCTTTTTCTCATGATAGTCTACATAGTCCAATAAAGTATAAAAGAGGATACATAGACGCCCTTTAAAATACTTTGACGAGCGTGAAAGGAAGCAAGTGTGCTCGACGATCTTTTCATTCATTTGAGAGACGGAAAATATCTTAACAGAAACTCCATAATGGTCAATTAAGCAAATGGGGAAGTGTTTGATATATGGAAAGAGGTTATGTTGTGAACATGGATGATGGGCATAAAATGTAGAACACTAATGGGGCCCACTTTTGATACGATGGATGGCAGTAAAAAATGGTTGACTATGCAGTATGGATGGAGTGACTGGATAGTGAATGCATCAATACATACAAGGGGATATTTACGTGTTGACACGCAAACCGAGGTGGATTCCAGGAAATGGCCCAAAAAAAACATATAGATTGTAACGTCCCCGACCCTCCAACCGATGAAGAGGACGCTACCATATATCAAATCCTCTGGGAATATAGCCCCCATGAACATGAACATACATACATATAATGCTGAAGCATGATACTTAAAAACATAAACCATATTACGAAGCATAATCATTCATAGACACAACGGAAGGAAAACATATCAATCAACACTCATGCATATACAGATCAGCAATTAACATGTATATCATCATTCATCAAAGGTAAATGTGATTGCAGACGCAATTAGGTAAGAGTACTTATCTTATTAATAAATTGTTCCACAACCAGCTATGTCACTGCAACGTTCCACCCAACCATAGGCCTGTGTGCTCCTTAATCTCTCAGCAAAGCTGCTACCCCCAAGCCGGGCATGATTCCCCAAGGAATAAGGAACTAACATGCTTACACATAGCCAAGGATAACAACACCACAAGGGTACACAGTTCAGCCAAGCCAACATAGTTGGATTTATCATGTGAACAATCAGATCAGCCAAGCCAATAAAGTTGGGTTTATTAGGCCATCCAGGAGCTGGGAAAGGATATATGCTAAGCTGAGCTCATTGAAGAGCTGCAGACACCAACACCAGAGCCATCCTGGATTCTAGAACACCCACACACACCCAACACAAGGAAATCAGTCCCTTCTCTGCAACGCAATCCCTCAAACCCTGATCTTCATTCCAGTGCTATTCAGGGGTTGTGGAGAATAAAGCCAGCTCTATAGCTCTGTCTGTGTGGTTCTCAACCCACCAGGTTTATCAAGCACCTCAGGCCCTCATTCACCACTCCAATATAGTCCAAGGACAAAACCACTGCATGCAAGCAGCCAAACAGCTATCCAAGCTTTTATAGGGGGAAAACATAGCCAATCAATCTTGGGCAAAGAGCAACCCACAAACAAATATGAACCCACAGCACCCGATCCTCAATGCAATCGCTGGAGAAATTGCACAGGCAGAAAATGGGGGAAAGAACAAACTCCCAAACTATGCATGATGGAAAAAGACATAGCCAAAGCAAAATGTGGAAAACACATAGAAGAAACCCGGATCATGATGAAACAACAGATCGTTCCACAGTCCAGCCACACCAGCAACGTTGGAAAACAAGGGTCCCTTCTCAACAATGAAGCCAAAGCACCCTTCACAATTGGCGATGGTGGAGTAAACGTAGGTTCTATGCGTGATCAGGAGGAAAAAACGTCTTCGAATAGAAAAACGGTGTAAGAGAGGGAGAAGTCGAACGCCCACATAAGGAATTGCAACCCTTTTAACTCCCTCAACCTGAGGAAAATGAATAGTCACCATCGGGATAGTGGACAGACCATCCGCAACCCAGAAGGAGCGTCGTGGAGAGAGTGCAGGCGTGAGCGTAGTGTTCTTTTCGCCAGCAATTAGATGCCCCAACTAATCAACAGAACAATGAAGGTGGTGGTTGGATGAAATAAGGAAAAATGAGCAAAACAAATAGGGTGGTGACACATGGCTTTTCCCCCATGGCTCAAGGTTCATCATTTCCCCTCCTTATCCTTAGGAATCATGCCCCTTCTCAATTTAGTTGCAGTGAATATAGCTAGTTGGGTTATTTAATTAAAATACACATTTACATGATGCAACAATTTAATATATGCCGTGTGTCCCAATATACCATCGGTTATGATTCCAATCCGAATCATAACATAACTAAATCGATGGTGGAGCCTTTGCCCTTAGCTCCTCACCATGATTATTTACAACATATGTATCATGTATATTAATGCAAATGGGGTCAAAACCGGGGATGTTACATTCCCCTCCCCCTTCAATAGCACTGTCCTCAGTGCTTTACAAAATTGAACAAAATGTTACACTAGTATCACCTCAATGTTCCGCAGGATTGAACAAAAATGGATGTGAAAATCACATGACATCCTCCAATTCATGTGTAGCCTCTTCAGGTCCATAGTGCTCCCATTGCACATTTACCTTCCCTATGGCTCGGTTCCAGAGCATTGTGACCTTCTGGTCGAGGATACGCATTGGCTCAATTCGGAACTCTCCCTCAGGTTCCACCTGAATCACATCCCAGTTTATCACATGGTTAGGATCATGTACATATTTATTAAGCAAAGAAGCATGAAAAACATTATGAGCCCTAGTACTAGCAGGAAATGCAAGTTTATATGCAACAGACCCTATTCTTTCAAGCACTTCAAACGGCCCACAATATCTTGTTGACAACTTGGCACAACTCCCAAGCTTCAAGGAACTTTTCTTTTCCCTCACTCTGAGGTAGACATGATCCCCAACACTAAACTCTTTGTTCTTCCTATGCTTATTTGCATAGCTTTTATGTCTGTCCTGTGCTACTTTCAGGTTCTGTCTGATCTTTACAACCTCTTGCTCCATTTCCTTGAGCAATTCTGGTCTAAGCACAACCTTGTTCACTGGGTTATCCCAAGTCATTGGTGTCCTACACCTCCTTCCATACAAAGCTTCATATGGACTCATCCCCAAGGATGTCCGTTGCCCGTTGTTATAAGAAAACTCCACCAAGTGTAAGTAGTCTTCCCACTTGGTTTGTTTGTCCATCACATACATGCAAAGCATATCTTCAAGCACCTAGTTGACTCTCACAGTCTGCCCATCTGTCTGAGGATGGTATGCAGTGCTGAAGTTTAGCTTTGTACCCAAATCTGCAAACAACCCCTTCCAAAAATTGGAAGTGAACTTGACATATTTGTTAGAGACTATTGCCTTCGGCAATCCAAGCAATTTGAAAATCTCCTTCATGAATATCTTTGCAATATCATCAGTCTTATGTGTAGACTTTATCAGTATAAAATGCGCTACCCTTGTCAGCTTTTCTACCACAACCATGATGGAATCATGTTGTCTCCAAGTCATCGGCAATCCTGTAATAAAATCCATGGAAATAACTTCCCATTTCCATTCTGGAACTGGCAAAGGCTGCAACAAGCCTACTAGATGTTGATGCTCAACCTTTACCTATTGACATTTCATGCACCTTGAAATGTATTCAGCCATGTCCTTTTTCATTCCTGGCCAAAAGTACTCCTTTCTAGCTGTAGTAATTGTCTTCTAATATCCTGGGTGACCAGAATATGGAGCTTGATGGATTTCATCCATAACAACTCTCCTCAAATCTGCTACATCTGGAATATAAATTCTGCCTTTATAAGTAATAAGTCCATCTTCTTCCAATTTATATCCTTCATACTTCTTATCAAGACTTTGCTGCTGCAATTTGTCTTTTACCTGCTCATACAATTCATCCCTAGCAACATGACTAACAATCTGCTACCTCAAATCTGATTGGCAAATACTAAGAGATGCCACATGCATTTCTTGCATCTTCCTGCTGAGTGCATCAGCTACCTTATTCTCTTTTCCTTTTATGTGCTTGATCTCGAAATCAAACTCACATAGAAATTCCAGCCATCTCGCTTGCCTAGCATTCAGAGTAGGCTGATCAAACAAATACTTCAAACCACAATGGTCTGTTCTGAGTTCAAATATCCTACCCATCAAGTAATGTCTCCACATCTTGAGAGCATGTACTATGGCTGCAAGATCTAGATCATGAGTGGCATAGTTCCTCTCAAGATCCTTCAGCTTTCTTGACTCATAACATATCACGTGTTTGTCCTGCATAAGGACTCCTCCAAGCCCTTGTCCGCATGCATCAGTACACACCACAAAATCTTTCTCTGGATCTACAACCTTCAATACTGGTGCACTGGTGAGAATATTCTTCAACCGCTGGAAGCTTTCTTCAGATTTCAAACTCCATTTGAACTTTACTCCCTTCTTATGCAAAGAAGTGATGGCATGTGCAACCTTGGAAAACCCTTCAATGAATCTCTTGTAGTATCCTACAAGTCCCATAAAAGATCTTACATCCGTCACATTTCTTAGAGTAGGCCAATTCATAATGGCTTCAATCTTCTCAGGGTCTACTGATATACCCTCTTTTGAGATAATGTGACCCAAATACTGAATTCTAGAGTCTGTAGAAGTCACACTTGCTCAGTTTTGCATACAGTTGATGTTCCCTGAGCAATTTCAATGTCAATCTCAAATTCTCTTCGTGTTCTTCCTCAGTCTTAGAATAAACAAGAATGTCATCAAGGAAAACAAGAACAAACTTGTCCAAATACTTGCTGAAGACACTGTTCATATGGCACATAAATGTGGCTGGTGCATTTGTGAGACCAAATGGTACCACTACAAACTCATAATGTCCATACCTTATCCTAAAGGTTGTCTTATGAATGTCTTCATCCTTGATTCTCACCTGATGGTAACCAGATCTCAAGTCAATCTTGGAAAATACATTTGCCCCTCTCATTTGATCAAAGAGGTCATCAATCCTAGGCAAAGGATATTTATTCTTCATAGTAACCTTGTTCAACTGTCTGTAATCAATACATAACCTGAGTGTACCATCTTTCTTCTTCACAAACAAAAATGGTGCTCCCCAAGGAGACACACTTGGTCGGATATACTTCTTTTCCAACAACTCTTGCAGTTGTATATTCAACACTAGCATCTCCATTGTATTCATCCTGTAGGGTGTCTTGGACACTAGTGCTGCTTCTGGCACAAGTTCAATGGTGAAATCAATGTCCCTCTTTGGAGGAAGTCCTGGAATCTCATCAGGGAATACATCCTTCAATTCCTGTAACACCTGATAGTCCTCCAACCTAGGAGTTTAATCTCCTGTTGGTTCCAGAATATGAGCTGCATACAACTAGCAACCTTTCCTACAGAACTTCTTCAACTGCATTGTTGAAACCTATCTTACTTAAATTACCTTTGGAATACCCTTCACAACCACTGGGCTTCCTTCTTCATCCATGCATTCAAAAGTCTTGTTATAACAGTCAAGCTTCACTCGATGAGCTTCTAGCCAATCCATTCCAATGAGAACATCATAGGAACCAAGTGGTAGAACATTCAAATCTACACAAGTGTTCAATCCATTCATGACCAATGGAAATTTCTCTATCACTTCGTTGACCTTTCTCTTAGTCCCAGTGGCTAACTAAACTAGCCAATATTTTCCATGCTTTACCTTCTTAAAAGCACAAAATTCTACCACTCTCGAAGTAATATAAATGTGAGTAGAACCAGGGTCAGTCAAAATAGAAACAGATTGTTCAACAATCTTACCTGCAACTTCAACCACAGTTGAATGATGATCTTCCTGGTAGTCCTCCAGTGCTGCATAAATTCTAGGGACTGCTCTTGCTACTTGACCCACTATTTCTGCTCCCTAAATGTTATAAGCCGGCCTTGCACTTTCATTCTCAAGTGGACAATATCTGCGCAAGTGGGGTCCTTCACATTTCCAACATTTGAGTGGACCTTTATTCTGATGTGGCTCTTTAGGCTTCCCACCTGTCACTCCAACTATATTACTCGCAGCTTGGGATGGTTTATTCTGCTGATTCCTGAATCGAGAAGATTTGAAACCTTTCCTTCTTTGGTCAAACTTCTCATTCTTCTTGTCCTTCCATTCCTTATGGTAATCAAGTTTACCCTTGCTTTTCTCATAGCAATACTTAGCCTTCCTGATTGCTTCTTCAAGAGTCCTAGGTTCATAAAACTCAATTCTACCTTTGTAGGCTGGAGGCAATCCACTCATAAACTATTGGATCTTCACTTTTTCATCTCTGATGTACCGGACATACCTCAACAATTCCAAAAACTTATTTGCATATTCATCCATGGTCTGCTGTCCCAATCTCAGCTCATGGAAATCCTTGATCTTATCATCATAATACCTGTCAGAGAGGTATTTCTACTTGAAATATTTCTTGAACTGTTTCCACTTCAGTTTCCTTCCACTCATCTTCTTTACTTTCTTGAAGTGTTCCCACCAAATGGATGCCCTTCCATTCAGATTGAATATAGCAACTCTTGGCTTCATGTTTCCTGAATAATCCTGCACTTGAAAGTACTTCTTTATCCCAAGAAGCCAAGCTTCAGCTTCTTGTCCCGTCTTTATCTCACCATCAAATGTAGGAGGTTTATCTTTCCTGAATTCATCTCGAGAGCGATCCCTATGGTGCCTTCTTCTTTTCCTCTTATGAGAAGATGAACTTGTATCTCCACTGGATTCTTCAGAATCAGATGGTCCACTAGAAGTCCTTCTTCTTCTCCTAGTGCTGCTCTTACTTCCTTCTAGCCTTGATGTACCTCATCCAGAATCTATCTTTTTCTGCAAGTCTATCAAACTCTGCAATATGGCAGCATTCAACTGATGCTGCTCTTCCTAGGCTTTAACCAAGATTCTCATGGTGGTTGCAACCTCGGACGGTGTCCCCTGGAATATCCTTCCAT
The DNA here is from genome assembly GCA_001517045.1 of Pseudotsuga menziesii. Lineage (NCBI taxonomy): Eukaryota > Viridiplantae > Streptophyta > Pinopsida > Pinales > Pinaceae > Pseudotsuga > Pseudotsuga menziesii. The sequence goes on from LPNX010343709.1 coordinate 21,760, forward strand.
TAGACTCTATGTCATCATTTTCATTATGGAAATTTTCTCCCATGGCATCTTCTGCACGCTCATAAGAATCTCGAGCATCATACCCATCATGGGTTCTCATGACTTAACCACCTCTTGCTTTACCACACCGTTCCGTCTGGAGTACTGCTCTTTGGAAGTTGTCTATAATTATGCAATGTGTTAGAAGCAGACTGTTAGATGGATGTCATTAATATAAATCAAAACTACTTACCTTCCTCTTTTGGAAATTCATAAAACACAATTTTGCTTAAAACACAAAAATTTTCTCTCTTCCTTTTCAGCCCTATGACCACTGACAGTCTGTTGAAATCTGCTTGAAAAATCACTGAAAAATTCCCTCGAAACTCCAATTTCCTGAGACCCAATCGGACCTCTTACCAGCTATCTTTCTGATACTTCGATGGTCAAAAACACCTAGCTCATCAGCGATCCATTTGCTTATTTCTTTCCGGCGTTTCGGTGGCAAACCAACTAAACTTTCGATCTGCATCGATGAGAAAACTGACTGTTCATCGGATGCACAGTCCCTTGAGTAGCCGTAACGGTGGAAAGTAATCTTACTATGGTTTCCGTGAGCAACCGAATAAACTTCTAATCTGCATCGGTGATGTCAACTACTGCTTGTCGGGTCTTCTCCTTACTAATATTTTGGCGTATCGGCCTACAGTGGTCTACTCTTCCGAGTTTCATCAGCAAATCATTGGTCTAATTTCATCTGCCATATCGAATCCATAATCATCTATCGCTCCGAACTTCATTGACGATAACATAGACTAACCACTGCGTCGATGGTTGGAGGCTCTACGCATCAGATGTTTAGTCATCAATATTTTCACAATGGCAACCAACAGACCCGCTTTGGCTTCCGCAGCCACAAGTCTATTGGCGATCGGAACCTCTAGGAGCTGTGGCATCGGTGCTCGGATGCACTCCTCGTCGGGTGGTTAGTCCTTTCAATTTCTGCAACGGCGGACATTCGGTCAACCAACTTTATCCGACGTAGCTCATCAGCAATTGAATCAAAGCATCGGTGATGTGATCAACTAACCATCGTCGATGGCCGATGATTCTATGACTTAGAAAAAATTCAAAATTTTTCTTTTTAGTCTTCTTCTCCGCCACTTCATCGGCTCCACTATCTCTTATTCTCCGCTGATCCGTTTAATATCTGTCAGCGAAAACTTCCTCTATCCATCGCCGATCAAGCAATTGTTTGTCACCGCCGTAGTTATGAACCCGAAACTACTATTCAATAACACCTTGGTATCAGCGACTGGAAGGACTAATGCATCGGCAGAATAGTTCACTTAGCAGCCACAACGACGGCTCATCAACTTTGATCCTTTTTCCAATCGACGGCCCAATTTGCTAATGATTTCTGATTGGCAAGCTGTTCCACTAACATTTTTTTATGTAGTTCATCGACAGTCAAAAATTTTCCTTGTCGGAAGACTAGTGCTCTAGGCTTCCACAACAGCGGCCGCACGAACCACTAACGTCTTTCGATAGCCGATGATTTCATTACTTAGAAAATTTTCTGAATTTTCCTGCCACAATTTTCTGATCTGTTGGGCAGAAGGAAACCTACCTCCGCTATCTGATCTTTCATGGCTCATTCAGGCCCATGCTACAACCAGAGCTCTGATACCATTTTGTAACGTCCCCGACCCTCCGACCGGCAAAGAGGATGCTACCATACATCAAATCCTCTGGGCATCTAGCCCCATGAACATGAACATACATACATATAATGTTGAAGCATGATACTTAAAAACATAAACCATATTATGAAGCATAATCATTCATAGACACAACGGAAGAAAAACATATCAATCAACACTCATGCATATACAGATCAGCATTTAACATGTATATCATCATTCATCAACAGTAAATATGATTGCAGACACAATTAGATAAGAATACTTATCTTATTAAAAACTTGTTCCGCAACCAGCTACGTCACTGCAACGTTCCACCCAACCATAGGCCCGCGTGCTCCTTAATCTCTCAGCAACCCTGCCACCCCCGAGCCGGGCATGATTCCCTAAGGAATAAGTAACTAGAAGGCTTACACATAGCCAAGGATAACAACACCACAAGGGTACACAGTTAAGCCATGCCAACATAGTTGGGTTTATCAAGTGAACAATCAGATCAACCAAGCCAACAAAGTTGGGTTTATCAGGCCATCCAGGAGCTGGGAAAGGCTAAATGCTAAGCTGGTGAGCTCATTGAAGAGCTACAGACACCAACACCAGAGCCATCCTAGCTTCTAGAACACCCACACACACCCAACACGAGCAAATTAGTCCCTTATTTGTAACACAGTCCCTCAGAGCCTGATCTTCCTTCCAATGCTATTCAGGGGTTGTGGAGAAGAAAGCCAGCTCCGTAGCTCTGTCTGTGTGGTTCTCAACCCACCAGTTTTATCAAGCACCTCAGGCCCTCATTCACCACTCCAATACAGTCTGAGGACAAAACCACTGCATGCAAGAAGCCAAATAGCTGTCCAAGCTTTTACGAGGGAAAAACACATCCAATCAATCATGGGCAAAGAGCAGCCCACAAAAAACTATGAACCCACAGCACCTGATCCTCAATGCAATCGCTGGAGAAATTGCACAGGAAGAAAATGGGGGAGAGAACAAACTCCCAAACTATGTGTGATGGAAAAATACACAGCCAAAGCAAAATGTGGAAAACAAACAGAATAAACCCACAGCGCAGATCACAATGAAACAATAGATCGTTCCACAGTCCAGCCACACCAGCAACGTTGGACAATAAGGGTCCCTTCTCAATGATGAAACCAACGCACCCTTCACAATCAACAATGGTGGATTAAACATAGGTTCTATGCGTGATCAGGAGGAAAAAATGTCTCCGACTAGCAAAACGGTGTAAGAGAGGCAGAAGCTGAACCCCCACACAAGGAATTGCAATCCTTTTAACTCCCTCAGGCTGAGGAAAACGAATAGTCACCATCAAGATAGTGGACAGGCCATCTGCAACCCAGAATGCGCGTCGTGGAGAGAGTACAGGTGTGAGCGTAGTGGTCTTTCCACCAGCAATTAGATGCCCCAACTAATCAACAGAACAATGAAGGTGGTGGTTGAATGAAATAAGGAAAAATGAGCAAAACAAATAGGGTGGTGACACATGGCTTTTCCCCCATGGCTCAGGGTTCATCATTTCCCCTCCTTATCCTTAGGAATCATGCCCCTTCTCAATTTAGTTGCAGTGAACATAGCTAGTTGGGTTATTTAATTAAAATGCACATTTACATGATGCCACAATTTAATATATGATGTATGTCCCGATATACCATTGGTGACCATTCCAATCCGAATCATAACATAACTAAATTGATGGTGGGGCCTTTTCCCTTAGCTCCTCACCATGATTATTTACAACATATGTATCTTGTATATTAATGAAAATGGGGTCAAAACTAGGGATGTTACATATATGTCATGAGAAAAGGGTCTCATCAACATATAGAGGGAAGAAAATTGAACTTGGTGGCACAAACGGCATCTCAAACAGACTCCATATGACTCTGTGGTACACGAAAGAAAAAATAGACCCAATGGAGGCCTATAAATAGGGGGGGGGCACATGACATGTGCCATTGCTACTGTTCAGTGTTGAGTTAGAGTGGAGGACCCTAGAGCTCTCTTAATGATTTTTTTCATTCTGATTGGTGGTTTTCATATTCGTGAATTGTAGGTAAGAGTACCTGTCAAAACCGTCCTTTTCACTGGTTTGCATTTGGTTTTATCTCATCTAGGTGCCCCTGTCGAACTAGAAGGGTTCATAGGGTCGGGTCACACTTTTTGAGGAAAAATCCACGACCTGGGTGCATCTTAATGGCTAGATAATTACAACCCAGTCGCACCTATTGAAGAGATAGGCTTGACCTGGGTCGCATCTGCCTAGCAAAAGAGTATGACGAAGTCGCATCTATTCAATTATTAAGCATGACTTGGGTTGCTCGGAATGGCTGAATAGAAGCAACTTCATCCTTGGGTGAGGATTTTTATGTGAGATTTAGCCTAACAAGGATTGGTTTGAATGTGCAGGATACCGCGGTTGGTGTGGTGAGAGTGGAATATTGGTACCTTGTGGGGGCACGTATTGAGAGATGCAGGAGTGATGGAAACGCTTTCCCGAAGTGGGTTGTTAATGTACTTTCATATTCCACTTATGGGGACTGCTAGACTGTTACTAGAGACGCTGGTGGGTTTCTGAGATATGAATGCAAAGTGCTTCATCTTCCAGGGAGAGTGGATAGAGATCATGCTCTATGATATTTACTTTATGACTGGGCTCCCGATTCTAGGTGTGATCGACGACACCACGCTAAAGCTCACACACATTGTGACACTGGATGATCTCTGTGAGAGGCATTGTTTTGCCTCTTCTACTGTGCATGGGTCGTACATCTTGATGTGCAACATTGAGAGTCTCTCGACTCGGGTTGTGGAAGCGATGGTGCTGCGGATCTTAGGGTCATTTAGATGGCACAAGATCTGAGGGGGGTAGCTACATATTGTGGAGCACGTGATGGGGGGCACCTACTATGGGTGGGCCCAGATGTACTTGACTGTGGTTCGACATTTGCTGAACCATGCTAGGACTGTGGGAGGGGATTTCTGTTTCCCTTTTTTTTGTGCTCTTTCTTTTTCGAGAGGCTGTCGACCCTTCGACCGCACTTGGCAGTGCGGGATGGAGGGCCTCAGGAGCCTCGTATGCAGAGGTGGAGTGAGATATTGATTCAGGAGGGAGGCGGCTTAGTGGGTCGATTATTTACTTGGGATTTGTTAACACAGTGGAGGCAGCTACCAATCCTTTTCAAGGACTACCTGTACATAGTGATGGACTATAGGGGATATCCAGAGATGCCCTGACCTCCAGGACAAGCCTGGGGGCCTGATGGTACATATACATGATGTTTTGTGTGATTTAATTCATATATAGTTCACTAGATTAGTGGTATCCAGTTTATGTGTATGACAGATACTGATGATGTACTACGTGCATGTGCAGATGTTAGACCACGCCCTCCTGCATGTTATGAATGACGGAGGGGCAGGGTGGAGGGGATAGATCCACCTACTCATAGGTGTCAGAGTGTCTTGACCTCACTTCATCATGACATAGACTGATTGTTAGATGGCGTTACTGATGAGGGCTAGCAGCACTTAGATGGTGACCTGATCGCTGCCTGTTATTGCATGCCCAGCAAGTGGATCCCCTTGATGAAGAGGATCACAGTCGCGGCTGAGTATGTTTGAGCGGAGGTCCAGGGTTATAGGTCCATGGAGGATGAGGAGGACTCCAGTGATGAGGAGGATACAAAGTCAGAGTACTAGGAGAAGGTCTCTGATTCTGATTAGCAGCTAGTGGTGTTGCCCCTAGTGCGGTGGTGCACTAGGATTTTTGTATTGATATGTATGCTCAGCTAAGAAAGCTTATGGAGCTTCTCATTTTGTATTGAACACTATGACATGATATATATATGTGTGTGTGTGTGTGTGTGTGTGTGTATTCACGTGGATGCACTTTTTATGGTTTTTATATGAGTGTTTTTATGATGAAAATTCCTAGATGATTTATATGACATATGTATGCATGATGCAGTTTTTAATTTCCTATATGCGATGATGAATATGCCACTCTAGAACGTCATTAGCCATTTGGTCTACTACACTATTGAGCTTTTTGGGAACATGTTTGAATGTGATGGATTCAAAAAATTTAACCAACTATTTCGTGCAAAGCAACTTTCTAAAGAGACAAGGATCACGTACCCGGTAGCAATTATTCAACTAGGAGATAAGCAGCTGGGAGTCTAAGAATACATCATGGTGATGAATACCCAACTAAAGGGTAGTGGCAAGGAGACTAATGACACCATCATACTCAGCCTGGTTGTTGGTAGCAATTCCAACACACATTCCATCGATATGGATCAACTCATCTGACGGGGAATAGATAACCCACGCGGCCGAGGCGATATTAGGAGACCGTCTACTTGCTTTGTCAGCAAATCCAATGTAGCGATGCGATGTAGGATCCATCTATAATAGCTAGGGAAATTAATTGTAAGACTCATATCAAGAACAGTGTTAAACAAAAAAGAAAGATTATACTACAAGTGATTCATGGTAGTGACCTCAAGCGTAGAACCTCTTGAGGTAGATCCCTTTGCGGAGATTCTTCAATAGGTGTCCATATGAGTTAGAAAGAGTATATGCCCCCTTGTTGAGGTAGAGGTGAACAACATATGGACCATACCACATGGACTCAAACTTCCCTTTTCCCAAATTACCATCGGATTTGTCGTAAACGAGGACCATATCACCTTTGCTAAAGGTGCGAGGGTGTACATGGGAGTCAAAATGTGACTTTGACCGAGTTTTAGCTGCTTCAATTGCTTGGAGGATAGCACGACAGTCCTCATTGTTCTGTTCAAGTAGAATAAGGTGTTCTTCCAATGGCGAGGCATCAAGGAGGATATCTATGGCAAGGTAGAGTGATGGAATCTTGCACTCAATAGGGAGTACCAAATCGACACCGTGGACTAAGTGGAATGGGTTAAATCCAGTGGTGGTTTTTTTTGATGTCTGGTAGGCCCAGAGAGCATAAAAGAGCATATGGTGCCATTTGGTTTTATGGTTTCCCACCATCCTCTGGAGCATGGTCTTGATGATCTTGTTGATAGCTTCAACTTGTCCATTTCCCTGAGGGTAGTATGCATAGGAGTACTGGTCTTCAAAATTCAACATGGTCCAAATCTCGGTCCAAACCATGTCTTCAAAGTGGTGATCGTGGTCTAAAACTATTTGTTGGGGGACATCGAAGCATGTGATAATGTGGTTGAAAAATAAACGTGCCGCTCTGCCGACCTTACAATAAATGTAGGCATCGACTTGGCGCATTTAGTGAGATAATCGATGGCCACAATAATGTAGTTATGGTCATCGGTCAAGGTGGGATTACATGTCATGAATTCGATTTCCCATTTGCATAAGGGACCGATTGTGACTGTTGGGTGTAACGACGCAAGGAGAGTCCTTGCTTTTGGAGCAAATAGTTGACAATTGTGGCAATGTTTGATTGCTTGGATGCAATCGAAAAATATGGTAGGCCAAAAATAATCGGCATGGAGAATCTTCTGGGTAGTAGCCAAACCCGAGAGGTGGCCACCACAGGCTCCACTATGACAGTCATTAAGGAATTTTTCAGCCTCATCGTTGGTGAGGCAACGGTGTAATATGGTATCAATTCCCCAATAGTACATGACATATCTGATGAGGAGATAGAGAGTATCTTGGTTGTTGATGAGTTGTCAATCTTCGTGGCTTAGGTGGGCCTCAAATTTCTGGGTGCGTAGATACAAGATGATGCCCCCATACCATGGGTCTTCTATGGAAATGACAAATAGAAATTCGTGAGGAAGGTTGATCATGATCGGTGGCGATGCAGTCAATGGAGGAAGGCTATCATTAGTGTAGCTAACGCTAAATCTTTGGTTCCCTTCAGGCTCGAGTAAACTTGTCTGTTTAGGCTCGTTAAGAATATGTCAATGAGAATCCACATTGGTGGTAGTTTATCACTTTTTTGGACCATGTGGAATAGTTACGAAAAAGGAGCAATCTCTTTTCTTCGGAATTGAGAAGAGTATTCTCAGGTATAGGTTTATCACTTTTCCATACCTGAGGGACTAAACTTACGAAAAAGGAACCCCCAGTATGAGCTTAGTTTTCTCTTTTTCCTACTCTGGACCCAAACATGAAAAATATTCTGAGCGTACTTTATGTCTTTGTCATGCTCGCTAAAAACTAAAGAAGAAAGCATCGATTTTACTGTTGTAAGCCCCATTTTTTGTAATCAAATGGATCTTTCTGAATGATCTTGCCATCCTTCACATGCGTTAAAATCAGGCTACATGCCTCTCTTGAAGGTTTGTCGGTCTGGTATTATTTAACCCCTTTTTCGGACCTTGTCGACGAAGTACGAAAAAGGTATACCTTAGTCCTTCAGGAGCTAAGAGAGTTCTTCTACAGATTGTTTTATACTTTTCCGGCCTCATGAGACTAAATAGTACAAAAAAGAAACCCCCTACAGTCTTCTTTGGAGCTTTCAGACTCTCAAAATATGAAAACACCAATGCACATGTACTAGTTCGGGCTCGTAAAATCCACGAATAAGTAACCTTATCAAGCATTATTCTCTCCCCTCTTCAAGCTTGTCAAAAATGAAGAGAGACCTGAGTTGACTTTCCTGGACTTGTTAAAATTTAACAGGAAAGATAAGGAAGAAGTACTCTCTTTGGGTTATAAAAAATGGTAGCATGTCCTCCTTGAACATAGCACTCTCTGAACTTTCTGATACTCATGTTTTAGTTTACACTTTCAGCTCAGCTATTACTTTGAGTTTTTACTCCTCCACTTGTCCTTTATACATGGGGAATCTGATCATGTCTCCTACATGACAGATAAGTCTAGTTGTCCTACCTGCAAGTTAAAAGTTGCCTTAGGTAATATCTGTGTCACGCTCATTGTTAAAGGATTTATCCCTTCATCTAATTATTATCCTGATTCCATCATTATCCTATCTGATATTACTTGTGTCTACCTTCCCATATCCAGTTCCTAGTCACTCTTGTGATATTTTGGAGGATTCATTGCCTTCCTCATCACAGTACGGTTTCTCATCGACACTTCCTGAAGATGAAGACCTAGAGTTTTGACGATGGTACCTTAGGATTCACTATCATTGTTGGTGAACTCCTTTGCTTCAGTTGTCAGTTTCACTCATCATCTGACATCCTGTTGAGTTTCTTCCATGTTCGACTTCAGCACATCTATTCACATGGTACATATTGTATTGGTTCCTTTGTATTTTGACGAAGACCTTAGGTTCACCTTTATAACCTTAGTTGCGCAAGATTATGTTATGATCACCTACATAGCTTCCATATTTTGAAGACTCATCATTGTATATTGTGGCTTCAATCCACCTTTGTAATTTAGGTGGTCTTGTTACCCATATCATATGATGTAATCAAATATTGTAAAGGAGCTAGTGTTCGAATATACTGAACATGGAATCCTCGGATATGATTTTGTATATGACATTGATATGTATATGTTTCAGGTACTTCCTCTGCTGTCTTGGTCACTAATTTCTCCAATATTAAATACTGTAATGTATTTCGGCCATCCCTTCCCTTTGACCTCACACACTTCTTCGTCCGAGTACTGACATCCAATATTTCAGGACACAAAAGGACAAACTAGATTGAAGTATCCAAAACACTATAGATGGGCATCACTGTCGATACATCATTTCCCGACCAGCTTAATATATTTTTGTTTGAACATTAGGGTTGCACACATGACTATTTGCACAGCAACCCGCATGTCACACGCGAGTATCTGCATTGCAACTCGCGTATACATTGAACATGCAGGTTTCCTTAAAGAAAGGAGTGTGTCATATGCAAATTTCCTATATCAATACTCGAGTTTACCTTAATTTGAAGTTAAAAAATATAAATCACGATTAGTCGAGATCAGTTGAGTCCCTAATCATAATTATCTCAACTGTCTCAACCTTCGAACCTACTCTATTTCCTCATGTATAAATAGAGGCCACGGGATGGGGTTAATGAAACATTCTTAGAAGAGCAAAGTTATGCTAGTGGTATGCCTTCAGACATCTTGGAGTATCAGAACTCAGTGTCCTCGATTTACAAAGGAGTCCTTGTTTAAGAAGTTGGTTTGTAATCTCACCATTCTCTGTTTATTAATAAAGAAAGTTTCTTCTTCCAATTTGGTGCACTCTTGTATATGATGGATCATGAATTATTTTAATTATTTCATTATAATAATGTATTTCATAACCATTGATATATATATAAGATATTTGCAGGAAGAACATTTTCTTTGCAGGTGATTGGAGAAATCCCTGGAAGTTGTGGAAGCAACTGGAAGAGGAGAATAAAAAGCTTGGATCAACCGTCATAAACTAGGTTTGTCCTATTTTCTTCTTATTCCTATTTCAATTTCTACATGTCCGATTATCTACAAGTCTATCTTAGTAAGTTGGTAACCCCAGATATGCTAGGTTATAAGGGTGTGTTTTCCTGAACAACATCTTGTCATTCAAAGAAATGTGCAGAGAAACCTGGCCAAGAGCATAAACTAGAGCTATAAGAGAGGACGACTGTGTTTTTAACAACTTAGAGAGCGGAATGGTAAGGAATACATATTATCATTACTCTTATGAGTTTGTCAATGTCACGAATTGGTAGTTACTGAGAAGCCATGGGTGCCCGATGAAAGGAGCTAGAATCATGAATACTGAAGAAGAGATGATGTTTGGTTTGGAAATCTTGAATCACCTCTTTTAAATGTCTAACCTTCTTTCATGAAATGTTTTTCCCTCCTTACCTGATCGATATCTTGGCTCCCATCTCAAGGTTCGCTATCCCACACTAGTGACCTTCCTACCTGGAAAGATGGTATTACCCTATCTTGTTGGTGCGACGGTTATCCTTCCTTCAAAGGTTGTTGGATCGCCCAATGGATCACTGCATGAAGTTTCTCCCTATAGTTCTGGTCGAGACCTGATTGAGTTCCTCTGAATCCAGTGTGCCACACGGGAGCATCTTTTTACAAAATTTGATGCCCCTAGTTTTCAAAAAGATGAAGATGTAATTTTAAACAAATTTGACTTCTATCACTTCCCTTGTTATATATATGAATCCTCAAGTTTGGCTTTTAAGAGGTCAAATATTGTATGCACTAAAGTGGATTGAGATGATTGAATGTAAAATCTTGATCACTCACTAATAGTCTAGCAAGATTCAAAGATATATAAGAGGAGTAAACCAAAGCAGAAAGGCTCAAAAATATTATGGTGTTTTATAAGTTAACCCTACGAGTGAATATAAACCAACATAGAAACTATGAAACACCTAAAATCATAAATAACATTCACCAAACAAGAAAAATTCAAGGGCTTATTACATGATTTAAACACCTAACAAACTGTAGACTAATCCTACTTACTAAATCATGAATAAAATAAAACCATCAAGTGGAGTGTTATACCAATCATCCATGAGAGACAATAAATAAATGAATATTTTATTAGTTATTTATCCCCCAATCCAAACATGTTTTACAAAAGAGGAAGTGTTCCCTCTATAAAGAGGCGAGCTTCAACTTCCTTGAAAATCCAAAATTATTTAAGGCTAAAACCCTATATCAATCATTGTGAGGCATAAACAAACAATATCCTCCTCAAGACAATGTAAAAAATACATAAAATATACATATAACATATTTGACTCTCCTATTTGCCTCTCCATATTTAATTTCAAAGTTGATAGTGATTATCTATATTAAATCCTCAAGTTTGGGTTTTAAGAGGTCAAATATTGTATGCACTAAAGTGGATTGATGCCTCTCCGTATTTAAGTTCAAAGTTGATGGTGATTATCATGAGATTCATGGTGATGATTGTAATGATAATGAGAACGATAATGATGATGACGATGATGAAAATGATGATAATAATAATGAGATTTGTTTTATTAGATTCAAGCCATCAGCTTAGACGGTGTAATACTAGTTTGGGAAGGCATAGAATGAAATTGTTCCCTTTGATTAGATGCTTTGTTCGTTAAAATTCATTGTGAGAAATCACATAATCAAGTGGAGTGATGACAACGATGACAATGACAATGATGATAACGATGACAACATCGATGATCATTGAATGATGATGATTATGATGACAATGATGACGATAATTACAGTGGTGATGTTTAAGATGAGGAAGAGGAAGACCACGATCATGATGATGAGGAGGACAAGGATCATGCATGGATGAGAATGATGATGATTATGATGACAACCATGACGAAAAACGATGAAAATCATCATCAAAACAATGATAGTGACAAAGATGAAAATGGGTAAGATATTGGTGGTTCCACATACATCCATTGTGAAGATTGGGCTCCTCTTGGCCAACACTATTTGATGAATGGGACATAATGGAACAAAGTAGAGAACCATGGGACATGAAGAAATATAATCCATACTAAGTTGAGAAAACATGTGTTATTTATAAAGGAAATTTGATAACTTGGGAAAATCATATATGAAGATGGATTCAAAGTAGATACCAAGAATATCAAATCCATATCCAGTTGGTAAACTCTAAAGATTGCAACTAGTGTGAGGAGATTCCTAGGCTTGATATGTTATTATGGAATATTCGGCAAGGGTTTCTCTAATATTGAATATCATCTCTCATGGGGAATATCATCTAATTGTACTATTATTGTGATAACTTTAAAAACAATGGCAACTCTAGTATTTAAAATCCTAAACGTCATTTGTTGATATGAATCAAAGTCTAAAAACAAATGGACCAAATCCCAACTCTAATATCCTACTCAAATGCGCTCGAGAAGAAAGTCATTATCTTTGTAGAAGTAACTCTGGTTGAAATATTTACAAGTAATTGGTTAAACCCGAAAAACGTGGATAACTAACTCCATGAGTAGTGGATCCCTCACATGAAGGGGATTAGACCCTCTACTATTTCTATGCAAATGGATTCTACACCTTCTTTTTTGAGATAAACCTTGGTTAAGGAAAATATTTTCAAAAATGACCCATAGTTTGTGGGGCCGTGTTAAATGTATTTGAGTAGGTGGATGTTTTACTTCAAATAACAATAAGAATCCCAACCAAATTACAATGTCGAGTAACACTTCCACACTTGTCTCTATTTGTTTGGATGATGAAACATTCAAAACCATTGGAAACATATTGGGTAAATACATAGACATAGTCAAAGCTCATGCTTGACAATAGATGCATGTGATTGAATCTAAGTGGAGGTTGATTAAGGTAAGGGCATACAACTATTGAAGTGAATAATGGAAATATGTAGTTGAGATTGTGTTGTTGGAGGAGCTTTAATTGGAAGATGGAATAGATTGGTTCAATATATATCTTATAATTTTTCAAAATTAGATTTGAAGAAGATATATTGGCGTGGTTTAAAAACCCTACTAATGGAAGCTACATAGTGTGTTTTGGACATACTTCCATGTTTTTAAACAATTGAGAGATTGAGGGAAATTCGTGGTGGTCAAAATTTACAAATCATTCTTGAAGTCCATAATATTTATGTGGGTGGACCTATAAAACAAAGTAAACACATGGGATGTTTTAATGAGATGCACATGGAAAGGTACTAGTATGTGTCCTCTCTGTAAGAGTAAATAAAAGGCAATATAACATTTTATAGTTAGATTTCGTTACTCTAGGAAATCCTAGGAAACATCAAAGTCATTGACTAGTGAAGGAGGGGTTTGAGAAGGAAACTCAAATGGAGATTAAGCTCACAAAACCTAGTTGGATGAAAAGGTGGTTGCTAAACATAATATTGATCCTCTTAGAATTTTCTGTGCACCATGGCTAGCTAGGAACAATATGATATTCTAATACCAATTCACATCTCCCTTGCAAGTTTTCTAGAATATTTAGCATGCATATGATGGGATTATGAACATTTTCAGAATAAATTTACCAATGCAATTTGGGCATTTGAAAATTGACAAAACATATCCATAGGGTTTTCTTAACTAAGATTTCATGGTAAATTTGGACCTATGTAAAGTTTGGGGAATTCACCTACTTAACCAAGGATCGCCACTTTACCTTCACCCGATAGCATGGAAATGGGTGTAAGAACAATATGGACAAGATTAAGGCATTACTTATCTTTATGGGTATAACTATAGACAAAGGCATATTAGATCCACAAATGATGATGAAAATAATGACAATGATGATAATGATGACAATGATGATGATGATGATGATGATGATGATGATGATTATAATGATTATGAATATGAAAATGATAAATCCTAACTTCTTATAAACCCCATAACCCCAAATCCCCTAACCACTTAACCCCTTAAACCCTAACCTCTAAGGCCCATACCATTAAATGAGACCATAGTGACCATAGTGAGCATAACCCCATTAAACCCTAATCCTAACTCTTTATAAGCCCCCTAAATCACCCAAACCCCATAATCGCTTAATGCACTAAACCCTAACCATTGAGTCCCCTAAACCCTAAGGAACCTAACCACTAAATGTGACCATATTAGCTATGTATATTATGTAACACATTCATATGAAATATTGTGACCATAAGGCTCTAAACACTAAAACCCCTAATAACTAATCCCTTGACCCCTTAAACCTAAACCTCCTTATACAGCTAAATCCTAACCCCCCTAATGTGACCTTACTGGCCATAGTGACCATAACCACATTGAACTGTAACCCTAACTCCTTATAAACCCCCTATTCCCAAATCCCCTAACCCATTAACCAACTAATACCTTAAGTTCTAATTTATGCGACCATTGTGACCATAGTGACTATGTATTTTTCACAATTCATACATCATAACATGACCATAAGGAACCTAGCCATTAAAACCTCTAATAGCTAAGCATTGAATTATGTAGAACCTTTTATCCCAAACTATCAAGATAGGTAAAGAAAATTCCAATCCTAATGAATTTTGGAGGTGGTTTTTAAACCCCCCCCCAACTCCCTAACCCCCTAATGTGACCATAATGACCATAGTGGCTATAACCTCATTAAACCATAACCATGACTCCTTATAAACCCACTATTCCTAAATCCCCTAACCTCTTAACCAATTACACCCTAATCAAAATAAAAATTTAATCCTCATCATAATCATCATCATCGACAAGGCCCTAAATTTTGTCCATGAATGATATCTAAGGCCATGAGAGCCATTCTTGGTGCCCATGAAGAGCCTTAGATTACACTAAATTTTTGACCCAACAACCTACATTTTTGGAATTGAACTCGATTTGGTGTAACAAACTTTAAATGGACACCATATCCTACTCACGTGACAAATTTCCCATTTATAAGGCCTACGTAGTAGCTAAGGACCCCACAAATTATGGACCATGAAACCCTTACTTTGGTATCATTTGTAACCATCCATGTTGTTCTAAACCTCAAAATGGCCATGACCATATCCAACTTACATGCCAAAGATTCCTTGTGGAGGGCTTGTGGTGGTAATTTGGGGCCCCGTGTATGGAGCATGAGCTTTAGAGGCAAATTTTACAGCCTAAGACCATAGTTTTGACTATATTTTAAGTGACACATCAAGAACCATACCCTATGTGCAAGTTTTCAAAATGATGACCATATCTGACATGTAGACAAGATATTTTATATGCAGATTCATGCTATGTGATGGTTAAGAGAATCATGATGGTATGTGACCTCGTAAACAAATGGTGTGAATTTAGGCCATAAATTTAAACCCTGTACCATGGTGTGGGCCAAGAGATACATAATCGATGTTATAAATCTCAAAACACAAACATATCCCACTTGTAGTTGAAATAATATTCCCTCCATAGATATTATGTGTTGTCTTAAGGCCTTATGACACATCACTTGTGAGACTAATTGGTACACGTAGGCTAGAGTTTCCATACGTAGTTCTTATGTGGTAGTCTAGGTTAACATGTATGGACCATCAATTGTATAGAAAATTAATATGGCATAATACCCTACATTTAGTTTGTGGGCCATGCTATAGGCCACAATAATCATCCTTATCAATGTTACACATATTGAAGTGGCTGCCATATCTCACTTGTAAGGTGAAGTAATTATGTGTAGGGACCTACATAATGACCATGACAACATAAGGTCCTATATTGTTCCTTATACCATGGAATGGTCCTCAAGATCCCTCCCTAGTGTGCCCCTCCTCAATGTGGTGGCCACATATCACATGTAGGTATCTAAGGATTCCCTACACAAGCCCTATGCAATGACGTGGGTTATTATGAAAAGACCACGAACCCCATTAACAAATGTTTTATCCCAACAACATGTGTTTTGGTATCAAATGATAGATTAATGAGAAAACAACGTCCATATAAATGTTAAAAACCTAAAAATGGCCACCATATCCACCCAAAAGCACATGTTATGGACTAAAAATCTGTATCTTCACCCTGGGCCACAAATTGGGTCATGAGAACCATCCTTGGTGTATTAAACCTAGCTTTATCGAAATGTTTCCTTGAGTGGAAAAAAATGTATCCTCACTGGTTTTCTTTACCTTGCTTCATATTATGGGAGATTTGGAATTGCAAAAACAAATGGATCTTTGAGGACTCTCCACCTAATGCTCTTACAGCTACATGTCTTACTACAGGTCTCTACATTAAAATAAGTTAATACTCCCACGTTTCTAAATTTATTGTGAGCAAAATTTAATAGAGTCTAAACTGTTATTTTAGTTGTTTTCAGTCTAAAAGGTTGTCTCCAATGATAGTGTATGAGGGTGGAACACAGATGTGCAAAATATTTTTTAGTAATTTAAAAATGTATGCATTGTAAAATTTTGATAAAGTGTTCGAGGTAGAGTGTGATACAAGTGGAGAATCTGAGGCAAAATTATATGCAGGTACCATACATATAACAACAATTACTAATTGGCTTTAATCCTCAATAAAATCTTATAAATTGTTTCCTCAAGTGCAACGATTACCAACTGGCGTTAATCCTCAATGCAATCTTATAAACTAAAATGATTTTAGTGAAATTTAATCCTTGGAATTCTTAATTTTAGTTGTTTATATCTGGTCCACGGATGTAATTTATACAACCGCTTTAATAATCTCAAAATAAAAATATATTATCTTGCATATATTTGACAGTGGATTTAGTCCTGGTTTGATTATTCCAGAAGCCCTGGAAATGCTACACGCTATAAAGATCTCCTAGGCCTTGTTATTCTGAATCACCAAACTCTTAAAACCTAAATAATACAATTTCAAACTTTTACTCTCCAACGAGACATTCCTCTGAAGGAGATTGGTGCAGTGTACAACGTGCTCCATGAGATTATGATTCAAAATTATAATATAATGCATTCTACATCGTGCATATATGCAGGTTCCATACATATAACAACAATTACTAACTAACTTTAATCCTCAATGAAAACTTATAAACTCAAACGATTCATGGGAAATTTAATCCTCAAGTGCAACAATTACTAACTGGCATTAATCCTCAATACAATCTTATAAAGTAAAACGATTTATGTAAAATTTAATCCTTGGAATTCTTAATTTTAGTCTTTTATTTCTGGTCCACACATGTAATTTATACAATTGATTTAATAATCTTAAAAGAAAAATAATTTATCTTGCAGATATTTGACAGTGGATGTATTCCTGGTTTAAATTGCTATATGTTTAGTTTCATTTTGAGAGTTTAATTGTGCAAGTTGTTCATAATTGTTGTTGCCAACAGAGTGTTTAGTTTCAACTTGAGAGTTTAATTGTGCAAGTTGTTCATAATTGTTGTTTCCAATATAGTTTTCTCCAGCAATTAAAATTGGAACAACTCATTAACATGGCAAAGAAATATAAGCATCCCTCTGCATAGATTCATGTGGAACAATTGTAAAATTTTATTTTTCCTCTATATCACTGATCATAATAAAGTGTTGGAGTTAAAGACAAATTAAGTTGGAAATGGAGAATTGATGTGCATAATTTACATGTCCAATATCCAACATCAGAGATCCACTTTACCATTTCTTAGCCACAAAGGAAAGAATATCCAAAACATATGTGCTAAACATATGTATTATTTGGGATTGACTATTTTTTACATATTGAATATCCAATATAATATAAAATATGCATAAAAATATATATTTTAATATTAAAAATTATATATATTTCAGATTTATATTGTTTTATATGATTTTGGATTAATCATTTTATAAAAGTTAAATACCCAAGAAAAAAATAATTGTAATATTCGTATGATACGTGTGCATTTAAAGAAAAAAGATCACAATATTTTAAAAGAGAACACTATATATTAAACAAAGTATTATATTGAAAACTAAATTCCTATAAAGAATTGGAGGTGAGAAACTCCACATGTACATATCAATATATAGTGGCTAGATTGGTGGCAATTTGTTTATGAGAATAGACGTGACCACTATTATCATTACAAAAAAAAAATTATCAAAATGATAAAACTCCTTTTATTACAATATGAGGAAGAAACCCTAGACTTAGGAGTTGAGGTGGAAAAAGAAAGGTCAGCCCCTCTCATATTCTTAGCACCATAACTTTAGAATACAAACTCACTCCTTAATGCAATACCTCATTATAAATCTCTTGACAAGATCTACACTTGTGAATATATATATATTATTTCCACCATTTTCAAACACTAGAAGGACCTATAAATTGCATTGAATGTTCAAGATCCAAAACTACCAAAATTAATATTGTTTCTAAGATGGCCCATAATGAACACTTATAACAATCATCCCCTTTGAAACAAGTTGTCACCATTGAATCAATTTCATGTTTTAAGTGTCGGAACTTTAGCTCGATCATGTTCTTAAAATAATATCGAATTGAAAATGTAATGTTAATGTAGTAGATGTGTGAGGAATCCTCACCAATTCATTGTCAAAAAATATAATAATAAACAATGATTATTGTGCATAAAAGACAAGTGGCCTAGATTAAGTGTGCAAGTCGGACCTAGATTAAAGCAAACAAGAAAACATAGATTCAACTATACATAAGAAGGAACCTCACTCATTTTCACCTAGGGAAGTTCACTCCACTCAAGGAAGAAGTTCACTACAAGCTAGAAGAAGTCTTTTATGGGGTTCACTATATGTGGAGGATTTTCTCCTTTGTTCTTGGGGTTGATATTCTGATATATGTGATTACCATGTATATGGATGTATATTCATGTACTTTGAACTGCGATCTCTATTAGAAGGTTTCCAGGTTTTCTCCCTTGTGGTTTCATAGGTCAAAATATTGTGTCTATTTTTTATGTGCTTGGTTGTTCTTTTAGTGATCATACTATATGTTCTGTTGCATATAATATTGGAATTATACTATTATTTTTAAAAACTATCATGGTATCATATAAATTCTAAAAGAGACCATTGCAAAAAACTAGGGCTCCATACTTCGGAGCTTTACAACCTCAATTTTATCTTGAAAAGTGCATAGTGGAATTCGCCCTAGGATGGTTCACCCTTCTATGGAGGAAAATTTTGGATCAATGATCTTTCAACTTTTGACCTAATTCTATTGGGGTCAATATATAGCTTTTATTGATTCAATCCCTTCTATCCACTTATTTGGTTCAGTCTTGACATTCTCCAACTTGCCTTGGTGCGACACATATTTCTGTGGGAGCAAATCCTCATTTCAAGAACTTTCAGTTTTGAACTAAATCCTAACGATATCAGAAACTAGGGCTTCCATTTTGTTACTACTCTATCCATAGGTCTAGGAAAAAACAAGGTCTATTCAAATCGCCCTAGGAGGGCACATTTATCTATGGAATCAGATTTGCAAGAATCTAAACTTCAATTTGACACTCTCCTGCTAGGGTTTCTAGGTTAGTCTTTAGATATCAATGTTCCAATCAAGATGAATAATGTGAAGGTGGAAGATAAACTTGATAGGGATTCCAAATTCAACTCATGGAAGTCTGTGAAACTCATTAGCCTAGAGGATAATGATATTCTAAAGTTTGCAAATGAAAAGGTACCATAATGAGAAGAAGAAGCAGAGAAGACTAAATTGAGGAAGAATGATGTGAAGAAAACAAGAATCTTGATAGATGCAGTAAAATACCACTTGGTACCTCATATTTATCAGAAGAAGAAAACCAAAAATATGTTTGTATTCTTGAAGAAATTGTTTGAAAATAGAAACACCAATAGAGCTCTTTCCTTAAGACAACAACTCTTTGACATCAAGATGACAAAGTCAGACTGATCAGTTGCATCCTACCTCATGAATATTTTTGAGCTAAGAGATCAATTGAGCACCATTGGAGAATCGATTGAAGATAGAGAACTTATCATGATGACTCTTAATGGTTTCCCCTCCTCCTGGGAACCATTCATTCAGAGTATTAGTGGGTGATCCAAATTTCCCAAGTTTGATCGATTGTGGACAAACTTTACACAAGAAGAGACTAGACTTGAAGCTAGAGGCATATTGCATGGAACTCAACATGAAGAAAACCATGCCCTTACATCTCATGCCAAGAAGGGAAAAGGTAAGAGAAGAAAGTTTCATGGAAGAAAATACAAAGGTCAACTATCAAGTCCCAATCCAAAACAAAATAAGAATAAGGATATTTCTCATATTCAGTGATTTAGATGTCAGAAGTATGGTCACTATGCCAAAAAGTGTCGTAGCTCAAAATAGAGAAAACACCAGGCCTCAACTGCTGATATCGATGCATATACTCCACACAAGAAATTCAAGGAATGATGATTTTGAAGAAAGTACGGAGGATCATCGAAAGGATTTCTTATTTTAGTACTCTCCATGTATGCACCAATGACAAATTTATCAAGATGATGTGATTTTCCTTAGTAATGTGTGAATATCGAGATTGTGGTTTCTTTAATGGAATTCCAAAAAGAAAGAATACGAAGGTCATAGGACTCCTGTGATTTCAGCAAGGATGCGTAGATCAAGATGGATCCCACTAAACAACAAAAGATAAGTATTTGTATTTTGATTATCATTTGTCATTATGTCTCTTATAGATCATATATGTATGTTTTGAACATATTTTCATAATCGTTATATATAGATATGTTTTCCCATAATTTGTTTCTTAAGTATTGCATATTATGTAGATAATTGGGTAAGTGCAGGCTATAGTGCTGCATAACATTCCATGAGCCCCTGATGGAGCTAGTCTAAGATGAAACCTCTTTGCTAAGTACGTGTTGAGAGTTGTGCATGCTCTCGATAGTTTGTTCTGGTGGAGATGGAAGGAATATATATAGTTACCAATTATTTTTGGAATATGGATGGATGTTGTGCTGAAGTATTGGATAATATGCTTACATAAATGTGTGAACTACTGTCATTACATTGAAATTTCAACATAATTTGATTGAATTTCATGATTCTACAATATTGCTAACTATCTGATTGGATTTGAATTGAAGGGAAATACCATATTCCATGGCCTACAAAGGAAGGATAATGAGACTTGTTCTAGAGGACAAGTGATGGACATATAGATCTTGTTGATATTCAGTGTTCGAGAGAGAGAAGGATGCTCAAAAGCCAAAAGCTTCTAGGAGCATGGATTCTATGATAAAGTGAGCAACACTAATATGAAATAGACGTGGATATAGTACATTCAGTCATATGTGGGCACATGACCCAAAGGTCCAGAGGATCTCATATGGAAATTGATGGCTGGGAGGAGGACCCAATGAATGATGATCTCTTTCCTATAATTGTTCATTCTATCAATGATCATGAGAAGTAGTTGGCATATAGTTGGAGTCATGGCAGACTCTAGAAGTGGTTAGAGCCCTTAGTCCTGAAGGGCGTGATCATTTACTCAATTTACTTCTAATGATATATAGAGAATTATTGACAGGTGCAGAGGAATTTATCCTTGAGTCCAAGATGAGGATCTTGGACCATTATACCATGTATTGGTATTGGAGGTGTGGCTGAGACCTAATGAGATATTCCTCCTTTAAGGGAAGAACACAATTGATATCCTGAGTAGATATAACATGAGGGACTGTGAGTACATGTCTACACAGATGGTAACAAATATAAGTGATGTTGTCTTTTTATTCATATTTGGTGGATCCCATTGTACAAGAAGTTGAGAGGATCATTGATGTACCTAGTCGTCACTAGGACAACTGATACAACTTGTAGTAAGGAGATGTGCTTATTTTCTCTGTGACAGTTGGTGTTCAGATTGGTGCCTCACTCATTTACACCCAACCAAGTTCACTCCACTCAAGGAAGAAGTTCGCTACCAGCTAGAAGAAGTATTTTCTAGGGTTCCCTATCTTTGGAGGAGTTTCTCCTTTGTTCTCGGGGTTTATCTTCTACTATATGTGATTACTATGTATTTGGATGTATGTTGTACTTTGAACTAACATCTCTATCACAAAAATTGTTGTGTTTTATCCCTTGTGGTTTCCAAGGTCAAAATATTGTGTCTATTATTTCTATTCATGGTTGTTCTTTTAGTGATCCTACTATATAGTATACTACATATAATATTTGAATTATACTGCTACCTTTAAAAACTATCAGGTAAACCTTTAGGGGGGTCTTTCCAAAATCCCCCCCCCCAAACGTCCTGTTGGAATTTTCGAGGGGGTCTTTCCAAACCCCCCCCCCCCCCAAAAAAAAGTCCAAGTCATGTTGGAATTTTGGGGAGGTTCTTTTCAAACCCCCCCCCCAAAATTCCAAGTCATGTTGGACTTTTTTTGGGGGGGTCTTTCCAAACCCCCCGGGCCAAAAGTATAAGTCATATTATAATTTTGGGGGGGGTCTTTCCAAACCCTCTCCCCCAAAAAGTCAAATTCTTGGGACTTTTGAGGGGGGTTTTTGAGGACCTCCCACAAATACCTAAAAAAACGTTTTTTTTTTTGGGGGGGGGGTTAGAAAAACCGCACCCAAAAGTCTAATTCTCATGAAT
>LPNX010343709.1:44639-62840 GCA_001517045.1 Pseudotsuga menziesii
TTTTGAGGGGGGGGTTTAAGAACATCCCCCAAAGACCTAAAAAAAATGCCCCCAAAAGGGTATTTTGTTGTAGTGCCCTCAAGTACAATGTTGGATCCTATGCAAATATAAATCCTTATTGGATTAATGCTCAAATACACCAATCACAAGCTCCACAAGTTCTAGAAAACTCCCAACCTTGGTATCCACCTATTACACAACAAACCTGGGCACCTCCATACTGACAAAAAAACCCCTGGAAACCAAACTTGAGAAATCCATGCTTTGGGATCAACAACAAATCCAATCACAACCTCCTCAAATGAAAAAACCTCAATTCCAATTTTCATTGGTACAACCATCAATGCAACCTCCTCCACAACCCTATATAACACTACCATTGAACAATCCACCTCCTATACCACTTCTTCCTGCACATCCCACTCCTAACCCCAATAATAAGGCTGGACAACCTGTAATGGTTGTCGAATTACCTAATTATCTAGCCTATTCCATCTCCACAATAGATTTCCACGACATCCAATTGTGCTCTGGCAAGAATATTAATAAAACTACTTCTCCCATAATTACAGAAGAACAAAATGAAGAAACACCAAAGGCCTCGCTAGTTCAATCTAAAGTTAACCTCACACCCATCCCACCCATGAAACCATGGGAAACTAAGCAAAAACAACATCCACCATACCCTGAACACTTAAGTGTACACAAATTAGTTCCTTAGTTAGAATTCGATATCCTAGGAGAATTATGAAATGTCTATGTGAATATTCCACTATTCCAAGCTATTTGAGATATTCCCATTTATTCCAAAGTTGTTATAGAGTTATGTTTAAAGAAACCAGGCAGAAAGAGAAAGGATCCCCCAACAATCCATGTGGTAGGATATTTGGAAGAATTGATGATGGGTAACACTCTTGCTGCTAAGTACTCTGACCTTGGTAGTCTCATTGTCAAGGTACAAATTAATGGTGTTTCTCTCTCCAACACACTGATATACCTAGGAGCAGCCATGAATGTCATGACTAAACAGACAATGGAGAGATTAGGTCTCACAAATATTCGACAAACTACTACTATTTTACATATGGTTGACCAATATTCTGTAAGAGCAGAAGGAATTATAGAAGATATTTTCATTTATTGGATTCATGGGAATACCCAACATATTTTATGGTTCTGCAAACAAAATCAAACTTGTGAGCCTATCCTTTGATTCTGGGACGACTATGGTTGGCCACAGTTGATGCCTATATCGGTTGTCGATCAGGCAACATGCATATATCCCATGGTAATGATGTCAAGGAACTCAGATTGTATCCTCCTATGAATCCAACCATACAATAAGAGCTTCCCTTGTGGCCAGACGAGGAGGAATTTGAGCAAACAGACGGGCCTTACAACTTTACATGATTGAACAATCTATTGCAGTAAAACAACCAATTGAGGATGATTTGATCAGACGGTTTATGACAAATTCCAACCCTTCTTTAGATTTTATGGAGTTGTTTAGCTCAGTATGTGCTACCCAAAAAATCGACATTACCTCAAGTTCATCTATGACACTTGATATTAATTCCAAGATCCTTACTGATTTTGTGATTAAAGAAGTGGAAATAGAACCCAGGAAGACATTAAAGATCAGCTCTACACTGTCATATCAACAAACATAGATGCTTATCTTTTTATTAAAGAAACATAAATTGCATTTTCCTGGGATTAGAGTGACATGAGGGGGATCCACCCTGATTTGTGTATGCATCATCTTTATACAAAAGACGATTGTAGACCTATCAGGAAACCTCAGCACAGAATGAATCCTACATTAAGAGAAGTGGTCAAAGATGAACTTCAAAAGTTGTTGGCTGAAAATTTTATTTATCCTATCTCTGGTAGAAAATGGGTGTCCCCATTGGTCATAGTTCCTAAGAATAATGGTAAATGGTGCATCTGTGTTGATTATAGAGAGTTGAATAAGGCCACACATAAGGACCATTTTATGTTATCTTTTATGGATCAGGTCTTGGACACACTAGGAGGAAAAAAGTATCTCTCCTTCATGAATGGATTCAATGGCTACAACCAAATCCTTATAGCACCAAAGGATCAAGAGAAAATAACATTTACATGCCCATGGGGAACCTTTGCATATCGGGTGTTACCTTTCGGTTTATGCAACACCCCAACCACATTTCAATGTGTTGTACTCAGAATCTTTGTCGATCTTATTTATGAAACCATGGAAGCTTTTGTGGATGACTTTACCTCTCATGGTGAATATTTTGAAGAAGCTTTGAATACTCTGGAAAAATTACTTACACAACGCAAGAAATTCAAGCTTTGTCTCAGCAGTGAAAATGCAAAATGATGCTCACAAAAGGCATTGTTCTGGGTCGTCTTATATCCCCAGATGGCATCAAAGTAGACCCAGTAAAAATTGAGGTAATCCTTAATTTACCATCCCACACACACAAAAAGAGGTACGCAATTTCATTGGATATGCATGTTATTATAGACGATTTGTTCAAAAAAATTCAAATATTGTTAGTCCTTTATTTTTTCTCATGTGCAAAAACAAACAGTTTGAATGGTCGGACTCCTGTCAACTATCTTGGGAAACTTTGAAACAAAAAGTCTCCACAGCATCCATCCTACGAGGACCTAATTGGTCCCTACCCTTCCTAATATCGACAGGCGCTTCTAATACCGCCATAGGAGGAGTATTGGGCCAACAAGAAGACCATAAACCATATGCCATATATTTCATTATCAAAAATATGACTGCTACAGAACTAAACTATGCACTCACTGAAAAATAATTCTTGGATGTCATTTATGCTATAAATAAACTTCGTCGCTACATTACCTGATATCCAGTAACTGTGCACACCGACCACTCAGCTATTAAATACCTCGTGAACAAACCCATTACAAATGGCAGAGTCACTTGGTTGTTGTTGCTATTACAAGAATTCGATATTTCAGTAATGGATAGACCAGGTAAAAATAACTTGGTTGTTGATTTTCTTTCTATAATAACTAACATTGATGAATCTTTACCGGTCAATGATGCTTTTCCATATGAACATTTGTTTGTTATATCCACTAATGTACCTTGGTTTGCAGATGTAGAAAATTATTTGGTTGAAGGAAAATTCCCAGGGCATATGACACCAAAGGAAAAGCAGAGAATTGTTCAGCGCAGCGGCATATTTTCCTGGATAGATGGGTATATGTTTTATACGGGACCTGACTTGGTGATCCAGTGATGTGTTTGTGATGATGAAATCTACCCAATTCTGCAAACTTGTCATGATGGCCCATGTGGAGGACACTTTGCAAACAAATGAACAGGCCACAAGATTTTATAATTGGGCTATTATTGGCCTACCATATTTAAAAATGCCCAACAGTATGTCCAAAGCTGTGATAGCTGCCAAAGAATGGGGCAGCCACTGCAATCAGACAAAATTCCACTTTAGACTCAGCTTGTTGTGGAACCATTTTAGAAGTAGGCGTTAGAATTTGTTGGTCCCAACAAACTTCAATCCAGGAAGAAATCATACATTTTAGTATGCACAGATTATGTGACAAAATGGGTAGAGGCAAGGGAACTTCCAC
The DNA here is from genome assembly GCA_001517045.1 of Pseudotsuga menziesii. Classification (NCBI taxonomy): domain Eukaryota; kingdom Viridiplantae; phylum Streptophyta; class Pinopsida; order Pinales; family Pinaceae; genus Pseudotsuga; species Pseudotsuga menziesii. The sequence goes on from LPNX010343709.1 coordinate 48,258, forward strand.
GAGCAACAGAACATGATGTTTCAAACTTTTTATATGCAGATATCTTCACCAAGTTTGGATTTCCGCGGAAAATCCTTATTGATGGAGGATCACAATTTACATCCAAACTCATTGAAGCTATGATAGAAAAGTATCATATCAAGCACAGGGTAACTTCACCATATCACACCCAAGCCAATGGGCAAGTAGAAAGTACAAACATAATATTGGAATACATACTCACAAAAAATGTCCTACTTCATAAAAGGGACAGGGATGATAGGTTATCAGAAGCCTTATGGGCCTAAAGAACAACATAAAGAAGTACCATAGGTTTGACTCCCTATCAGTTAGTCTATGGTAAGCAAGTCACCCTACAATAAAAAGTTGAAATCAAAACATAAAGAACTGCATTTCAATTAGGCATGGATCTATCACAGGCCCAACATAACCGCCTGTAGCAGCTTAATGAGCTTGATGAATTGTGATTGGCTGCCATAGAACGTACAACCATCGTTCAACAACAAAGGACTAAGTGGCATGATCAATTCATCAAAAGAAAGTATTTTAAATAAGGTGACTAGGCTCTCCTATACGACTCCATAGTTAAAAATTTCAAAGGAAAACTTTGCACTCGTTGGATGGGACCATATGAGATCGAAACAGTTTATGATAATGGCACAGTATGACTCAAAACTATTGATGATGAAGGGACGCTCCTTATGGCCAATGATCATCGATTAATTCCATATAAGAAACCATTGTCCAAAGAGGTGTTCATCTACAACATTGATGCATGTTGGTGTACCAAATATTTCGAGATACTTATCTTGACATCCGAAAAATAAGAGTTCCTGAAAAAAAAAAAAAATAAATAAATAAAAATAAAAATTGGACTGTGAAAATCCCTTTGGGAAACAATTCTAAAAAAAATTATGTTGTTTTGCTACTAATAAATTTATATGTACTTATCTACAGGGACATTCTATAGACACTTTTTTTCCTTCTTCCATATACATACCATTTTCCATCCATTTTCATCCCTGTGCATTCCCTTCCCTGGTTTCATTTGGTCATTAATGTCCCTTCTCCCGCAACTGTATGCATTTTTAAGACTATCCACAAGCATTTCATATGTCACATTCCACAACATTATGGAATTCCTTTTCATTCCATTTCACACACCCTTTCCACAATGTTATAGAACCCATTTCCGCAACGTTACGGAACCCCTTTCTGCAACACTATGGAACCCATTTCTATTCCACTTCACACACCTTTTCGCAATATTACAGAACCCTTTTCCGTCGCACCACTATGACCTTTCGTCATGTCATGGCATTCCCTTCTATCACATTGTGGAAACTTCCACCTATCACATTACAGTCACTTTGTGTATCAAAGAATACCTTTCTCCATGCAGCAGAACATTTCTTACCTGCATGGGCCCAGCATCATAACCGTCATCAGCATATGGAGGACCATCATCACACGTAGCATTGCTATGCAGCATCGTGCATTCAGTTTCAATAGCTAACCTCGGTCCCATCAAATCTTACTAGATTTGACTCCACCCCAGGACATCATTTCAGATCGTCATGTGCAAACGAAAATTTTACCAGTACAGCTCATCAGTGCAGCGAATGGGGAGCCTTCCACCATAATTGTCACCACCGCAATCAACAGATCATCGAACCCCATGCATATCTTCGGTAAGGAAGGTATGTAACCATCCTTCATTAGCTTCTGATGAGTACAATGCAACTAATCATGACTTACCAAGTCATTAGTCTAACACGGGGTCGTGTGTAGATTTGGATGGGGGGGATGATTTAGAGGTACCTCTAAATATAGAAACCACTGATGAGAGAACTAAGTGGGATGAGGAAACTTAACAATTTAGGTAGATTATTAAATCCACCATCAAGGAGCTATAGTCATACCATTACTGAGAACACCATTGTGCCACCCTGTGATACCAAGATAACTCATCTTTTGATGGTCCAAACCCATTCTTTTCCTTGTAAAATCAACAAAAAGACTTGAAGTGTTACAGGAACTGAAAGGCAAACAAAGAACGAACTATAATGAGGGGAGAAATCCTAAGTGAACCCAAGAATGCGGACATGGTCTATAGATATAGAGAAGTGAAAACAATTTTTCAACAAGCAGGTTGGATGGATTATTTTGAAATAATAAAGGAGGGAGACGTTGTGATTGCAATGGAGTTCACACGCACATATGACAATGAAAATTCAAAAGTACAAGGGTTAAAATTTTAGGTAGATAAATTAAAATTTACAAGAGTCTTCGAGTTACCACATATAGGTGAAAGATGGTTTGAAAGACAAGTGCCAATAAAGCCGCTCAGAGATGAGTTCTTGGAACCTAGTAAAGTAGTGCATGGAACAAAGAAGGGGACACGACGGGTTTCATTGTTGACTCCATGGGGCGAGGTGGCGCTCTGCATGCTTAAGTTCATTACATGTGAAGGTCGGTTTAGTTTTCTATTTTCTTACAATTTTAAACTTCTAAACCATCTAATACATCAAAAATATATCAATATGCCATATTTCTTATGGAAATATTTAGATTTGATGTGTAGAATGGTTCAGAGCAGTAAGAATCCAAACACTAGTCTGGCATATCATGGTGATTAGGCTGTTGGTGGAAAATACCCTACAAAAGAGAAATCATACCTAGGAATCATTCATGAGGGTATCTCCAAGCACCAGGAAAACATCGAAGAAGAGAAGGAACACATTGGAGAATACCCGTGAAACCCCAAGGAAGAAATCAATTCATAAATAAATTCGGAGGATTTTGCAAGCTGAAACACAAACCATATCAATAGAAAGGCCCCGAACCAAATCAATATATCAGGGGGTCAAAAGGAACAACAATATCAAGAAAAAATGTTCTGTCAGAACAATGAGCTTGATAAAAGACCGGGAGAATTGACTACACCAGAAAGCACTAGTAGGAGCCGGGTAAAGCAAGTTGAGTTGCAGAACATGGGGGAGCAACAGAAAAAAGGTAAAGGGTGGAAAACTACATTCAAAGGGACGTGAGTTAAGAGGCCGAAGGAATTTCATCATGTTCTACTGGGAAAATATCGAAGAGCATACGGTGAGCTAAGGATTACTGGAAATTAAGGAGATATTATCAGAAATAAATGGAAGAAATGACAACTCTGAGAGAAAAATTGCAGAGAGTAGAAGGATATAAGTTGGATACCCTATCGGAGGTCATGGAATTGGCAAGTGAATAGGTTAAAGAGGTAAGAGTGACATTTAGTGAAGAGGGAGCAGAGATTCTTATGTGGGGAACGAATATAGAGTTGGAAGAGGAATTTGAAGCAGAAAAAGCAGAAAATCAAGAGATCTACAAAGATACCCCATCCGATGAAGCCTGAATACAGAAAATTGAGGATATGGTAGCCCAACTGTAAACAACAGCAGGAGAATTGGAGGAACAACTAAATTTTTCTAGAGATCGAAGAAAGGGGAAAATGCATGAAACAATTACAGAGAAACTACAGAAACATGATTATGCCTTGGCCATGAGGAGGCTTAGCCAGGAAGTGGAAAATTTGATATTTGAAAAAGAATACATGAATTACTTGGCCCATTCTATGAGAAATATAAGACCTCCTTAGAATCTTTATTCTGTGTTTTTAAAGGAACAACTCATATCCTCTAGGTTGTCAACGGTAACCATGGGATATAATGATCACATTGAGATAGAGGACGAGTTTATTGCTGCCTTTTAAAAAGTGACAATGAAGAATAGAATTTTATATGTGAGTTATATATGCATAATTTGATTATGATAGGTTATGAGGATTGGGATCCAAACCCTCATGTAGAGGAATTATAGTTGAGGGAATCCATGTCCTTCATGAGAAATCAATTGCGATGGAATAATATTGTAACTTTTGTAGAAAATACTGAATGGGAAGATGCTCTCTACATAAGAAGTTCCCCCTCACATGAAAAATTGTTCACAGCTAGAAACCAGGTTATGCAAGATCAAGCATTTGTTACACTTCTGGAAACCGCTCAAATCAAGGTTGTTTAGGAGTGCATGAATTGGATTCCTTTTCATAGGTTGGAAGCCTTACTCTATCTACGAAGAAGGGTCAACGCCTTGAGTCCTAAGTTGAAAAGGAAGGATCCCTTCTCTATTATAATGTTTGAGCAGGCCCTAGACAGCGTACATGACCATCTTAGCCATTTGGATGTGCATAAAACCAAATGGATCCAGATTCGACTTCATTTTCCTATACTTTGGTGTCCTATGGCGGATGGAGAGGACAGTGAATTCTGGAAAATTGTTAGTGAGCAAAGAGGATTTTACAATATAACTGAAGGGGGGTATTCCTATTATAAGTGGAGTGATGAATGTTTCAACAGCTCTCCAAGTACCCCTGTCAGTGGAACATGGTGCTAGTTTGCATGAGGACATGCAAACATTTTGGTTAGGGGGAGATGAAGGGTTGTGTATATGGCACTTTTTGTTCTCTTCTTTTTGTCTCATTATTAACTTTATGGTCTGTTCCTATGTCACCACTAGCTCTCTTGACCACATTTAGCAAGGTTTTGGATTTGGTAAGGATTGATTATGTTTTCTTTGATATTTTTCATTTGTTGATGATTTGGATAGAGTTATGCTATTATAATTGTCTACTAAAGAAGTGGTGTTTCAAGTTCATGGTTGTTACAATTTCAGGTGGCAGAACGAAGTAACTGTGGAGGGTTGAAAGACTTGCAGACATTAGAGGAAATTTCAACTCAAAATGGGCCTTTCAACCCTAATTCAAATTCCATGTCATCATGTGTTAGCCAATGAAATTGCTTTAAATTTGAAATATTGTATAGGTCTTAAACAATTTTTTAATATAAATTCGGGGATAGGTATCATAAAAAAAACCACTTTTTTTGTTCCTATTTTCGACATATCTCCTTGTGTTTTTACTCAAATTTCGATCAGGAGAGCTCATATGTCATCATCACATTTTTTCAGGTATTTATTGTTTTTGGGATAGTGGGGTCCGTCAAAAGTATGCACAGTGGGTACTCGTTGGATGCGTAATTTAATTTTCAATCCAACGAGCTCTCTTGATCAAAATTTGAGTAAAAACACACGGAGATATGTCGAAAATATGAACAAAAAAAGTAGTTTTTTTCTTTTCTTCCTCCAAAATTAATAAATATTATTTTATTATTTTAACTATTATTTTATTATTTTCCTTAGGAGGCCCATTTTGAGTTGAAATTTCCTCTAATGTAAGTTTCAAGTTTATATATATTATGCAAGCGAAAATTAATTTGAGACAAGTAGTTCCAGTATATATAGTTCGACCGAGACTTCTCGTTAATTAAAGGCAATCCTAGTGGTCATTATTGTTGCACGTGTTTCTCGTCAACACCATGTTTTGAGACAAAAATCTCAGTGTTTTCCTTGAATTCCTTAGAGTTTGAATTTAAATACGAGCAAGGATGAACCATTTCATAATTGTGGCCACCACCACACTTTCCCTTTGAGAAAACTGCAGTACTCATCTCAGCAATGCCTTTTTGTTGTTTGCACAGAACGGTGCCACTGCCTGTTTCCCATATACAAGGTGTGGTACCCACCTAGCAATGCCTTTTCTCCATGAACAAGGTGTGATGCTCAAGTTATGAAGGAAAAAAATGAAGGTTTGAGAGGCTTCTCGAAGCTTGCCTTCGTGGAGCCTCATCCCTATCTGTCAGGACACTTGGAGCTTGAGAACCATCATCCTAGGATCCTCCCTCCACCTCTCCCATGGAATACTCAACCTACCCTATCCTATTATTCCTTTATATACTAGCTTACACCTCATGGGTAAGGGGAGGAGGAATGTGTTATTGCATCCAAATTCTGGCCAATTTCAGTAAGACCTTTGAGTGGTTTGTAGGAAAGTAGAAGGATTTGAGGCAAGCCTCCATTGGGAAGGGTTCTCAACACCATGGCTTAGGTTGTATGATCTCTCTCTTCATGTTTTAATACAAATAAAGGTTTCTTTCCCATAAACATTTATGTGTTTGATTATCATTGTGTTTATTGTTAAATTCCTTGGTCTTTTACATAAGATCATAGACTAGCTTGTTACTCTGGTTTTGTTTGTGTTTTTGTTGTGTATCTTACAGGACATCCGCATAGATAAGGAACTCCAAAAACCAAATTTGTAGCCTGTGGAAGGTAAAGAGAGTATTTAATTCAAGAATTTTATCCAATCTTAGGGAAAGTTCTTTTATATTTTAACTGTTTTGTTCTAGGTTTGACTGTTTCATCTTGGGAAAATAACCTCTATCAACACTAGTTGAGTATTTCTTGTAACAAAAGTGGCGACCATATTGGGGAGATAGATCAGATTCTTTGTTTTGTTTAGCTTTGCTTCAATCTTCAATTTCAGTCTATAAATCAAATATGTCTGTGAATTAGTTAGATTTGGTTTGAAATGGTTAGATTTTCCTTCATTTTCCTCTAATGCATCATATTATTGCTTTCATATGTTATTTGGATCCAGTACCTCAATTCTAACACTTTCCTTTTTTGCCTCTATGTGATTTCAAAATATCTTTCGGCCACTGCACCTGGGTAGTGTAAAAGGAGCACCTACCGCACTTTTCCTTCAAGCAAAAAGGGGTGCCACTGCATCTTTCCAGTATACAGAGAGTGGTGCCATCATTGTGTAACTATTGACAAAGCGCGGTGCTTAGTCAGTAACGCTATGTACTCACCTGACAAAGCGCGGTGCCATGTAGGGTTTTCAATCGTTGTTTAATTTTTGAAATCTTACTTTTGAAATTTGGTTTCTGAGTGTTCTTGGCTTATATACTGATAGTTGGAATCTTTAGACAAGATATGGAAAGAGTCATTTGGATTTATTTGTTTATACTTTCAAGAGTTAGTTTTGATTTTGGCCTTAGAGGCTTCTCGTTCATCAATCTTTGGTTTGAGAAAGGAAGTATTTGAAAAAGAAATTATCCTTTTAGTTCTCTGAAGTGTTTTTTTTAATCAACTGAAAAGGAAAGTAGTTTTGCTTTTGTTTTCTTCATAGTTCATTAAAATATTTTCTTTATGTTTGTTATTGAAAAAATTGAGAGAAAATTGATCATGGATCTTAGCATAGGGATGAAATCTTGATTACTTGATTAGTCTCATCAACTTTCAGGTATGCATATTATGATTACTTCTTGTATGTTTTCTTCCCAAAAAAAGAAAAAAATAGTTTGTTTTTTAGTCTTTCTTTCATTTGAAGAATTGAAAATTTTTGTGCAAAGTAGTGATAGTATCTCTCTTTTTAAAAGAGATCTTATTCTTTTTCTTTTCAAGATTTGCTTTAGAAGTCTTTGCATGCTTGCAATAGGAGTAAAGATATAGTTCAATACTATTTTGTTTGGGATTTTTTTGTTTTGGAAAAACAAGAACTGAACCTCTACCCCTTCTTCAAGTAGGGTATACCTGAAAAGTTAAAGGGAAATATTTGCATGAGCATAATTGCATGGTTTAACATCTCTATACTCACCTCATGCATTCACCTAACCGTAAAAGATAAAATAAAGCGCTAGTTTTGGTTAAAAATATTTATAAAGGTGTGATAAATTAGATACGTGTTCCGACATCTTTAAACGTAGGAGTTGTCATTATTTTCTTGCACTGCATCCCTAGGATCGTGTGGTTATTTCATGTATTACTGGTGTTCGTACTAGAATCTACCACATGAAAATTTCTATATTTCGGTAGTGTGCATGCAAAGAAGGGACCTTGACTTCCGTTGGGAAAATGTTCACTAGCATTTTTGTTTAAGCCATGAGTGTTTTAGTCATCCTAGTCAGTTTTTCATCGCCTCAAAACCTTTATCCTGGTCGGTTTGTATGCGTATCTTTGGTTTTATTTTCCTTGTTTGCATTTGAAAATGCTATAGTTCCTAAACAAATTTGTCAAAGCCTCTGAAGTTTTTGTGAGTTTCCCTTCATCAAGTAAATCATTTTGTATTCAACTTATCCTAGGTGCATTATGAATTTTTATAATTATTTTTATTTTAATTAAAGGATATTTTAATCTCTTAGTTAAAATAATAATTTTTATAATTGGAAAACATATGGGCTCTCTTAGCAATGTTCGCAAAGAGTGTAATAGTGCCAAAATATCACAAACAAGGCAGCTATTTTTGAAGGTTATATATATTATTGCTTAAAATGAGTGAATAGAACAGTATACATGTGTCAAGTTCTATCAATATTTTGGCAGAGAAGGATATATGTGTCAAGTTCTATCAATATTTTAGCAAAGAAGGAGCGAGCTGGAGATGATTTTTGATATCAAAAAGATATGAATTGATTTCAATCTCTTCAAAGCAGCAGGTTGACTAAGGTACAGGTGGCAAGTTAGTTACAACATGCTCTTTGTTTTCAGTCAAATCATGGAATCAAATTTATCCCCGTACTTCCAGATTTGGTGCATGAAAACGACGATAAATACTCAGCAGAGCATTCAATGTGTTAGCAGTAGGCATCCTAACCCTTGGATTAAAACTATTTAATATCTAAGGGTTAAGATGTTTGCTTCAGACCCATTAAATGCTCTGCAGCAGGCTGAGTATTTATCGCCCATGAAAACAACCGATGTACAGGTGGCAGGGGATCATCCAGCAATGCCAGATTTATAGTGGTCAATCAAGGATTGATCCAAACTTTTTAGTTCAAGTAGCATATTTTCATTTCCAAACCAGCACATCATGTGGCAATTAAAGATTTTGAAAAAGGATTACCTCCAGGTTTTCAGGATTCCCAGGATTAGATTAACTTCCTCGAGCATTGAGCTCCAGAATTCAAGGCAGGAGTTGAGCATTCGGTTCAAGTTTTAAAATCATATATATTACAATAGAGAACAACAATTGTTCGAATTCAATTCAACATCTTCAGGGCAGTTATTCTTAGTTGAAGTAAATCAATAATCCCATATTTGTTGTTACAAAAAGTAATAATGAATCAATCATTTCCAGATTTCATGAGGAAAGGTCATCAATAGTTCCTCATTTTTAGAAATCGAATCATTTTATTTATGCATCGAATTAGCATTCACTTATAGAGTATCAACACTTAAAGAATCAATTCCATGCGTCAGAGCATTCGTAGGCCCAAATCATATTCGGGTCTACTTTCCAGGCAATGAATTGGAACGAGATCCAGATTGATCGAAAACAAATTCAATTGTACTAGATCTCCTGCAATTGCTTTAATTTTTTTAGTTTATTCTTCTCCTAAATGTTATAATTTTATAATCTATTTAGTAATCAATATCAGTTATTTGATTACAGGACCTAGAACTTTCAGATTCTTTACCAGCATCATATAAAGCGGAATTTGAACATTAATGAATTTATTACCTGACTCCATTTTGTTTTGTAGATATTTGACTGCTTCAGATCTTCAGATCAGTAAACCCTTTGCTTTAGTCTTCAGCACAGTAAATCCTCAGCTTCAGCCTTCTTTAAAATAGAAAACCTGTTTCTCTCTCTTACCCTATTCCAATACACCCTTTCAGATATCAATCGATGGGTATTCTGAAGGTTCCTTTTATGGGTGGAGAGAGGACCGGTTTCCCCAAGACCGTTATTCTCCACGTGCCCATCATAGTTGGAGAGCATTCCCTGAATTCGTTAGTAAGATCTCCATGAAAACGTAACTGCTGCCAGCACATGCATCTCATCATGTGGGTCATTAAAAACTGATTTAGAAAATTAGTCTTACATTCTCCCACTTGGCACATATGATAGCTTAACGTTAGAGTTTAACAGATTAGACATTAGATGCGCCATAATTCATATTCATCTTGGTTTTCAGTGGGTCATCATAATATTATAATTAAATAACCTAGTAATGCGAGTCATGACGGTTCCATGTCAATAAAACAACATAGTCCCTTTCATGTACCACAACATTAGTAACCTATTTAATTAGTCTGTAAGAAAGGAGTGTGTTCATAAGGTCCAACAATAATGTCCCTTATCAGAGACTATTCATGTCATCATACATTTTATTCTCATACATGTACGTACACATTTAGAACAGAATGTATCAAACAGAAACATCTTTATTAAGATCTCAAAGTGTCGAATAAAACAAATAACATAATGCGATTTATTTCATAAAAATAGCAACTGTTATGTGCTACGTTCAATACCCATTCTATTAACATGTTCCTTAAATGTCTTTGGTGGTAATCCTTTTGTCAATGGATCTGCAACCATGAGCAGTGTGCTTATGTGTTCAATTGACACTCGTTGTTTCTGAACTTCTTCTTTAACGGCAAAGTATTTCAATTCCATGTGTTTAGCACCATTAGAATACTTGTCATTCTTAGAGAAAAATACAACTGCGGCGTTATCACAATAAATCCTCAGCGGCTTGGCAATAGAGTCGACAACCCCAAGTCCTGAGATAAAATTTCACAACCACAATCCATGAACCGTGGCCTCAAAGCATGCCACAAATTCAACTTCCGTAGTGGATGAAGCAGTGATGGTTTGCTTCGCACTTTTCCATGATATTACTCCTCCAGATAATAGAAATAAATAACCAAAAGTGGACTTCCTACTGTCAACACATCCAGCAAAATCCGAATTTGAGTAGCCAATCACCTCTAGATTATCAGACCTCCTAAATGTAAGCATGTAATCCTTCGTTCCCTGCAAGTACCTCATCACTTTCTTTGCAGCTTTCCAGTGATCCAATCCAGAATTAATTTGGTATCTTCCCAACATACCAACTGCAAAACTGATGTCTGGTATAGTGCATGTTTGTGCATACATTAAACTTCCTACTGCAGAAGCATAAGGAATTCCTTCCATATGTTTTCGTTCCCATTCATTCTGCGGACATTGCATAAGGCTGAATTTATCCCCTTTCTGAATAGGGGCATCACCAGCTGAACAATTATTCATTCCGAATCTTTCTAGAACTCTTTCGATATAAGCCTTCTGAGACAATCCTAACAATCTACGTGATCGATCCTGGAATATTTCAATTCCTATCACGTAAGATGCCTCACCCATATCTTTCATTTCAAAATTCATAGAGAGAAACTTTTTGGTTTCATGTAATAAACCAAAATTACTGGTGGCAAGCAATATGTCATCAACATACAAAATCACAAATATAAACTTACTCCCACTAACCTTCAGATATATACACCGATCAACAGTGTTTTCCTTAAATCCAAAAGAAGTAATGGTATTATGAAACTTAAGATACCACTACCGGGAAGCTTGTTTAAGTCCATATATTGATTTCTTAAGTTTGCAAGCCAGGTGTTCTTTTCCTTTAATGGAGAAACTCTCAGGTTGATCCATATAGACTTCTTCCTCTAAACTCCCAGCCTTCTGAGACAATCCTAACAATCTACGTGATCGATCCCGGAATATTTCAATTCCTATCACGTAAGATGCCTCACCCATATCTTTCATTTCAAAATTCATAGAGAGGAACTTTTTGGTTTCATGTAATAAACCAAAATTACTGGTGGCAAGCAATATGTCATCAACATACAAAATCACAAATATAAACTTACTCCCACTAACCTTCAGATATATACACCGATCAACAGTGTTTTCCTTAAATCCAAAAGAAGTAATGGTATTATGAAACTTAAGATACCACTACCGGGAAGCTTGTTTAAGTCCATATATTGATTTCTTAAGTTTGCAAGCCAGGTGTTCTTTTCCTTTAATGGAGAAACTCTCAGGTTGATCCATATAGACTTCTTCCTCTAAACTCCCAGCCTTCTGAGACAATCCTAACAATCTACGTGATCGATCCCGGAATATTTCAATTCCTATCACGTAAGATGCCTCACCCATATCTTTCATTTCAAAATTCATAGAGAGGAACTTTTTGGTTTCATGTAATAAACCAAAATTACTGGTGGCAAGCAATATGTCATCAACATACAAAATCACAAATATAAACTTACTCCCACTAACCTTCAGATATATACACCGATCAACAGTGTTTTCCTTAAATCCAAAAGAAGTAATGGTATTATGAAACTTAAGATACCACTGTCGAGAAGCTTGTTTAAGTCCATATATTGATTTCTTAAGTTTGCAAGCCAGGTGTTCTTTTCCTTTAATGGAGAAACCCTCAGGTTGATCCATATAGACTTCTTCCTCTAAACTCCCATTCAGAAAAGTTGTTTTCACATCCATTTGGTGCAGTTCTAAATCGTAATTAGCTACCAATGCCATAATGATTCTAAGTGAGTCCTTCTTGGACACAGGAGAGAAGGTCTCTCTATAATCTATGCCTCCTTTTTGAGTGAAACCTTTGGCCACAAGTCTAGCTTTATGTCGTTCGATATTACCCTTAGAGTCGCGTTTGGTCTTAAAGACCCATTTGCAACCAACTTTCTTGTATCCTTCGGGCAATTCAACGAGATCCCAGACTTCATTTTGGTCCATTGATTTCAATTCATCATTCATGGCATTAATCCATTTAGCAGAATCATTACGTTCTATGGCTTGTGAAAATGAAACCGGATCCTTACATGTTCCTACATCAAAATCTGATTCTTGTAGATAAACCACATAATCATCTGAAATAGTAGACCTCCTTTCCCTTTGAGATCTCCTTGATACTACTTCTTGTGGTCCATCTACCATCGGTTCATCGGTGACAGCCTCATTATGGAGTGGTGGTTCATTAATTTGTTGTTCAATGTTGTCAGGTTGTTTATCAATGATAGGAACAATAATTTCCTTTGAAGCCATAGGTACAGGAACTTGTACCCTAACTTCTTGGATAACCACATTTTGTGATTTATCACTCCCACTGACTTCACCATTTTCAATGAATCTGGCATGACCGGTCTCTACAATTATCGTACTGTGATTAGAGCAATAAAACCTATACCCTTTGGATTTTTCAAGATAACAAATAAAATTACCACTGATCGTTCTAAAATCCAATTTCCTTTCATGTGGATTGTACAATCTAACCTCTGTTGGACAACCCCAAACATGCAGGTGTGTTAAACTCGGTTTCCTTCCTGTCCACAGTTCAAAAGGGGTTTTTGGAACTGACTTACTAGGAACCTAATTTAATAAATATACAGTGGTCTTAAGAGCATACATCCACAATGACTTGGGTAAATTGGAATTACTTAACATACTCCTAACCATATCCATTAAAGTTCGATTACGCCTTGCAGCTACACCATTCTGCTGTGGCATTCCAGGCATAGTATACTGTGCACATATGCCATGCTTTTCAAGGAGTTTAGCAAATGGGCCAGGGCACTGCCCTATTTCATCATACTTTCCATAGTATTCACCACCTCTATCAGATATGTTGGTAATAACTCCCGATTAATTAATTATTCAAATGCAAATGCCTATATTTATACAAATCACATGGCGGTTGGGTTTCACCTTCCGCTCAGCTTGTTTGGATTCCTACTATCTATTTATTTATTTATTTACATTATATAACCCTAACGGATTATATTCTAACAATCCCCCTCTTAATCCGAAGGGGTGTTCGTAAGTCCGAGCATGTTTCTGAACCTTTCAAACTTTTCTCGTCCAAGTGCTTTGGTGAAGATGTCTGCAACTTGATCATTTGTGGAACAATGTCGAAGATGGACTGTCTTGGCTTCTACATGATGTCGAATCAAATGATACTTTGTGTTGATGTGTTTGGTTCGATCATGGAATCTAGGATTCTTAGCCAGCTTGATTGCAGAAGTATTGTCGACCAGTAATGGAGTGGAGTTCTCTTGTTTTTCTTGCAAATCTTCAAGTATCTTCCTGAGCCATACTATTTATTTCGTTGCTTCAGCTGCAGCCACATATTCTGCTTCTGTTGTTGAATCTGCCAGAACTGATTGTTTGCGTGATCTCCATGAGACAGCTGCCGATCCAAGACTCATAGTGTATCTAGAAGTTGATACTCCTGTCTCCTTATCGCCATCAAAATCTGAGTCTGAGTACCCAATAAGTTTGAAGTCATCCACTTTAGAGTACTTGAGTCCAACGTCTTGAGTCCCCTTCAAGTATCTTAGAACTCTTTTTACAGCTAACCAGTGTCCTTCACAAGGTTTATGCATGAACCTTGAAAGTATGCCAACAACATAAGAAATATTTGGTCTAGTTGTTGTAAGGTAGATAAGACTTCCTACAAGTTGTCGATACTTGGTCGCATCTTCAAATTCTTTTCCTTCGCTTGATGTGAGCTTCACTTTCTGTTCCATTGGAGTAGATATAGGTTGCATTCGGTCATGCAAAATTTGTTTAGTAGTTCTCCAACATATTTTTTCTGAGATAGGAATATGTACTTAGGATGTTGAGTGACTTCAATTCCTAAGTAATAGTGGAGATGTCCCATATCTGTCATTTCAAAGATCTTTTTAAAATCTTTCTTTATGGATGATATATAGCTCTCATTGTTCCATGTCATCAAAAGATCATATACATATACCACAAGATACACAACAGATCTTCCAACTTTCTTTATAAACAGTGTTGCATCATCAAGATCAAAATGTTCGAAATTTAACTTCAAAAGATGCTCGGTT
>LPNX010343709.1:64870-78405 GCA_001517045.1 Pseudotsuga menziesii
AGAGAAGTCATTGCATTAAATCCAAGATTACAATGTGCAACAATACAAGAATCAGAAGATTTACTAGCATTTTGGTCATATTTCTTCTGGTTGTGCTTGTCTTTGATGGACTCCCACGAAGCCCAGCACTGATCTGATGTGTGCCCAGTCTTTCCACAACGCTTGCATTGCAAATCTGATCTTTTGTTTCTGCCCCCTCTGCCTCTGAAATTTCTTCTTCCTCGTCCTCTCTTGCTGCAATCTCCCTTGGAAGGGTCTTTGGATTGGTCTTTGCCAGCTAGGGCAGCACCAATACTAGATGCCAAAGAGTGCATCTTTACAACTGTTAGTGTAATTTACAATAATAAACTTGATATGACAGGTAGAAATAGAAAAAATAATAACCTTGCAGGTCTACAGTCTCTGCCAAGGTGATTTACAATCTCAACTTCAGATTTTAAAGTGATACAATGACAGTATATCAGCTTCAATTCGCAGCAATTTCAAGGAGAAGAAATCAGTAGATACAAAATATATCAGAATATATCAATCATACATAGGCTTCCTTAATACAAAACATATCAGTCAATAGCAATATGTGTTATTATTCAGCATAAAACACAATCTTCAGCAGTCTTCATGCAATTGGTAATGTCAATCGTCAACTCAGTCACAGCAGCAGCAAATACAAGGCAGTCTTCAACACAGTCTTCAGCAGTCTTCACAGCTTCCATTCAGGCAGCTCTACGCAGGCAAAGAACGCAGACAGTAGCAGTCTTCCTAGCTCTTTGGTTCAAGCTCCAACAGTATGCAGCTCCAAATTCAAAATGCTTATTCAGGCTGAGTCTTTACACGTTCCACTGACAGTACAGCAATCTTCTCAGTTGTAAACAGAAAAGAGGAGAGAACGCCCACAATGGAAGGGCAAAGGAGCAGGTCGCAGCTTCTAGATTGAGAGATCACCTCTTCAATGCGCAGCATATAAACTCAATGCATATAAACCACAATCACAGGCTCATACAACAGCCACAACGTGGAATATTTGCAACCATCAATCTTCATATGAATTCATTCTCATTCATATGAACACCAGCTTATCCCATCTAATCACTTCTATGGGCCATCACAGCTTCCCATTTTTCAAATACCTCATTTACAAACCTTTACACAGAGTTCGAAGATTTCCAGACTATTCAGCAGGCAAGGACCGCAATCATTCTAAGAGCACTCGTGAGAATAGCAGCTCTCTACTTTCTTAATTATTCATCTATAAACCATAGCTTTGAGGTGTCTCTCCTCAGTATTCCCTTCTCAAATGCATCTGGTGCATTCAATGTTTGAACCAATCTCTTGTTTAAATATTTAGCCTCGACGATGTATTGGTCTGATTCGATCAATGCTTTTGGGAATAAAACACGAACTGCTAGCTTTGCTTCTGATTATGGTTATCGCTCTCACCGAAATTTTGCATCGGTAAAAAGGTGGGAGATCGCAGTCACCCCATGCATATAAATTAGGTTAAAAAATTAGGGTTTATGCATTTACCTCCACGCAGTCTTTACTCAGTCTTCAACGCAGATGTCTTTCAATCTTCAACGCAGTCTGTAGACGCTCTTTCACACAGCAATGGTCTTTAGAAGGAACAACAACAATCTTCTCCAGCATATATCATTCAATGGAGCCTCCACGCACGTGATCTTCACGCCTTCACGCAGTACTGAAGACACGCAGTACTCCATGCTATTACAGTTGCTCAACATGACTTCAAACTCATCAATACGACTCTGATCGAGTTAGAAAGGAAATGACGCCAATGTTGCATGGGAAATCAAGAAAAGACTATAAACATGCATATGAATCCACTACGGTTCAGCTCAATGAAACCAGTGCGAGCTCTCAAATTTCCACTCAAATTTAGAGCCAGTAAGCTGATTTGAAATCCCTGCATAGCTCTGGCGATCTGAGGACCCCAGCATACCGTTTCTCCATTATTTATACAGATAACCTTCATCTGTGAAACCCGTGTTCGAGTCTCAGGGAAGGCGAATTCGTGGAGAGGAAGTATCATGCAGAGATTCTAATTCCAATGTCGACCTACAGGCAGGCGGGCATATATATCATTAACTGCAGAGAGGATGGTTCACGACGCCGAGAGATATAAGGACAAAGATTTGATAGGATGGTTCACGACGCCGAGAGATACAAGGACGAAGATGTGAAAAAGAGAGACGAGGCCAGGAACTCGCTGGAGAACTACGTTTACAGCATCAGGAATACTGTCACAACGGCCGAGGAGTGCAATTAGGAATTAGGGTTAGGTA
This sequence comes from Pseudotsuga menziesii, assembly GCA_001517045.1. Classification (NCBI taxonomy): domain Eukaryota; kingdom Viridiplantae; phylum Streptophyta; class Pinopsida; order Pinales; family Pinaceae; genus Pseudotsuga; species Pseudotsuga menziesii. Next base: position 67,171 of record LPNX010343709.1, read on the forward strand.
TAATAATGTTCTAGCAGAGAATACAGGCAGGCAGATGGAGGAGTAACGCATACACTGCATGTTATTCGACTGGCAGACTGATGGAGCAGTCTGGCAATGGACTGGCAAGCAGAATGCCAGGAATGGGAAGAAATGCAGCAGGAGTTATGGCAGACAGCCCTGCTCTGATACCACTTGTTGGTAATAACTCCCGATTAATTAATTATTCAAATGCAAATGCCTATATTTATACAAATCACATGGCGGTTGGGTTTCACCTTCCGCTCAGCCCGTTTGGCTTCCTACTATCTATTTATTTATTTATTTACATTATATAACCCTAACGGATTATATTCTAACAAGATCTGATGATTTTCACTTTTCTGTCTAATTGCCTTTCAACCTCAGTAATATATACCTCAAGGGCATCCACCGATTGAGATTTTTCATGCAGCAAATAGACATAACCATAGCATGAAAAATTGTCAATAAAGGTGATAAAATACTTTTCTCCACCAAAAGATGGATTGTCAAAAGGCCCACAAATGTCTGTATGGATAATCTCAAGAAGCTCAGTACTTCTTGTGGCACTTTTTCTGGTGTGTTTGATTTTTTTTCCCTTAATACAATCTACACACACTCCAAGATCAGAAAAATCTAAGTTCAAGAGAATCCCATCTTTTACTAATCTAAATAACCTTTCTCTGGAAATATGTCCCAGCCTTTTATGCCACAAGTACGAGGAATTTTCATTCATGAGACTACGTTTAATACCAACATTATGATGCAGGGTAAGAATAGTTTCAGCAAATTGATTATCAAGTTTTAATTTGTACAAACCATCAAAAAGAATGCCCGAACCAACAAAAGAGGTACTCTTAAACAAACTGAAACTTTTATTTCCAAAATTACAGAAGTAACCATCAATATCAAGTCTGGGCAAGGAAATTAAATTTCTGGAAATAGAAGGAACATATAGAGTCTGAAACAAATCCAAATGATAACCAGAATCTAGAAATAAACAATAAGTCCCAATGGCTTCAACTGGAGCTTTAACCCGATTTCCCATGAATAGAAAATTCTCATTTGGATTTGTGGTCTGGGTTGTAAGGAATCCCTGCAGGGTATTAGAAACATGAGAAGTAGCCCCAGATTCAATCCACCAAGTATTAGAAAGAACTTCAGTTAGGTTTGATTCGAAACAAACAGAAATGAAATTCATACCTTTCTTTTCGAACCATTCCTTACGTTTCAGACAGTTTTTCTGATAGTGTCCCGACTTTTTACAGAAGTGACACTTATCATTGTTCCTTTCCTTCTTATAAGTCTGAGAACCTTGATTAGGCTCATTAGTCTTGGATGGTGTTCGCTTCATGCCCTTTCTAGGATTTTTCCCTTTCCTTTCGGCTCCTTGAGTTGTGAAATGAACTGAATGTTGTCCATGTTGCTTAAGTCTTGCCTCTTCTTGATTGAGCATACCGGCCAACTCATTCACATTCTACTTGTCCTTAATAGTGTTATAGTGAATCTGAAATGGCCCATACTAAGGAGGTAAGGAGTTTAAAATGAATTGCACAGGAAAGAACTCCTCCACATTCATCTCAAGAGTCTTTAATTGAGCAGCCAAGTTTGTCATTTCAAGGACATGCTCATGCATTCCACTCATACCATCAAACTTCATGGTGGTAAGCTTAGCCATCAGTGTCCCAGCAAGAGACTTGTCTGCAGTTTTGAAACGCTCTTCCACAGATTTCAGAAATTCTTTAGCATTTTCAGTATTAGGAAGAGTTGACTTAATGTTGTTTGCTACAGTCATCCGCATAAACTTAAGGCTCAGTCTATTCGATCTTTCCCATGCTTTGAATGTATATTTTTCATCTGCACTGTTGTCACTAGTAATAGCAGCCGGTTTTTCAGATTCAAGTGCTACATCCAGATCCAGAACACCAAGTTGAAACTGAACCTGTTCTTTCCAATCTGAGAAATTCATTCCATTCAGGATCAGGACAGAAGAGGCATGTGAATGCAGCGAAATAGGAACTGATACTGCAATCATAGATACATGCTTGTTACATTAATGCTAAGAGTTATAAATAAATAAATAAATAGAGAATAGTATTACCGTGACCTACCTTTGGGCTAATCTTATGGTAAACTATTAACAATTATGGTGATTTCCTTTCACCTAATAGGACTAATTGATAAAATATTCACCACTAAGTAAGTATGTTACCTTTGAGTATCCGTACTAGCCTCAATCGTGAATACCCATCAACCATCCTACTCCAATTAATTAATCTTTCAAAAATTGGTGCACCTTTGGGTCAACCTAATATTCTTGTGACTAAATAATTGCGATTTGCAGAGTCATTATTTTAACACCATGGAAAACAAGCATTAAATTTCGATAATTTGACTTAATATCTACGTGTCTTTCCAGTTGGGCTACTTTGGTGGCTACCAAACCGTATCTTAATATAAACCTTAAATCAATGTAATGACTTTGCACATTGAATTAACAGTAATGTGTTTTACCAGAGTAAAATAAAACATTCTATCATCTTTCACTATAACAAAAAGAAAGCATTCACTATGACAGAGTAAAAGAAAATTTTACTATAATAATTATACTTATAATAATTATATTTACGGGAAACTAAAACTTGGTTGAGTTTTCAACTTTCCGTAACTGGATTCATTAACAGTTAATTTTTTCTATAATTTGCACACTGTATACCCTAATTTCATACAGTGGCTTTCAACCTATTTATTACTATGTATTCATGAATCTGATCTATCACTGTGTATTCACAAAACTGATATATGATTTCACATGATACATTTGTCAGATAAAAATTCATGGAAAGAGAAAAGAAAGTTCTATACACATGCTCTGATACCACATGTTATAATTTTATAATCTGTTTAGTAATCAATATCAGTTATTTGATTACAGGACCTAGAACTTTCAGATTCTTTACCAGCATCATATAAAGCGGAATTTGAACATTAATGAATTTATTACCTTACTCCATTTTGTTTTGTAGATATTTGACTGCTTCAAATCTTCAGATCAGTAAACCCTTTGCTTCAGTCTTCACCACAGTAAATCCTCAGCTTCATCCTTCTTTAAAATAGAAAACCTGTTTCTCTCTCTTACCCTATTCCAATACACTTTTTCAGATATCAATCGATGGGTATTCTGAAGGTTCCTTTTATGGGTGGAGAGAGGACCGGTTTCCCCAAGACCGTTATTCTTCACGTGCCCATCATAGTTGGAGACCATTCCCTGAATTCGTTAGCAAGAACTTCGTGAAAACGTAACTGCTGCCAGCACATGCGTCTCATCATGTGGGTCATTAAAAACTGATTTAGAAAATTAGTCTTACACTAAAAGCATGAGCTTTGTAATTATTACAAAGAGTCTATCATTTGGAATTTTTTTTAAAAGGGAGTTCCAGCTGAGAGGCTGAGCGTGCATTATGGAATGGTGTGGAGATCAAACTGTTATTTTACTTGTAGGCATGTCTACCATCTTTCAATTTTATATAAAGACTGTTTTGGAATGATTATATTCAAGATGAGCTCATGTTTGTTTTAATATTTATCATGGTAAATGTTTATGCTTAGTTTAAACCACTTATTCATGATTTTGTTCCTTGATATATGTTATCTATTCCTGGAATTCTTATGAATATTTTGAAATATTTATCATAGATCTGAACTGAACATTTTCACTCTTTATATAAATTCATACTCATAGTCTTTCTATCCTTGATTATGATGCATATACATCTAATGTTTAGTCATTTTAGTTATCTTGCATGATATCCTCTTTCACCTATAGGATATTCATAAACCCAAAAACCTAGTCATCCATTTAGAAAACCTTAAGATTCTCTAGACTTTGAGCCTTAGCAGACAAGGTGCAAACTCTAGTGATAACAACGGGTATATCGAACGGCCTTTCATGTACCCTCGAGGTATATCGAACGACCTTTCACGTACCTTTGAGGTATATCGAAAGGTACTTCACGTACTCAGTGGTATATAAGAAGGCCCCTTTCGAATGGTTATGCATTAGACAATACTACTACGGAGTGGAGCTCCCACGTATCTTGAGTATATTGGGAGACACTTGTAGGGATCCTAAGACCAATTGAGCAAAGGCTTTTGATCGTCCTATCACCACAATAAACCGAGAACAACACTTGGGGAGATTTCTATGCACGTGACATCCAGGTAGTTGGGTATTTAGGAAAGAGTACGGTCCCAATCCTCCTTGTCGTGTTTTACTATAGGACCATGTGGTATATTGCGAGTTGTGGTGATTTGATAATCCTGTGAGGATCCAAACTATCAATCCACTCCTGTCACAGTTTTGCTTGTCACTTTAGTCTGAGTAGCATTTGGTTTGCTTGAGTAGCTAGAGGTATGTGTTTGAAACTAGTTTGGCATTTTCAAACTAGTGGACTTTCATTGGAGATAGTCTCATCGCATACAAGGGATATCACCTGAACAACCTTTAAATCCTATGACCCGACCTCCGATGGAACGAGAGATAGATACAAATTTTGAGGCAGGCAATGCATCGATGCCTGAATTGGAAGGGGTTTTGGTAACGAAAGAGGGAGGTGAATTCTCCCCTCCCGCCAATGTTCCTATAACAGATTACTCAGTCCCACCTATAGCGGAACAACCCTCATCTCAAGATCCATCTTTTGTTGTTAAAATCCCTGGGTTCAATCATTTTAAGGCTGATGATACGGTTGCTCCCATTATTGGCCCAAATGCTCTGTTTTGGGAAACCGCCTTAGGGAAAGCCATATCTGAGTTTGGTGCTACTAGTGTCGCCAATCCTTCATCTATGGAGATGAATCCCAACCCTAGAAGGAGTTTACCTTTTCTTCTTCCCAGTGACATTCTGGGTAGATCTTTAAACATACCCTTTTGTTATGTTTTAGCCAATGCTCCAACTACACCAACGGTTACTAGACTCACCACTCCTACGAGAGCTTAACAATCTGTTTCGAATCCAGTGTCAAATTCTCCACTGAGAAGTGCTCCTATTCCTTCTCTGGGTTTATCGAATGTTGAAGTCATTTTTTACCCCCCACCTCAGCTAAAGGGTCTTATGTACCTGTTTTAGATAATATTTCATAACCCACTCCTGCAGTTGTAGGATATGTTGGTCCTGCTAGTTACGGTCCTATCGGTCCTGCTTTGTAACCACCCATATCTGCTTGGGTCCCTCCTCAATAGCCCAATATTGGTAATCAATACCTTAGTAGGGAACAATATAATAATCCATTATACATCCCTTATCCTGGAGGAGTTACCAATCAATGAGCTCAACCTACCTACAGACCCCAAGCTGGACTTAACCAGGGACAACCACAATTCATGGGTCAAAACACTCCAAATTACCAACAATTTGCAGGGTATTATGGTTAACACCAACCGACCTATGGTCTTACTGGGGTACCCTTACCTTATCAATATTATAATTACCCGCAACCTAATCACAACTCCCGTTTTTTGCTACTTTGGATTTTCCAGACCTATCCAAATTGATTAATGATCCCATCCTCCATGACCCTTATTACCCGATAATTCCAGTCAAATTACCATCAGATATACTAAAATCCGATGGGTAACTAGGTGAAGATCCGAAAAACCATGTCATGACTTTCCATCTATGGTGTTCTTCGAACTCCTTGATGGATGACTCTATTCGTTTGAGGCTCTTCCAGGGGACTTTGACTGGTACGGCTAATAAATGGTATATTGAGCTTCCACAGCATTCGTTTGTGGATTTTGGTTCATTGGAAACTGTATTCCTTACCCATTTCCAGCTACCAAACCGTTATGAGACCGGTATTGATATTTTTACCTCTATTTGACATAATACTTCCACCACATATCAAATCATATCCATGAGTGGAGGAGACGACGAAGGTTGATCGAAGCTATAATTCCAAATCGATTGTTAGCTGATCAGTTCACCAAAACATTATTTCCTCCTATTTCCTAAGATGTGGCTATGGGAAGTGTTTTTATAGAGGAACAAGCTATTAGTCGGGCTCAATATTTGCACTTAGTTTATTCTCAGTCCAGAACCTTATATGATTTAATCCCTAATGCTCCTCGTCCCAGCACCGATCCTGCTAAGCCAGCAGCTGAAACCCCTGTAGATGGTGTTGTTGGTTCAATCCAACCTCCATCCACAGCTAAACCAGCCAAACAACGGATTTATCCTCCTGCTACTTCTTCCACTCCTATTGTTTCCACCAAGGTAAATGCTATCCAATCTTCGCAAATGCCTAGTAATAAGAAAAAAGGTAAAGGGAAATCTAAAAAATCTAGAAATCAACAGGAAAATCCAAAGACTACGACTCCAGAGAATGAAACGGAAAGCTAAGTATCCCTTCTTGATATGTGCAGATGATCACTTCACAAAGGAATGTCCTAAGTGTGAAGAGATCAACAAGTTTTTGAAAAATAATCCTACACCGACAGTTCTTACCGACCCATCCCAACAACAATTAATTGGTCATTCATCTTTGCATGGAGCCTCTTCCTCCATGCAAATCAGAATGATGTCTGTTGAAACTGTTGGACTGACCACACAAAGTCAAACATATGATAAATCGGCTGAGAAGAAATATGAAGGTGTTACTCCCGAGAAAAATCCTTCTATGAATTCTTCTCCTCGAACTCCTTCTAATGGTCCCCTTACCATTGATAAACCTAGTCTTAACATGCATTTGCGCCCTCCCAAGAGTACAATCCGGAAGTCAATATTCAATTCGAGTGCTCAACCCGCTCAATTTTATAACATTGTTGAATATTTAGCTCAAGCACCTTGCGTTATGTCTACTCTGGAGGTACTCCAAAGTTTCCCTACACAACGTAAAAATCTATTATCAGCCTTAGGGTCCTTAGATCCTAAAAATTCTACTACCATCACTTTTAATGTAGAGAATTATAAATCAAGGTTATCTCACCAGCTCACATTTCAAATAGTGACAAAGGTAGTTGGTAGGAAATTTCATCATATTATATTAGATGAAGGAGCTTCCACCTCGGTTTTATCTATGTCTTGTTGGAGAGCCATCGGTTCTCCTTAACTTAATTGGTCACCAACCACTTTGAAGGTTTTCGATGGATGAGGTTTCTAGCCTCACGGCTTGTTACCGGCGCTATCCATCGAGCTAGGGGTCAAGACTATTTCTATTCAAGTAGAGGTAGTCGATGCTCCATTAGATTACAACCTATTATTGGGGAGAAATTGGTTTTATGCCATGACGGAAATTGCTTCGTCAGTATTTCGCACTCTCCAATTTCCTCACCAGGGGAATATTATGACCATAGATCGGCTTGATTATTATTCACCTGATATCACTGCCACCACAGCAAATCATGTTCCTGTGCTGGGTCAATCCCCTCCTCCTTATCAATTTGTAGGGGTTGTACTTTTGAAAGACTCATCCCTTATGGGGTTATTTCCATTTATTGCTTCTCCTCTCAATACGGAAATTGCTATAGTGAACATGATATCATCCACTACCGAGGGCATGCCCAAAGGAAAATAGATTGTTGAAACACCTTCTCTGGCTCCTCATGAAGCCCTATGCAATGCCATTAAATCTACTTCAGGTACTTACTATGATGACCAACATCTAGTAGCATCAAATCCCTATCATCTGCCCTATTGGCTAGATTCCTCTCTCCTGAATCTGGATTGTCTCTTACAGGCTTTTCCATCAGACGAGTCTATTATGGATATTATGAGTCCCAATGAATCATTATGGGAGGATCTTCTTTTCTTCCTAATGTTGATTTGGTGGATTTCAATTGTGTGTCTCTTATCAGTTCTGATATTGTAGACCATCCTCAAACACCTGTATTACTACAAGGTGGTGATTCTGAAGGGAATTTGTGCAACATTACTCAAACTATTCCCATCGACATATCAGTGAATCCAGGGGTTGTTGAACATGTTCGCATTGGCCAAACTGTTCGACAACTAAATTGAAGAATACCAAGCTCTTTTCAAATAATTTCAAGATGTTTTTGCCTACAGTTACAAGGAAATGTCGGGGATTGATCCATCGTGATTGTAGTACATGTGATCAAGACTTACCCGACAACAAAATTAGTTAGGGAGAAACTCCGCAAGGTCCACCTAAGGAAAGTTGCAGCAATAAAAGTTGAGGTTGAAAAACTTTTGAAAGTTGGTTTTATTTATCCAGTGCCACTGACTGAGTTAGTATATAATATTATTCATATTTCCAAGAAACATGGCACTATTAGGGTTTGTATTTATTTTAGGGATTTAAACAAAGCTTGTCCAAAAGACAACTTTCCTACTCCCCACGTTGATCAAATCATTGGCAATTGTGCTGGAAGTGTCATCTTCTCCTTTATGGATGGCTTTTCAGATCGAGATATCACCCATCGATCAGCATAAAATGGCATTCATCTTCCCATGGGGTACATTTGCTTACCGTAAGTTACCTGTTGACTTGAAAAACACTGGAGCCGCATTCCAACAAGCCATGTCCTATGTTTTTCACAATATCAATGACATAGTGGAACCGTATCTGGATGATCTTCCCGCTTATTCACAACAGAGAGAGGTTCATTCAGGGCATCTTAGGGACATTTTCCTTCGATGTCATCACTATCATATTCAACTTAATCTACACAAGTGTGTCTTTTGTGTAGAGATTGGATGCCTTCTTGGCTTTGTTGTTTCCAAGGATGGTATCTGGATTGACCCTTTGAAAATTGTTGCAATTGTGGCCTTAACCCCCCCAACCGACATCACAAAACTCCAAATTTTGCATGTGAAGGAAAACTTTCTTCATCATGTCATGTGCAATTTTGCAAAGAAAACGCATGGTTATATGTGTTTGTTGAAGAAAAACACTCTCTTCATATGGAATGATCAAGCTCAATGTGCTTTTGATAATTTAAAACATGTCATAACACACTCACCTGTGTTACACCCCCCTAATTACTCAAAATAATTTTTGTTTTAGATTGCTTCCTCAACTACTACCGTTGGTATGGTTCTAGTGCAGGAGGATTCGAACGGACAAGAACATGTTATTTATTCAGTAAGAGTCTACTCGATTCCGAACCCCAATATTCACATGTGGAGAAGTTAGCTTTGGCTTCGATCATTGGTGTACAATTTTTTCGTAGTTACATCTTACTTTGCTCCACTATCGTTCTCGCAGATCAAAACCCCATGTACTACATGCTGACTCGTCAGGTACTAGGGTGGAATATTCTCATTGGATCGTCATCCTGCAAGAATTTGACCTCAAGTTCTCTAAGACTACTTCCAAGAAGTCCTTGGTTTTTGTGGAGTTGATGTGTGATCTTCCCCGTGCTATCATGGAAATTGATCCCAATGACTCATTTCCTGATGAGTTCTTGTTCATGATCAGCACACGACTGACCCGTGATATGGATATTTGATCATATATCTCCAAACTCAAAGATTTCAGCCTAACCTATCTTGCAATGATTATCGACACATTTGATATCACGCCAAATATTATCTGATTCTCAATGATACCTTATACCGGCATGGTATTGATTCCATTCTCTGACAATGCTTAACACACGAGGAGGTTGAACAAGTATTGAATGATTGCCACTCTGGAGCATGTGGCGGTCATCTTTCTAGCATGGCTATAGCTCTTAAAATCCTTTGTGTTGGTTACTTTTGTCCCTCGATCTTCAAGGATTGCCATGAAGCAGTCAAAAAATGCCCACCCTTCCAGCCCTTTTATCCGAAAAAGTGCACCCACCCTGCTCCGCTACACCTCGCCATTGTCGTTGGCCCTTTCTCCAAATGGGAGATGGATTTCATGCATTGTAATCCTACCTTAGTCAAGGCCACATTTACATCATTGTAGTTGTTTATTATTTTACAAAATGGTATGAGGCAATGCCTACATATGTCGAGGATAGTAAAAATGACACCCTCTTCTTGTTTAATCATGTAATTTCTAGGTTTGGAGTTCCACATCCTATAGTGACTGATTACGGATCTCATTTCCGTAATAAGATTATGGTTTAGCTAAGCGTCAAATTGGGTTTTCATCATGAAAACTCATTCCCCTATTATCCACAAGCTAATGGGAAAGTTGAAGCCATTAACAAAGTCCTTAATACCATGCTTCGTAGGATGGTTGGGGAACACAAATCAAATTGGCACTTAACTTTATTCGTGACACTTTGGGCCTATAGGACTTTAGTAAAAACAACAACCAGTTTCACACCTTTCTAATTGGTCCATGGACTGGAAGTTGTTTTACCTATCGAATGTGAAATTATGTCACTGAAACTAGCTATTGAACTTATACCCAACACCTCGACCGAGGAAGAATGCTTCCTGTATCTAACTAACCTTGACGAGACACTACAATATGTTGCTCTGGATAATGAGTCGCAAAAGAAATGGGTCAAGGCCCAATACGATAAATGTGTTCAACCTCGGGTCTTCAACGAAGGAGACCTTGTTCTGACATACGATCGGAAACGTGATAAATTAGGGAAAGGGAAGTTGGAATCAATGTGATACTGTCACTACATCGTTAGCAAAGTATTGGAAAAAGGGGCCTATGAATTAGCGGATTATGATAGAATACCTTTCAGGAAGCCTCACAATGGGTTGTACATGAAAATGTACTATGCCTAGAACATCTTGTGTCAATACCTTAGATTTATGTATATATTTGACTTTTAAGTGTGGTTTTATTATTTTAGTATGGTTTTGGGTCTTATCCGACACTGCTTATTCCATGTTATGATTTAAATTCTGCAGATGACTCTCTACTATGGTTTTGTCGATGGTGCTAGCCGCCATACCCTAAATCTCGCTTCAGCAGCCTGGGTATTGTATTCCCAAACCCATGATTTTGTTAGTTCGGTGGGGGTCTACCTAGGTCCCGCTTCCAACAATATCGTTGAATACCATGCTGTGATAGGATTGTTAACCGAAGCTTCGTCTCATGACATTGATCACTTGGTCATCTTTTTAGACTCCCAACTAGTGGTTTCTCAGTTGAACCACATATACACCATTTGAAACCCAATGTTCCTTCGTCTTTTCTGAAGGGTACGTTTGCTTTGGAGGACATTTGAATCAATTACTTACCAACATGTTCCAATATCATATAACTCAATTGTCGATTCACTTGCTAATTACATGTTGGATTGGCATATTTCCCATTC